>JAIOJX010000023.1:121924410-122474410 GCA_022376925.1 Tragulus kanchil | reverse complement strand
TTTGTCATAGGTTTTCTTCCAAGGAGCAAGCATCTTTTGTTTTTTATTTATTTATTTATTTATTTTAAAGGGAACTGAATTTTAAAATTTTATTTATTTATCTTTTTGGTGGGTGGGGTGGGGAGGGAGGGGGATGGGCAGGCCACTTCTATTGGTCTTTCATTTCTCTATTTTCATCCGTCTTTGTTCTTTGGCTCCTGTTGGCCTCCCATTGCGGTGGCCTCTGTTGTTGCAGAGCGCTGGCTCTGGGCGCACCCGCGCCAGAGCTCCGGCTTGGTAATTGGACACATCGGTCCAGCCGCTCCGCGGAAGGTGGGATCTTCCCAGGCCAGGGAGCGAACCAGCACCCCTTGCACTTCAAGGCGGTGTCCTTACCCACTGGACCACCAGAGGAAGCCCAGGCATCTTTTTTTTTTTTTTATTCTTTATGTTAAGATTTTACAGAGTTTTGTTGTTCACCAACATGTATGTTCCCAGATCATTCATATGCATATCCCTGGACCCTCCCCCCCAAGCATCTTTTAATTTCATTGCTATAGTCAGTGTCTACAGTGATTTTGGAGCCCAAGAAAATAGTCTGTCACTGTTTCTATTGTTTCCTCATCTATTTGCCATGAAGTGATGGGACCCCATGCCATCTTAATTCTTTGAATGTTGAGTTTTAGGCCAACTTTTTCACCCTCCTCTTTCACTTTCATCAAGAGACTCTTTAGTTCCTCTTCACTTTCTGCCATAAGGGTGGTGTCATCTGCAATTCTGAGTTTATATTGAGGTTCTCCTGGCAACCATGATTCCAACTTGTGATTCATCCAGACCAGCATTTCGCATGATGTACTCTGTATATAAGTTAAATAAGTAGGGTGATAGTGTACAGCCTTGAGTGTACTGCTTTCGCAGTTTGGAACCAGTCCATTGTTCCATGTCCGGTTCTCACTGTTGCTTCTTGACCTGCATACGGGCTACTCAGGAGGCAGGTAAGGTGATCCGGTATTCCCATCTTTTTAAGATTTTTTCCATAGTTTGTTGGGATCCACACAGTCAAAGGCTTTAGCATAGTCAATGAAGCAGAAGTGGATGTTTTTCTGGAATTCTCTTGATTTTCCTATGAGCCAATGGATGTTGGCAATTTGATCTCTGGTTCCTTTGCCTTTTCTGAATCCAGCTTCTATACCTGGAAGTACTTGGACATCTGGTGATGTCCATGTGTCGAGTCATCTCTTGTGTTGTTGGAAGAAGGTGTTTGCTATGACCAGTGCGTTCTCTTGACAAAACTCTGCCCTGCTTCATTTTGTACTCCAGGGCCAAACTTGCCTTTTGCTCCAGGTATCTGTTGACTTCCTGCTTTTGCATTCCAGTCCCCTATGATGAAAAGGACATCTTTTTTTGGTATTAGTTCTAGAAGGTCTTGTAAGTTTTCAGAGAACCGTTGAACTTCAGTAACTTAGGCGTTACTGGTTGGGGCATAGACTTGGGTTACTGTGAAATTGAATGGTTTGCCTTGGAAATGACCTGAGTTCATTTGAAAATCCTACAGGCTTAGTTTTCCTCAGTTTTCTCTGTTTTAAGGAGAAAGTATTCTTGCTTGGGACTAGGGGTGGGGACATGAGTGGAAATTGCAAATTGATCTACATGAAAAGGGTTGGAGGTTAAAGTATTAAAGGGAAATAATAACTAGAAAATGGGGTGGGGGCTGCTGCAGAAAAGAGAAGTTGGGGCTTTTTCATATAAACTCCAGGTCAGCTCCTGTGCTGGTACTATTGACGGTAGTGGTGAAAGTGAACTTGAGCTTTTTTGAAGTTATGCTGTAGCTTTTGAACATGCATTAAGAATATGAACAGAGAAGACTTCCTTGAAATTACTCTTAGAAATGTCAATTCTTGAAATCCAGCTCTATGCAGAGATTGAGCCCCATGGCTCAACACGTCAGGGCTGTATTGAGGGGGTGGTCAGTCTCAGGATTGTTCTACCCATTGCAAGGCTGTCATAGAATCTGCTGCTTATAACTCAGTGACCTCTAACCTGTGACTATGGCAGACAGGGTCTAGTATATAAGCCAGGAGGCAGGTAAGGTGATCCGTATTCCCATCTTTTAAGATGTTTTCCATAGTTTGTTGGGATCCACACAGTCAAAGGCTTTAGCATAGTCAATGAAGCAGAAGTGGATGTTTTTCTGGAATTCTCTTGATTTTCCTATGAGCCAATGGATGTTGGCAATTTGATCTCTGGTTCCTTTGCCTTTTCTGAATCCAGCTTCTATACCTGGAAGTACTTGGACATCTGGTGATGTCCATGTGTCGAGTCATCTCTTGTGTTGTTGGAAGAAGGTGTTTGCTATGACCAGTGCGTTCTCTTGACAAAACTCTGCCCTGCTTCATTTTGTACTCCAGGGCCAAACTTGCCTTTTGCTCCAGGTATCTGTTGACTTCCTGCTTTTGCATTCCAGTCCCCTATGATGAAAAGGACATCTTTTTTTGGTATTAGTTCTAGAAGGTCTTGTAAGTTTTCAGAGAACCGTTGAACTTCAGTAACTTAGGCGTTACTGGTTGGGGCATAGACTTGGGTTACTGTGAAATTGAATGGTTTGCCTTGGAAATGACCTGAGTTCATTTGAAAATCCTACAGGCTTAGTTTTCCTCAGTTTTCTCTGTTTTAAGGAGAAAGTATTCTTGCTTGGGACTAGGGGTGGGGACATGAGTGGAAATTGCAAATTGATCTACATGAAAAGGGTTGGAGGTTAAAGTATTAAAGGGAAATAATAACTAGAAAATGGGGTGGGGGCTGCTGCAGAAAAGAGAAGTTGGGGCTTTTTCATATAAACTCCAGGTCAGCTCCTGTGCTGGTACTATTGACGGTAGTGGTGAAAGTGAACTTGAGCTTTTTTGAAGTTATGCTGTAGCTTTTGAACATGCATTAAGAATATGAACAGAGAAGACTTCCTTGGAAATTACTCTTAGAAATGTCAATTCTTGAAATCCAGCTCTATGCAGAGATTGAGCCCCATGGCTCAACACGTCAGGGCTGTATTGAGGGGGTGGTCAGTCTCAGGATTGTTCTACCCATTGCAAGGCTGTCATAGAATCTGCTGCTTATAACTCAGTGACCTCTAACCTGTGACTAGTGACCCAGGGGAGCAGAAACCCCTTGGAGTCACTTGGACTCTAAGGGATCTCAGGTTATATAACTTAGTCCCCAGATAAGACCTGAGAGCTGGACCACCTTCTCTGCCTTTGATGTTCTTCATCCCTACAGGATGAAGGGTAACTGCATGGTGGAGATGAAATTATCCTAGCATGGTGCCTGCACGTTCTAGGTTTTTGAGATCTGGTGTATTTTCTTCCTGTTGGCATTCCTCCTCTGCCTTGCATTTTTGTGCTTTTCTGGTAGAGATCCCAGATGGCCCAGATTAAGCAGAACACCATTCATTCTGCCTCCAGTCATGCTGCATTCCTACTAAAAGCTGCTGTCTTCTCGATCCAGAGGACGAAGTCCATGTCTAGAGGATGGGGTAGAAAAGACCCACAGGGTGGAGGTGACTCCAAGGGATTCCTGGACTTAGTGGGAACTGGTGGACAGAGGGAGCTTGAGAGTGGGAGGGAGTCAAGGGTCTTATCTGACTATTGAATCAGGTCACCTTTATGCTGAGTAGTTAAATTAAATGATTTGATTTGAACACAGGGTTTCTGGGTTGTGATTCATGAAAAAAAAAAGTAATTTTATTTTTTTTTGGAGCTTCAGTGAGCTTTTATTGACATAAATTAACAAATGCAAACTGTTTTTCAGCATGTGATTTACTGAACAATATATATCTTAAAGTTGGGACTTCATTTTACCAAGAAAACAGTATCCTTTGTTTTTACGAATTTTAAGACCACAGCAATAGCAGTGGTGGGTCATCCTTGAACATAGTTTTTCGTTTTTAAGAAAGTGAAAATGCTTATGAAAATGGTCAATGCTTATGAAAAGAACGAGGCTTGTGTATTTAGAGACATAAAGTTGGTAGGAAAGGATAAGAGCAGTGTGGAGAAATGGCTTGTGAATATCATAGTCAGTTTGCTAGATGCTGGTCTTCACTTCTCTTTATGACCCAGTTTGCCGGAAATCAAGAGTGCCTCGTGGAATGCAGAGTACAGGACAGCTTCAGATACTATCCTGGAAATATGTGGATCCTTGGAGGATTGGATGTGGAGGGATGCTTTTTGTTTGTTGCCCACAAGCTCAAGAGAGTGAGGATAAACCCTTTCTCCGGAGTGAGAGTCCTGCCCCACCCCTGAGCTGAGTTTTCACTGGAGCCTCACATGCCCTCCCTCTTCCTCTACAAGCCCTCCCTCTTTGCAAAACAAAAACTTGCCCTTTGACCTGTCCTAAATTATCCTTGCCTTGTGTCACTTACAACAATAAACATATCACCCAGAAAGCCTCTCTGTCCCTGCCAAGGCCAGAATAATAAAAGTCATTCACAGTAAGATGTGGTCAAAGCGGAGTAATGCAGATAGCAAAAGAATTTCCAAAACAGCTTACTAGTGATCATAAGGGCCTTAAAAAGAAAATGTGGCAAGATCACAGTTACCCATGGGGAGGAAAAGGAGCAGAAATACTTCTCTCCTTTATTTCTTTCCCCCGAAAGAGGACCAAGAGGGAGATGAGGAGAAGGCATCCCTTCTCACCCCCATCCCTCAGTTTCATCACTTCTCAGCCCCATGCCAGCACATTTTCATAGACTGAAAAACAAAACAAAACAAAACAATTATGCCCATATGAGAATGCCTTTATTTTTTTTGGAGCTTCAGTGAACTTTTATTGACATAAATTAAGAAAAATCAAGATTTTAGTAACCATTTTTTTCTGAACTTTATAAGCTCAACAGACACTCTGGTCTGCATCTCTGAACACATAAAAGCATTCCCTATGAGGAAATGTAGAGACGTTATCATCCAGGTGCACCACCAGAGGCTGGCAGGGAAGGGACGGTCAGCCTCGTGTCTGCCCAGATGGCCACCCTGCCCTTAGGACTCTGGTTGTCTGAGTGTTCGACCCACTCGCCTGTCTAAAGGCTGACCTGACTTAGCTTCTGAGATTGGATGTGGGGCTGCATGACGTGCCACCTGCTGCATGACAGAGTCACGTGGCCCGAAGCTTGGCCGGGTTTGGTGATTAAGCCCAGACACAAAAAAACACCTGGTTTCTGGAACAGTTATCATCCCAGCATGAGGTCTGATTGCAGCTGCACACAACTCTTGCTGACTGTAAATCTTGGGGATTTACAGCAGGTGCCATGAGGTGAATGTTTGTGCTTTTCAGCCCTTCTTAATATTGAATTGTTTCTTGTAGCCCTTTGGCAATTCTCTCACAGAGGATCTGCCTTTAGTTGGGATAGACTTGAGGTCAATTTATGAAGAAGAGGTTTGCACTTCAAGCCTCGTTTCCCCTTAGGCATGTCACCACGTAAAACACTTGGGCCCCATCTGGGGACATTATTTTGTTAGCTAAGTGAGATCCCTAAAGGTGAGCAACGTGAATAGCCTCAGAAGAAAGAGGTGAATCTTCCAGATGGTGTTTGGCCTTTATTCTAAAGGGAATCGAGGTGTGGGTAGGGTGAAATTGAGGTGCCGAGGGGGGAGGATGAAATCGGGTTCACACTTGATGAATTTGGCTGCAGGGAAGAGGGAAGAAAGTGGCACAGATTCCTTCGTTTGTTGACAAGACTCCTTGGTAAACAGAAGAGTAAAGAGAAAGAGCTAAAAGGGAAAGATCTTTTTAAAAATTTATTTACGTATTTTTGATTGCAGTGAGTCATTTGTTGCTGTGTGCGGGCTATCTCTAGTTGAAGAGTGCAGGGGCTACTCTCTTAATTGTGGTGCGTGGGCTTCTCATTGTGGTGGCATCTCTTGTTGTGGAGCACTGGCTCTAGGCACATGGGCTCTATAGTTGTGGCTTCATTGTGGCTTCGTTGCTCCACAGCATGTGGAACCTTCCTGAACCACGGATCTAACCCACGTCCCCCACACTGGCAGATGGATTCTTTTTTTTTTTTTTTTTGGCTACTTCTATTGATCTTTCATCTATTTATCTTTGTTCTTTGGCCCGTGTGGGCCTCCCATTGCAGTGGCCTCTGTTGTCTCAGAGCACCGGCTCTGGGCGCATGCGCCCCAGAGCTCTGGCTCAGTAATTGGACACATCGGTCCAGCCGCTCCGTGGCACGTGGGATCTTCCCAGGCCAGGGATCGAACCAGCGCCCCTTGCACTGCAAGGCGGTGTCCTTACCCACTGGACCACCAAGGAAGCCCGGCAGGTGGATTCTTATCCACTGTGCCACTGGGGAAATCCAGGGATGGACTTTTAGAATTTGTTCCAAGAAGCACAAGGAGAGACTCAAGAAAGTTGGTAGTAGGCATGTTTTCTTACCTGTTGAATCTTATACCCTATTCAAATACCTGTCTCTCCACTCAGAGTGATCCCAGTGGGGATAAATGTTCTCACCAGTATAGACTGGACCTGAGGATTATGAAGGCACGCAGGAAAGGGTCTCAGTGTTAGATGTGCTTGGGTAGTTTAAGAGCCTTTGATGTGTGTCTTGATTAAATTTGGGGATAGGTCAATTTATGAAGAAGAGGTTTGCACTTCAAGCCTCGTTTCCCCTTAGGCATGTCACCACGTAAAACACTTGGGCCCCATCTGGGGACATTATTTTGTTAGCTAAGTGAGATCCCTAAAGGTGAGCAACGTGAATAGCCTCAGAAGAAAGAGGTGAATCTTCCAGATGGTGTTTGGCCTTTATTCTAAAGGGAATCGAGGTGTGGGTAGGGTGAAATTGAGGTGCCGAGGGGGGAGGATGAAATCGGGTTCACACTTGATGAATTTGGCTGCAGGGAAGAGGGAAGAAAGTGGCACAGATTCCTTCGTTTGTTGACAAGACTCCTTGGTAAACAGAAGAGTAAAGAGAAAGAGCTAAAAGGGAAAGATCTTTTTAAAAATTTATTTACGTATTTTTGATTGCAGTGAGTCATTTGTTGCTGTGTGCGGGCTATCTCTAGTTGAAGAGTGCAGGGGCTACTCTCTTAATTGTGGTGCGTGGGCTTCTCATTGTGGTGGCATCTCTTGTTGTGGAGCACTGGCTCTAGGCACATGGGCTCTATAGTTGTGGCTTCATTGTGGCTTCGTTGCTCCACAGCATGTGGAACCTTCCTGAACCACGGATCTAACCCACGTCCCCCACACTGGCAGATGGATTCTTTTTTTTTTTTTTTTTGGCTACTTCTATTGATCTTTCATCTATTTATCTTTGTTCTTTGGCCCGTGTGGGCCTCCCATTGCAGTGGCCTCTGTTGTCTCAGAGCACCGGCTCTGGGCGCATGCGCCCCAGAGCTCTGGCTCAGTAATTGGACACATCGGTCCAGCCGCTCCGTGGCACGTGGGATCTTCCCAGGCCAGGGATCGAACCAGCGCCCCTTGCACTGCAAGGCGGTGTCCTTACCCACTGGACCACCAAGGAAGCCCGGCAGGTGGATTCTTATCCACTGTGCCACTGGGGAAATCCAGGGATGGACTTTTAGAATTTGTTCCAAGAAGCACAAGGAGAGACTCAAGAAAGTTGGTAGTAGGCATGTTTTCTTACCTGTTGAATCTTATACCCTATTCAAATACCTGTCTCTCCACTCAGAGTGATCCCAGTGGGGATAAATGTTCTCACCAGTATAGACTGGACCTGAGGATTATGAAGGCACGCAGGAAAGGGTCTCAGTGTTAGATGTGCTTGGGTAGTTTAAGAGCCTTTGATGTGTGTCTTGATTAAATTTGGGGATATTTTGGCCATTATTTAAGTATTTTTTCTGTCCCTGAGGCTTTGTTCATTTCTTTTACCCAGTCTTTTTTCCTCTCTGTCCTTCAGATTGGACAGTTCATATTCATCTGTTTTTTGATTTGGTGAGTCTGTCTTCTTTTATCTCCATTTTGCTGTTACCCATCCAGTGAATGTTTTGTTTTAGATGTTGTATTTTTTAGGTTTAGATTTTTACATGCTGTTATTTTTACACATGGACGCCTTAGGTGGTGCTAGTGGTAAAGAGCCCGCCTGCAATACCAGAGATGTAAGAGACATGGGTTCGATCCCTGGGTTGGGAAGATCCCTTGGAGAACGGAGTGGCAACCCACTCTAGTATTCTTGTCTGGAGAGTCCTGATGGACAGAGGAGCCTGGCTCAGGATATATAGTCCATGGAGTCACACAAGAGTCAGACACGACTGAAGCAACTGAGAACTTATTTTTATATATAATGTCTGTTTCCTTCTGTGATTTCCTATCTTTTAATTTTTTTGTGACTGTGTTTTCCATTTTTAAGTAAATATAGTTAAAATAGTTGCTTATACTCATTGTCTGCTAATTGCAGCATCTGGGACTGCTTGGGGATGGTCTTCCTGATTATCTTCTTTCTTTTCCCATCGACAGTGGGTCACAGTTGCCTTTGGTTTGATTGACTGCTTTCATTTCTTTGTGACTGCGCTCCGCGGCACGTGGGATCTTCCCAGGCCAGGGATCGAACCAGCGCCCCTTGCACTGCAAGGCGGTGTCCTTACCCACTGGACCACCAAGGAAGCCCGGCAGGTGGATTCTTATCCACTGTGCCACTGGGGAAATCCAGGGATGGACTTTTAGAATTTGTTCCAAGAAGCACAAGGAGAGACTCAAGAAAGTTGGTAGTAGGCATGTTTTCTTACCTGTTGAATCTTATACCCTATTCAAATACCTGTCTCTCCACTCAGAGTGATCCCAGTGGGGATAAATGTTCTCACCAGTATAGACTGGACCTGAGGATTATGAAGGCACGCAGGAAAGGGTCTCAGTGTTAGATGTGCTTGGGTAGTTTAAGAGCCTTTGATGTGTGTCTTGATTAAATTTGGGGATATTTTGGCCATTATTTAAGTATTTTTTCTGTCCCTGAGGCTTTGTTCATTTCTTTTACCCAGTCTTTTTTCCTCTCTGTCCTTCAGATTGGACAGTTCATATTCATCTGTTTTTTGATTTGGTGAGTCTGTCTTCTTTTATCTCCATTTTGCTGTTACCCATCCAGTGAATGTTTTGTTTTAGATGTTGTATTTTTTAGGTTTAGATTTTTACATGCTGTTATTTTTACACATGGACGCCTTAGGTGGTGCTAGTGGTAAAGAGCCCGCCTGCAATACCAGAGATGTAAGAGACATGGGTTCGATCCCTGGGTTGGGAAGATCCCTTGGAGAACGGAGTGGCAACCCACTCTAGTATTCTTGTCTGGAGAGTCCTGATGGACAGAGGAGCCTGGCTCAGGATATATAGTCCATGGAGTCACACAAGAGTCAGACACGACTGAAGCAACTGAGAACTTATTTTTATATATAATGTCTGTTTCCTTCTGTGATTTCCTATCTTTTAATTTTTTTGTGACTGTGTTTTCCATTTTTAAGTAAATATAGTTAAAATAGTTGCTTATACTCATTGTCTGCTAATTGCAGCATCTGGGACTGCTTGGGGATGGTCTTCCTGATTATCTTCTTTCTTTTCCCATCGACAGTGGGTCACAGTTGCCATATGTATGCCAAGAAATTTGGATTGATCCTGTGCATTGTTAATATTATGTTGTGGAGACTCTGGACTTTTTTACATTCCTCTAAAGAGTGTGGTTTTAAAGCAAACAGTAGGTAAAGTAGGTTTAAAGCAGACCATGATGTAGCGATAAAGAATCTGTTTGCAGTGCAGGAGACCACCTGTAATTCAGGAGACATGGGTTCGATCCTTGGATTGGGAAGATCCCTTGGAGAAGGAAGTGGCAGTCCATTCCAATATTCTTGCCTGGGAAATCCCATGGACAGAGGAGCCTGGCAGACTATAGTTGATGGAGTCCCAAGAGTTGGGATACAACTTAGTGACTAATCAACCACAAGTTGATTGGACTCAAAATGCAAACTTGGTGTTCTGGATGGCAAGTCTAATCACAGTTCATTTACTTTTAGCACAACTGCTTGAAGTCTGTCCCATGCAGGCAAGGTCAGCCAGAGTTTGGGCCCAGTTTATAAACAGACTTTGAGCCTTCCCTGACATCTATGGTTGCTTCAAACTTTGACTTTTGGTTCTTAAGTCAAGAATGATGTAAATTTTTCTGTTCATATTTTAGTGGCCCTACCTGGCACAGACTGGAGCCTGCCTTCAGACTGGAAACATTGTAAAAAATGGCAAGTTAACACATAGATTCATCCAGTACCATTCCCTTCTTCCACGTGTTGGTTCTGCTCTAAAGTCTGCCTATCTTGGTTGCCCTTTAGTGCTCACAGGTAGTTGTTTTCCATATTTTGTCCAGAGTGTATATGAAGCAATGATAGATGTTATCCTAAGCTTTGGGTGTGAGGAGAGGAGAGAGCAGAAGAGTAGACAGGTACAGTCATGTGTCCGTATCTGTGGGTTCCACGTCTGTGCATTAAAATATTTTTAAGAATTCCAGAAAGTTCCCTAAAGCTAAATTCAAACTTTCCGTGCACTAGAAACTATGTACATTGCATTGGGCATTGTAAGTACCCTGTGAGATAATACAAAGTATGTAAGAGGATGTGCATAGGCTATATGCAAATACACAGCATTTTATATAAGGAGCTTGAGTATCCACAGATTTTGGTATCTGTGAGGAGTCCTGGAACCAATCCTTCATGAATGATGGATGCCAAGGGGTTTCTGTATTAGAGGCACATTCTTCGAATCCAGTCTGTCTTAGTGAAGATAAGGAGGGCTTGGTTTGTCTTTACCAGGTTAAGGGAATGGATCAAGCCCTGTGAAGCAGCCTAGGGATCTTTCTCAATGTGCTGAAATGGCCTACACAACCCACCTGCAATGATATGATGTTCTCCTTAGAGGATTCCTATACCCCAGGAGTTGCAGAATCACATGTGGAAATAATGAAATCAAATTACTTGACAAAGAGCAAAACCTCATAGAAGCTATTAAGAAGACACATGACAAGGAAGACTATCAAAGGGTCAAGGGAGAGAATGCTACAGAATTGAAGGGGAGAGTGGATGCTATGGAGCTGATGCATCATGATAAAGGCCTGGGGAAATAATGTGGAACTTAGAGGCTTTGGCTTAAGCAAGGAGTGAGTAGAATGAGATTTGATGGGTGGAGCAGAAGTAGGGAGTGAGGCAAGTCTGTATTTGTAGACAGCTGTTTCCTAGAGGGGGCTTCCCTGGTGGCTCAGTAGATAGAGAATCTGCCTGCCAATGCAGTAAACATGAGTTCGATCCATGGGTCAGGGAGGTCCTCTGGAAAAGGAAGTGACAACCCTCTCCCGTATTCTTGCCTGGGAAATCTCTTGGACGGAGGAGTGTGGTGTGCGGTAGTCCACGGGGTTGCAAAAGAGTTGATCAGGACTTAGCGACTAAACGACAGTGATAACTTTCTAGAGGCAAGAAAGGGAGTGGGAGAGAACTGGAGGGGAGTGGACTGGACTTCATTGAGGGCAGTTGTTGTTTATTGTTTTTCTTTAAAAATGGAGAAGACTGGAGCATGTGTAAATACTGACAGAAAGTAGCCATTAAGAGGAAATGGGGAAACCACTGACTTAAAGAAGAGGGAGGAGGTTTAGGGTCGAGTGAACCCATTGACTTTGGGTCAAAAAAGGAAGGGGTGTATAACTATTTTTAAAAAATTGAAGTATATGCAAATACACAGCATTTTATATAAGGAGCTTGAGTATCCACAGATTTTGGTATCTGTGAGGAGTCCTGGAACCAATCCTTCATGAATGATGGATGCCAAGGGGTTTCTGTATTAGAGGCACATTCTTCGAATCCAGTCTGTCTTAGTGAAGATAAGGAGGGCTTGGTTTGTCTTTACCAGGTTAAGGGAATGGATCAAGCCCTGTGAAGCAGCCTAGGGATCTTTCTCAATGTGCTGAAATGGCCTACACAACCCACCTGCAATGATATGATGTTCTCCTTAGAGGATTCCTATACCCCAGGAGTTGCAGAATCACATGTGGAAATAATGAAATCAAATTACTTGACAAAGAGCAAAACCTCATAGAAGCTATTAAGAAGACACATGACAAGGAAGACTATCAAAGGGTCAAGGGAGAGAATGCTACAGAATTGAAGGGGAGAGTGGATGCTATGGAGCTGATGCATCATGATAAAGGCCTGGGGAAATAATGTGGAACTTAGAGGCTTTGGCTTAAGCAAGGAGTGAGTAGAATGAGATTTGATGGGTGGAGCAGAAGTAGGGAGTGAGGCAAGTCTGTATTTGTAGACAGCTGTTTCCTAGAGGGGGCTTCCTGGTGGCTCAGTAGATAGAGAATCTGCCTGCCAATGCAGTAAACATGAGTTCGATCCATGGGTCAGGGAGGTCCTCTGGAAAAGGAAGTGACAACCCTCTCCCGTATTCTTGCCTGGGAAATCTCTTGGACGGAGGAGTGTGGTGTGCGGTAGTCCACGGGGTTGCAAAAGAGTTGATCAGGACTTAGCGACTAAACGACAGTGATAACTTTCTAGAGGCAAGAAAGGGAGTGGGAGAGAACTGGAGGGGAGTGGACTGGACTTCATTGAGGGCAGTTGTTGTTTATTGTTTTTCTTTAAAAATGGAGAAGACTGGAGCATGTGTAAATACTGACAGAAAGTAGCCATTAAGAGGAAATGGGGAAACCACTGACTTAAAGAAGAGGGAGGAGGTTTAGGGTCGAGTGAACCCATTGACTTTGGGTCAAGAGGAAGAGCTATTTTTAAAAAAATTGAAGTATGGTTGATGTATAATATTACATAGGTTATAGGAGGGAGGGGACGTGTGCATCCCTATGGCGGATTCATATTGATATTGGACAGAAAACAATAGAATTCTGTAGTGCAATTATCCTTCAAAAAGCTATATGTTATACAAAGGTCTGGAGGGGTGGGATGGGGGGAACTGGGGGGGGTGGGGACCATGGATATGCATATGACTGATCTGGGAACATACATGTCTGTGAACTACAAAACTCTGTAAAACCTTTAAAGAATAAAAAAAAAAAGAAAAAAAAAGCTATATGTTATAAATGTACAGTATAGTGACTAGCAACTTTTAAAGGTTATACTCCATTTATAGTTATTGTATTTAGTTATATTATTTATAGTTATTATAATGTACAGTACAGTATCATTAATATTTTACTAAATTATTATGTTTAGTTATACTATTTATAGTTATTATAACTATACAGTATAGTATAGTTAATATATTGCTGTATATTGAGACTTTTTATGCATAAGCTTATACCTCTTCGTCCTCTACTCTTTATTTATAATATAACCCCCGACTTTAGTTTTTTTTACCTCTAAGTCATCATTTATTTTTCATCCATCTTTATTCTTTGGCCCATGTGGGCCTCCCATTGCTGTGGCCTCTCTCACTGCAGAGCACCAGCCAGCTCTGGGCGCGTGTGCTCCAGAGTGCTGGCTTGTAATTGGACACACCTGTCCAGCTGCTCCTCGGCATGTGGAATCCTCCCAGGCCAGGGATCGAACTGGTGCCCCTTGCACTGCAAGGCAGACTCTTTAACCACTGGACCACCAGGGAAGCCCTGTAACCCCCTACTTTTAATTTATATTTCACCCCCTTCTCCTCACTGGTAACCATTGGTTTGACTCTGCTTCTTTTTTGTTACACTGACTAGTTTGTTGTATTTTTTAAATTCTCCATGTAAATATCACGCAGAGTTTATATTTCTCTGTTTTATTTCTCTTAGAATAATAGCCTCCAAGTCCAGTTGCAAATGCCAAAGGTTTATTCTTTTTTATGTCTGAGTAGTATTTCATTGTGTGGAATGGAATATATCTACACACACACACACACACACACACACACACACACGCCCTCCCCCTGCATCTTTATCCATTCATTTGTTGATGAACACTTAGGTTGCTTTCATATCTTGCCATTTGTAAATAGTGTTGCTGTGAACCTTGAAGCACGTGTATTTTTTTGTTTCAGATACATACCCAGAAGTAGATTTGCTGGCTCATACGGTAGTTCTATTTCTAGCGTTTGGAGAAGCCTATATTCTGTTTTCCACAGTGGCTGTGCCAACTGACATTCCCACTACCAGTGCAGGAGAGTTCCATTTCTTCTACTTCCTCTCTAACATTTGTTATTTGTGGTTTTTTTTGATGATACGATGTGACATCTAATTGTGGTTTTGATTTGCGTTTTCCAGATCATTAGCAATGTTGAATATCTTTCTGTGTGTCTGTTGGCCATCTGCATATCTTCTTTGGAATCAGTTCTTCTGTCTGTTTTATAATCGAGTTTTTTTTTTTAAATGTTATATGAGCTGTTTGTATATGTTAGATATTAACCCCTTACTGCTCATATCATTTGCAAATATTTACTCCAATATTGTAGGTTGTCTTTGAGTTTCATTGAACTGTATAGAAGCTTTCAACTTTCCTTTAGGAGACAGGATTGAAGAAAGGATTGTTTTGTGTCAAAGAGTATTCTATATTTTCTTCTAGGAGTTTTATGGTTTCTGGTCTTACATTTAGATGTTTAATCCATTTTGAGTTTATTTTTGTATCTATTGTTAGAAAATTTTCTAATTTCATTTTTTTTACATGTATATGTTCACTTTTCCCAGCACCACTTACTGAGGAGACTGTCTTTTCTTCATTGTGTATGTCCTGGCTTCCTTTGTTGTAGATTAACTGATCATAAATGCATGGGTTAATTTCTGGGCAGGAGCTCTTCTTAAAATGGATTTCATTTAATATGATCAACTGTTTGAGCATACTAACAAATTCTGAAGTTTGCATGGATAAACATTAAAAATAGAGACTTACCTGGCAGTCCAGTGTAAGACTGTGCTTCCAATGCAGAGATTACAGGTTTGATCCCTGGTTGGGGAACTAAGATTCCACATGCCAAGTAGCATGGCCAAATTAAAAAAGAAAAACACAGGGCTTCTCTGGTGGTCCAGTGGGTAAAGACTCCACCTTGCAGTGCAAGGGGCGCTGGTTCAATCCCTGGCCTGGGAAGATCCCATGTGCTGTGGAGCGTCTGGACCGATGTGTCCAATCACTGAGCCGGAGCTCTGGAGCGCATGCGCCCAGAGCCGGTGCTCTGCAACAAGAGAGGCCACTGCGATGGGAGGCCCACACAAGCGAAAGAACAAAGATGGATGAAAATAAATAAATGAAAGACCAATAAAAGTGCCCCCCCCCCCAAAAATCCCTCAAAACCCATAAAACTTCTCTGCCATGCCAAGGTCATACAAATATTAAATATTTTTTAAAAATTAAAAATAGATTTTAAAAAAGGATTGTGTGGCTCCTTTATCATAATGAAAATATCCTTTTCCCTCTTCCAGACTCGTGACCATAGTTAGCTGTTACGTTATAGTTTCTTTCCTTTTGCCAGACTCTTGTGAAATGCCTTCCTTTAACTTTGCTTAATGATGGGAAGTCAAATTGTTAAGGCTTTCCAGAAGGTTCTCTTTAACCTTTACTTAAGTCAGAGTTTAACTCGGGACTTTGCATACTAGATAACTTTTATGACTATGCACCTAAAAGAAATGTAACATCTTTGACCAATTTTATTTTTGGTTCATAGTCAAAATGGGCACAGGAACTAGGAAATGTACCATAGGAAGAGAATGGAGTGTTCATACCAAAAAAAAAGAAAAGCTACTAAATTTGAGCAGTTTCTGGGAAGGATAAAATATTTTTCTTTTATGTAAACTTAAAGGTTGTAAGATTATGAGAGGTTGGGGACCTGCAGTTATGTTGTGGTTAATGATAGGTTTTAGTAAATGTTCTGAACATAAAAATATAATGAGGAAACACATAAATTCTGATTAAATTCATTCTTCAGACATGGTAAGTAATTTTGGGTGGAGGATAAATGAACTAAACTTTAAACTTCTTTTCTCTCTTCAGAAGTAGATCACTGCTTCCTCCCTTATTTGTCTTAGTTACAACTGATCAGTAAATTCAACATGCCAAGTAGCATGGCCAAATTAAAAAAGAAAAACACAGGGCTTCTCTGGTGGTCCAGTGGGTAAAGACTCCACCTTGCAGTGCAAGGGGCGCTGGTTCAATCCCTGGCCTGGGAAGATCCCATGTGCTGTGGAGCGTCTGGACCGATGTGTCCAATCACTGAGCCGGAGCTCTGGAGCGCATGCGCCCAGAGCCGGTGCTCTGCAACAAGAGAGGCCACTGCGATGGGAGGCCCACACAAGCGAAAGAACAAAGATGGATGAAAATAAATAAATGAAAGACCAATAAAAGTGCCCCCCCCCCCAAAAATCCCTCAAAACCCATAAAACTTCTCTGCCATGCCAAGGTCATACAAATATTAAATATTTTTTAAAAATTAAAAATAGATTTTAAAAAAGGATTGTGTGGCTCCTTTATCATAATGAAAATATCCTTTTCCCTCTTCCAGACTCGTGACCATAGTTAGCTGTTACGTTATAGTTTCTTTCCTTTTGCCAGACTCTTGTGAAATGCCTTCCTTTAACTTTGCTTAATGATGGGAAGTCAAATTGTTAAGGCTTTCCAGAAGGTTCTCTTTAACCTTTACTTAAGTCAGAGTTTAACTCGGGACTTTGCATACTAGATAACTTTTATGACTATGCACCTAAAAGAAATGTAACATCTTTGACCAATTTTATTTTTGGTTCATAGTCAAAATGGGCACAGGAACTAGGAAATGTACCATAGGAAGAGAATGGAGTGTTCATACCAAAAAAAAAGAAAAGCTACTAAATTTGAGCAGTTTCTGGGAAGGATAAAATATTTTTCTTTTATGTAAACTTAAAGGTTGTAAGATTATGAGAGGTTGGGGACCTGCAGTTATGTTGTGGTTAATGATAGGTTTTAGTAAATGTTCTGAACATAAAAATATAATGAGGAAACACATAAATTCTGATTAAATTCATTCTTCAGACATGGTAAGTAATTTTGGGTGGAGGATAAATGAACTAAACTTTAAACTTCTTTTCTCTCTTCAGAAGTAGATCACTGCTTCCCTCCCTTATTTGTCTTAGTTACAACTGATCAGTAAATTCAATTCCTAGATGTTCTTTCATAAACTAACTTGAATTTTGTGTTGGAGAGGAAGATTCGGCGAACAGTTTTGTTCCTTGAACATGGTTAAGTGAGGATTTTCCTGCATCACCTTTTGGTATTGAGAAACCGGCTCCAGGAAAGTCCATAAATTGGTGAGGTTGATTGTGAGCAGCCGTCTGCTCTTTCCTTTTTAAAACAATTTTTATTTTTGGCTGCCTTGGGTCTTCATTGCCATGCACAGGCCTTCCCTTGTTGTAGAGCACGGGCTCTAGAGAGCAAGGGCAGAAGCAGTTACGGCCCATGGGCTTAGTTGCTCCGAGGCATGTGGAATCTTCCTGGACTAGGGATCGAACGCATGTCCTCTGCGTCTGCAGGCAGATTCTTATCCACTGTGCCACCAAGGGAAGTCCTTTTTTTTTTTTTTTCTTGCAGCAGCAGGAAATTGGGCAGTAAGCACATTTGAGTTGCCAGAGAGCTTGGCAGAGAGCTTTGTAGGAAGGTTCACACAGTATCTCTGAGGGGAAGTTGGTTCCCTCAGTGGAAGTAACAGCATAATAGAATGTTCTGTGGCCTCTGTGCAGGGTTCCAGGTTGCAACGAGCCCATGACAGGAAAACGCTCCTGGCTGCTCTGGGCTTGGGAAGCTTGCAGGGGGAGTGTGGGCATTCAGCTTTGTTCCTCAGTGCCTGTCCCTGGTAACTCCCGATACTCTTTCTTGGAAGTGAGGAGGGCTGAAGCCTTGGGTCGTCATCAGTGAACCCAGGTTTGTATAGAGCTACGAGATCTCAGGCTGCCTCCAACCCTGCTTCAGCCCTTTGGTGGGTGAGGAGAACCATCTCCCCTTGGGAGCCCTCCTTGAGAACCCAGGCTTTCGAATGAAAGCCCCTTTGTAGTGAACTGGTTTTCAGTCAAGGTTTTTCTGGGCCTTTCCATTTCTCTCGGCAGCCTAGGGTCCTAACTCGCCTAGTTCTCTGCTGCAACTGATTTAGCGTTGAACAGACACCAGTGTCAGGTGCTTGCATACTGAGAAGGGCAGGAATGCTGAGCTGATTCGCGGGTTCTGAGTTCGCCCGTTCCCTCCATGAACCCCCCTCTCACATCATCAGCTTTCAGCTGCCTCAGGTCATTCGGCTTCCTCTTGCTGTTTGCCACCATGGGGCCCCCGAGGATAGAGCCCAGGCTGCAGGCCTGGTAACTGCTGCTGAGATGTGTTTTTAAACCTACCCAGAGGCTGTTACCGGGAGTTCAACTGAAGCATCGCCTATTTCCCCCTTGGAGCCCTAGGGAGACTAATCCTCCAGCTTCCTAACAGCTTCCTCCCCTCCCACCACCCGGTTCAACCTCCGGTTTGCATTTATTGACAACCATGTGTATAATTCATGCAAGACAAGTTACAGTGGAGCCTGTTGCCTCTGCTAGTCAAGCATGGCTCAGCCACGCTGCTCCAGGTTTCGGCGGGGAAGCAGGTTTTATTGGTGTTTGGACCTGATGTCTTCCTGTCCGGAAGCCTAACCTGCTCCCCTGGCCAAAGCTGTTTTGGCAAGCGCCATCAGGGAAAATCGACTTTCCCTTCGTCCAGTGGGATAAATGAGTTTTAGGCAAAAACAGGCTGTTGTGTGAAGCAGACGTTCTCGGAGGGTGGGGGGAGTGTTCACTCAGGAGCTTTTGCCGCGGGCAGTGGGAGGCCACGTCAGCCCTGGTGGACAGTGAGCGGTCATTCTGAGCCCAGGCGCTGCACGGTGCTTCCTGGTGCTGTGGCATCTGGGTCTCTTTTAAAACTGTGGGGTGCTTTGGAAAGAGAGTACTTCCTAAACAATTCAGTAACGTGCCATGTTTCTTCTTCTTTAAATTGGAGTATGCATTGCTTTACAATGGTGTATTTAGTTTCTGCTGTACAACAAAGTGAATCAGCTGTATTTATACATTTATCCTCTCTCTCTTGAGCCTCCCTGTCCCCCATCCCACCCCTCTAGGTTGTCAGAGGGCACTGAGCTGAATTCGTACATGTGTTAATGCTGCTCTGCCAGTTTGTCCCCATCCTTCCCTTACTGTCTGTGTTCATGTGTCCGTCTGTGACTTTATTCTTGCCCTACAGATAGGTTCATCTGCACCATTTTTTCCAGATTCCATAATATATGTGTTAACATATGATATTTATTTTTCATAGTGTTACGATCTTTCTTTGCCATTGTTTCATATGTCCTGACACAATGAGGGTGCTAATGCCAGGGAGCTGAGCGGTGAAAGGTTCATTGTCTCCATTTGTTGGCCTTTTCTCCTGGGTTTTCTCTGAGGTCAAAGAGAGGAAGGAGATAAATCTTAGCAGGAGCTATAGCACAGAGGAGGAGGTGGTGGGCCCAAAAGTAGAAGTCAGCTCTACCGTGAACTGGGGGGTCCCAAGGGGGGGAGGGGGAAAGGGGAGTACAATAGCAGTCCTCCAGCTTCCTAACAGGTTCAACCTCCGGTTTGCATTTATTGACAACCATGTGTATAATTCATGCAAGACAAGTTACAGTGGAGCCTGTTGCCTCTGCTAGTCAAGCATGGCTCAGCCACGCTGCTCCAGGTTTCGGGGGAAGCAGGTTTTATTGGTGTTTGGACCTGATGTCTTCCTGTCCGGAAGCCTAACCTGCTCCCCTGGCCAAAGCTGTTTTGGCAAGCGCCATCAGGGAAAATCGACTTTCCCTTCGTCCAGTGGGATAAATGAGTTTTAGGCAAAAACAGGCTGTTGTGTGAAGCAGACGTTCTCGGAGGGTGGGGGGAGTGTTCACTCAGGAGCTTTTGCCGCGGGCAGTGGGAGGCCACGTCAGCCCTGGTGGACAGTGAGCGGTCATTCTGAGCCCAGGCGCTGCACGGTGCTTCCTGGTGCTGTGGCATCTGGGTCTCTTTTAAAACTGTGGGGTGCTTTGGAAAGAGAGTACTTCCTAAACAATTCAGTAACGTGCCATGTTTCTTCTTCTTTAAATTGGAGTATGCATTGCTTTACAATGGTGTATTTAGTTTCTGCTGTACAACAAAGTGAATCAGCTGTATTTATACATTTATCCTCTCTCTTTGAGCCTCCCTGTCCCCCATCCCACCCCTCTAGGTTGTCAGAGGGCACTGAGCTGAATTCGTACATGTGTTAATGCTGCTCTGCCAGTTTGTCCCCATCCTTCCCTTACTGTCTGTGTTCATGTGTCCGTCTGTGACTTTATTCTTGCCCTACAGATAGGTTCATCTGCACCATTTTTTCCAGATTCCATAATATATGTGTTAACATATGATATTTATTTTTCATAGTGTTACGATCTTTCTTTGCCATTGTTTCATATGTCCTGACACAATGAGGGTGCTAATGCCAGGGAGCTGAGCGGTGAAAGGTTCATTGTCTCCATTTGTTGGCCTTTTCTCCTGGGTTTTCTCTGAGGTCAAAGAGAGGAAGGAGATAAATCTTAGCAGGAGCTATAGCACAGAGGAGGAGGTGGTGGGACCCAAAAGTAGAAGTCAGCTCTACCGTGAACAGGTTGGGGGAGGAAGATGGAGACAGCAGGCACAGAGCGGGGGGTGGGGAATGAGTGGGGGGATGCAGGAGGGAGCTGCAGCCAGGGAGGAAGGTTGAGGCAGGTCCAGGAAGGTTTACATACCATGTGAGAAAGCTGGGCTTTATCTGGAGGATTTTTTTTTTTTTAATTTTGGCAGCTTTTATTGTTTGTTTCTTTGTTTGTTTATTTTAATCCACATTTATTCTTTGGCCTGTGTGGGCCTCCCACTGCAGTGGCCTGTCTTGTTGCAGGGCACTAGTTCTGAGCACATGTGCTCCAGAGCACTGGCTTATAACTGGGCACATTGGTCCAGCTGCTCCATGGCATGTGGGATCCTCCTGGGCCAGCGATTGAACCGGTGCCCCTTGCACTGCAAGGCGGAGTCTTTACCCACTGGACCACCAGGGAAGCCCCTATCTGGAGGATTTTTTAAGCCAAGGAGTGAAAGGGTGCAATTTTGGTTTTAGAGATTTGGTTTTAGCCTCATTCTGAGAATACAAGTAGAGTGGCAGGACTAATGCAGGAAACCCAGGTTATGGGTTAAAACATGACCCACATGAGAAGTGATCAGGGTCTGAACTGAGGAGGAAAGACAAACCAGTGAGCTGCGGGGTGCACAGGGAGGGGCCGAGCACACACTTGGTGAATGACGGGACCATGAGGTCTTTCTGAAAAGTGGGAAACAGGAGGCAGGGCAATGAAGGCAGAGAAGAGAGGGAGATTTCTTGGCAAGTGCTTATAGAATTGGGCTGAATGGAAACCATGAGCCTTATTCCAAGGAAAGGACCCTGAAGATGTGTGTTTCCCTTCCTTACAGGAGAGATTTTGGGCCTCACAAAGTATTACCAGTGAAGATCCACCAGCCTGACCCGTTTGTCCAAAGTCAAGAGAATATGGATCTGCTGACCACGTATAAACAAGATTACAACCGCTACCCGCTCTGTCGAGTGGATCCCATCAAACCTCGGGACAGTAAATACCCGTGTGTGGACAAGATGGAGTGTCTGCCGACTTACAAAGGTGGGAGAGGGCTCGGGGGCAGGGTCAGGGGAGGACGGGTGAGCCCGGGTGCTGACTGGGAAGTAGGTTTTATGCACACATGCCCTCCAGGCAGAGGTTGGGTTGGTCTTTTCTGCAGCTGTACGTGGCTCTCGGCCTACTTCTGTACAGCTGGAGAGCTAAGGATGGTTTTCAAAGTTTTGAGTTATTACAAAAAACAAAGACTATCATTTCAGGGCAGGTGAATACTAAATGAAAATCAGAGCCGAGTGACAGACGTCTGTTTTGTGGAAACATGGCCGCACCCAGGTGGTTTCTGTATTATCTATGGCTGGGTTTGTGCTTCGGCAGCAAAGCTGAGTAGCTGTGGCAGAGACCACAGGCAGGCAAGGCCCAGGACGTTTACTGTCTAGCCTCTTGCAGAAAATATATGCCAACGCCTGCCTCAGCTGGCCATTCCCATCTTGTATTAGGAAAGCAGTTCAAGTTTAAGCTAAACTGGGTTCCACCACGAATTGAAAAGTTATGGAAATGTAACATATGCAAATATGTGCAATGATAGAGACTAGTGAATTTTTAAAATTGTATTTAATGGGCCAGATGGATCCCCCTGCATAGCTACTTTGCTATACATCCGTCCTGTTAATCTTTTAAAAACCCGTTGTCAATGCTTTGTTTGTTCAACCCAGGGGGGGGGGGGGGAAAAAAAGGGAGGGCCGAGCACACACTTGGTGAAGACGGGACCATGAGGTCTTTCTGAAAAGTGGGAAACAGGAGGCAGGGCAATGAAGGCAGAGAAGAGAGGGAGATTTCTTGGCAAGTGCTTATAGAATTGGGCTGAATGGAAACCATGAGCCTTATTCCAAGGAAAGGACCCTGAAGATGTGTGTTTCCCTTCCTTACAGGAGAGATTTTGGGCCTCACAAAGTATTACCAGTGAAGATCCACCAGCCTGACCCGTTTGTCCAAAGTCAAGAGAATATGGATCTGCTGACCACGTATAAACAAGATTACAACCGCTACCCGCTCTGTCGAGTGGATCCCATCAAACCTCGGGACAGTAAATACCCGTGTGTGGACAAGATGGAGTGTCTGCCGACTTACAAAGGTGGGAGAGGGCTCGGGGGCAGGGTCAGGGAGGACGGGTGAGCCCGGGTGCTGACTGGGAAGTAGGTTTTATGCACACATGCCCTCCAGGCAGAGGTTGGGTTGGTCTTTTCTGCAGCTGTACGTGGCTCTCGGCCTACTTCTGTACAGCTGGAGAGCTAAGGATGGTTTTCAAAGTTTTGAGTTATTACAAAAAACAAAGACTATCATTTCAGGGCAGGTGAATACTAAATGAAAATCAGAGCCGAGTGACAGACGTCTGTTTTGTGGAAACATGGCCGCACCCAGGTGGTTTCTGTATTATCTATGGCTGGGTTTGTGCTTCGGCAGCAAAGCTGAGTAGCTGTGGCAGAGACCACAGGCAGGCAAGGCCCAGGACGTTTACTGTCTAGCCTCTTGCAGAAAATATATGCCAACGCCTGCCTCAGCTGGCCATTCCCATCTTGTATTAGGAAAGCAGTTCAAGTTTAAGCTAAACTGGGTTCCACCACGAATTGAAAAGTTATGGAAATGTAACATATGCAAATATGTGCAATGATAGAGACTAGTGAATTTTTAAAATTGTATTTAATGGGCCAGATGGATCCCCCTGCATAGCTACTTTGCTATACATCCGTCCTGTTAATCTTTTAAACAATTTCTATTTTGTATTGGAGTGCAGTTGATGAACAATGCTTTGTTAGTTTCAGGAGCAAAGTGATTCAATTCTACATATACATGTATCTATATTCTTTTTCAAATTCTTTTCCCATTTAGAACTCATGAAAAAAAAAAAAAAAGACAGAGCATAGACATAGGGACATCGTGGTGAATAAATAGGGAGGGGGAAGCATGGAGGAAGTAACAAGGAAACCTATAGTGTTATGTGTGGAAAAGATAGCTAGTGTCACAGTGCTAAGGGAATAGGAGTGCTTACAATGGCTTGGGGCAAAGGTCTGGAGGGGTGGGATGGGGGGATCTGGGTGGGTGGGGACCATGGATATGCATATGACTGATCTGGGAACATACATGTATGTGAACAACAAAACTCTGTAAAACCTTTAAAATAAAGAATAAAAAAAAAAAAATTCTTTTCCCATTTAGGTTATCTAAGAATATTGAGCAGCGTTCCCTGCTCTGTGTTTGCTATATGTAAAGTAAATGACCAGCAAGAACCTGTTTGTCTTTAATTCCCAAATGGACTGCAAAAGTTTTAGGAAAGTTCTAGAGGAAAGTAAGACTCCTTTGGTGAGTTGCCATTAACTGGCAGTACAAAGGCAAATTAGACCAGTGAGTTTTGAGTGAAATGCACATGGAAACAGGCAGCAGATTGAGATGCGTATCATTGATACTCCCTCCCAGTTACCGTCCTCACCCAGAAGAGACCCACTGTGGTAGCTTTTAACTTTGTAAATGTGTTTAGTGGTTTTTGAAGTTCATTTTAATGGGATGAATTCCTTCTTTATTGGGCATCTTCTACATTCCAGGGGTGACGTTAGGACCAGTGAAGAAAGCATAATGATCTGCCCTTGACGCTGTAGTCTGGCAGGAGAGAGAGGATATCAAGTGCTGTGTGTAGTATGTAGCAGTCACTCGTTCTATGGAGCATGAGCCACAGGACTGAGACCGTAGGGATGGAGGCCAAGTCTGTGGTCAGTAACTTTGCTACTTATGGTGCCCGTGGCTGCCCTGAGAATATGTGCTGACCTGTCCCTGCCACTTGTCTGTGGGTGTCTGCGTGCCTGTGACTATGGTAGTAGCTTTGTTACCCCTTTAGCTATACATCCGTCCTGTTAATCTTTTAAACAATTTCTATTTTGTATTGGAGTGCAGTTGATGAACAATGCTTTGTTAGTTTCAGGAGCAAAGTGATTCAATTCTACATATACATGTATCTATATTCTTTTTCAAATTCTTTTCCCATTTAGAACTCATGAAAAAAAAAAAGACAGAGCATAGACATAGGGACATCGTGGTGAATAAATAGGGAGGGGGAAGCATGGAGGAAGTAACAAGGAAACCTATAGTGTTATGTGTGGAAAAGATAGCTAGTGTCACAGTGCTAAGGGAATAGGAGTGCTTACAATGGCTTGGGGCAAAGGTCTGGAGGGGTGGGATGGGGGGATCTGGGTGGGTGGGGACCATGGATATGCATATGACTGATCTGGGAACATACATGTATGTGAACAACAAAACTCTGTAAAACCTTTAAAATAAAGAAAAAAAAAAAAAAATTCTTTTCCCATTTAGGTTATCTAAGAATATTGAGCAGCGTTCCCTGCTCTGTGTTTGCTATATGTAAAGTAAATGACCAGCAAGAACCTGTTTGTCTTTAATTCCCAAATGGACTGCAAAAGTTTTAGGAAAGTTCTAGAGGAAAGTAAGACTCCTTTGGTGAGTTGCCATTAACTGGCAGTACAAAGGCAAATTAGACCAGTGAGTTTTGAGTGAAATGCACATGGAAACAGGCAGCAGATTGAGATGCGTATCATTGATACTCCCTCCCAGTTACCGTCCTCACCCAGAAGAGACCCACTGTGGTAGCTTTTAACTTTGTAAATGTGTTTAGTGGTTTTTGAAGTTCATTTTAATGGGATGAATTCCTTCTTTATTGGGCATCTTCTACATTCCAGGGGTGACGTTAGGACCAGTGAAGAAAGCATAATGATCTGCCCTTGACGCTGTAGTCTGGCAGGAGAGAGAGGATATCAAGTGCTGTGTGTAGTATGTAGCAGTCACTCGTTCTATGGAGCATGAGCCACAGGACTGAGACCGTAGGGATGGAGGCCAAGTCTGTGGTCAGTAACTTTGCTACTTATGGTGCCCGTGGCTGCCCTGAGAATATGTGCTGACCTGTCCCTGCCACTTGTCTGTGGGTGTCTGCGTGCCTGTGACTATGGTAGTAGCTTTTGTCTTTATTACTATTATTATTTTTTGGCCACTTCTATTGGTCTTTCATTTATTTGTTTTCATCCATCTTTGTTCTTTGGCCTCGGTGGGCCTCCCATCGCAGTGGCCTCTCTCGCTGCAGAGCACCGGCTCTGGGCGCATGCGCTCCAGAGCTCAGCTCGGTAGTTGGACTCATTGGTCTGGCCGCTCCGCGGCACGTGGGATCCTCCCAGGCCAGGGATCAAACCATTGCTTCTTGCATTGTGAGGCGGTGACCTTACCCACTGGACCATCGGGGAAGCCCTTTTATTATTATTTTAAAAATCGGGCTG
Source organism: Tragulus kanchil (assembly GCA_022376925.1). Lineage (NCBI taxonomy): Eukaryota > Metazoa > Chordata > Mammalia > Artiodactyla > Tragulidae > Tragulus > Tragulus kanchil. The sequence continues at coordinate 122,448,533 of JAIOJX010000023.1, read as the reverse complement.
TACCATGTGGTGTGTGGGATCTTTGTTCCCCAATCAGGTTATCTAACCTGTGGCCCTGCACTGGAAGTGTGGAATCTTAACCACTGGACCACCAGGGGAGTCCCAGTAGTGGCTTTTATTTAGTCAACCGAAACCCACAGGGAGGTGGAGAAGCTTGAGGGAGATATAGGCATCTTCCTGAAGCCTTTCCAGGAACTCTTAATCTATCATGCTGAAAGATTCTGCATGTGGCTGAGGGTCTCTGCTTTTTATTTTTCTTGTCCATTTATTTTCTTATCGTTAGTGCCGCCCTGTTCTACTCTTCCATAACCACCTTCTGCCAAGCCACACATCCTGGACATTGTCAAACCCGAACAACCCTTTGATGTGGACCGTCTCCACCATCTGGTCCTTCTGGCTCTCTTATTTGCTCCCACCAGGACAGCCCTTGGCCTCACGGGGACCTCCAGCCCACTGAGGCCTCAGCCTTCCTTCTCGCCATCGCCCCGCCTTGCCTGTTCCCATGCAGCCTGTTCCACGATGTATCACCGTCGCCCCTTTCTGTTTAATTGTATTGGACTTTTTAGCCCTTTGCTTGACTGCCTCTCTCTACTGTCCTGCTGCGTCCTCCTGGCAGCAGCCAAGCCCTCCGTCTCCATGGCTACAGCTGGACGCACACCTGAGCATCTCTCCAACCTTGTCAGCTCATCTTTGCCGTCCACAGAAAGGAAGCCGACTTGGCCTCTGGTGCCCGTGGCTGCCCTGAGAATATGTGCTGACCTGTCCCTGCCACTTGTCTGTGGGTGTCTGCGTGCCTGTGACTATGGTAGTAGCTTTTGTCTTTATTACTATTATTATTTTTTGGCCACTTCTATTGGTCTTTCATTTATTTGTTTTCATCCATCTTTGTTCTTTGGCCTCGGTGGGCCTCCCATCGCAGTGGCCTCTCTCGCTGCAGAGCACCGGCTCTGGGCGCATGCGCTCCAGAGCTCAGCTCGGTAGTTGGACTCATTGGTCTGGCCGCTCCGCGGCACGTGGGATCCTCCCAGGCCAGGGATCAAACCATTGCTTCTTGCATTGTGAGGCGGTGACCTTACCCACTGGACCATCGGGGAAGCCCTTTTATTATTATTTTAAAAATCGGGCTGTACCATGTGGTGTGTGGGATCTTTGTTCCCCAATCAGGGGATCTAACCTGTGGCCCTGCACTGGAAGTGTGGAATCTTAACCACTGGACCACCAGGGGAGTCCCAGTAGTGGCTTTTATTTAGTCAACCGAAACCCACAGGGAGGTGGAGAAGCTTGAGGGAGATATAGGCATCTTCCTGAAGCCTTTCCAGGAACTCTTAATCTATCATGCTGAAAGATTCTGCATGTGGCTGAGGGTCTCTGCTTTTTATTTTTCTTGTCCATTTATTTTCTTATCGTTAGTGCCGCCCTGTTCTACTCTTCCATAACCACCTTCTGCCAAGCCACACATCCTGGACATTGTCAAACCCGAACAACCCTTTGATGTGGACCGTCTCCACCATCTGGTCCTTCTGGCTCTCTTATTTGCTCCCACCAGGACAGCCCTTGGCCTCACGGGGACCTCCAGCCCACTGAGGCCTCAGCCTTCCTTCTCGCCATCGCCCCGCCTTGCCTGTTCCCATGCAGCCTGTTCCACGATGTATCACAGTAGCCCCTTTCTTTTTAATTTTATTTGACTTTTTAGCCCCTTTCTTGACTGCCTCTCTCTACTGTCCTGCTGCGTCCTCCTGGCAGCAGCCAAGCCCTGCCGTCTCCATGGCTACAGCTGGACGCACACCTGAGCATCTCTCCAACCTTGTCAGCTCATCTTTGCCGTCCACAGAAAGGAAGCCGACTTGGCCTCTGCCTTAAACTCCTCAAATATCACTCTGGTTCTTAGGATAGACTCCCACGCCTTTACCAATGCCTGGCTGCCTTGCTGATTTGAGCTTCTCCTCCCTCAGTCCCTCTGTTCCAGCTGTAGGAACTTCTTTCAGTTCTTTTGCGCCATTCCTTTTCTGCCTCAGGGCGTTTTGCATGGCCCTTGCCTCTCGAGAGGGCCGTGCTCCCATCCCGCCTCCAGTTCCCATCCTTCAGTGAAGGACAGAAACCTCACACCTTTTGAGGGCATCCCAGACCTTCCCCCATGCCAGACCAGATGCACCCTGTTCAGTGTTCGAAGACTGAAAAACTTGTACTCCCTTCTTTCGTAATTCATTTTGTAATTTTTGCCCAACATCTGTCTCCTTGGCGGCAGGCCCTGTCTTTTTCTTTACCTGTTGCCCTCAGCAAGGCAGGCAGCATGGCAGATGTTGTCCTAAGGAGTCAGCACAGTGAGGCACACGGTGGGTTGGCACTCAGGCCTCTGTAGGGCTCCTCTGTCTTTTCATCCAGTGTTTACAGGAGGGCAGAAAATGATCAGGCACAGCTGGCAGGAAGAAACAGCCCAAGTGAGCACTTCCCTTCAGTGGATGAGGGGAGCACACTCTGCTGGGGCTCATCTGACTGCGTCCTGTCCTCCCTACATCCTCCCTTGGAGCCACCTGGATTTCACACGTCTTGGCTGAGTTAGAGGCTCCTCAGATCAGCCATCTGCTCAGCTCAGTTTCCCCTGCCTGCCTTGCCCTGGGTGCAAGGAGAGGTCTCGGGCTGAGATATGCCCCCTGCTTTCCCTAGGGACTGGCAAGGATGGAGTAGCCCAGTGGTGTTATTTAAAAGAAAGTCTCCCCCCACTCCTCCCACAAAATAATCTCCCGTCAAAGTCAACACACAGGAAAACAGCCAGTCTAATACTTAAGCTTTACCCTCTCCTGCATTCCTCCCCTTCTCCAAAATTACATCTCAAATTGCTTTCTGCAAACCAGAGAACAGCATTCCACTGCTAAAACTGAGCATCTCTCCAACCTTGTCAGCTCATCTTTGCCGTCCACAGAAAGGAAGCCGACTTGGCCTCTGCCTTAAACTCCTCAAATATCACTCTGGTTCTTAGGATAGACTCCCACGCCTTTACCAATGCCTGGCTGCCTTGCTGATTTGAGCTTCTCCTCCCTCAGTCCCTCTGTTCCAGCTGTAGGAACTTCTTTCAGTTCTTTTGCGCCATTCCTTTTCTGCCTCAGGGCGTTTTGCATGGCCCTTGCCTCTCGAGAGGGCCGTGCTCCCATCCCGCCTCCAGTTCCCATCCTTCAGTGAAGGACAGAAACCTCACACCTTTTGAGGGCATCCCAGACCTTCCCCCATGCCAGACCAGATGCACCCTGTTCAGTGTTCGAAGACTGAAAAACTTGTACTCCCTTCTTTCGTAATTCATTTTGTAATTTTTGCCCAACATCTGTCTCCTTGGCGGCAGGCCCTGTCTTTTTCTTTACCTGTTGCCCTCAGCAAGGCAGGCAGCATGGCAGATGTTGTCCTAAGGAGTCAGCACAGTGAGGCACACGGTGGGTTGGCACTCAGGCCTCTGTAGGGCTCCTCTGTCTTTTCATCCAGTGTTTACAGGAGGGCAGAAAATGATCAGGCACAGCTGGCAGGAAGAAACAGCCCAAGTGAGCACTTCCCTTCAGTGGATGAGGGGAGCACACTCTGCTGGGGCTCATCTGACTGCGTCCTGTCCTCCCTACATCCTCCCTTGGAGCCACCTGGATTTCACACGTCTTGGCTGAGTTAGAGGCTCCTCAGATCAGCCATCTGCTCAGCTCAGTTTCCCCTGCCTGCCTTGCCCTGGGTGCAAGGAGAGGTCTCGGGCTGAGATATGCCCCCTGCTTTCCCTAGGGACTGGCAAGGATGGAGTAGCCCAGTGGTGTTATTTAAAAGAAAGTCTCCCCCCACTCCTCCCACAAAATAATCTCCCGTCAAAGTCAACACACAGGAAAACAGCCAGTCTAATACTTAAGCTTTACCCTCTCCTGCATTCCTCCCCTTCTCCAAAGAGTTACATCTCAAATTGCTTTCTGCAAACCAGAGAACAGCATTCCACTGCTAAAACTGAGTCATGGCCGATTGCCTTACTAAGAAGGTTAAGATTGAGAAAACACTATATTCTTTTATTTTTCTTAAACAGATAACAGGTGCCAGAAATTTATCTACTGACACAGACTTAAAAAAACCTTTTTTAAAATTGAAGTACGGTTGATCTGCAATGTTGTATTAGTTTCTGATGCACAGCAGAGTGAATCAGTTATACATATATCCACTCTTTTTCATATTCTTTTCCCATCTAGGCCATTACAGAGTATTGAGTCGAGTTCCCTGTGCTCTCCCGTAGGTCCTCATCAGTTATCTATTTCATATACAGTAGTGTGTATATCTCATCTCAGTCTTCTGGTTTATCCCTCTCCTCTTTTCCCTTGGTAACAAATTTATTCTATGTGTTTAATTCTATTTCTATTTTGTAGATAAGTTTATTTGTACCCTTGAGATTTCACATTAAGCAATTTCATGATACTTGTGTTTGACTTTCTTCAGTTAATGTGATAATCTCTAGGTCCATCCATGTTGCCACAAATGGCATTATTTTGTCCTTTTTTATGGCTGGGTAATACTCCATTGTGTCTAGTTACTACGTCTTTATCCATTCCTCCGTTGATGAACATTTAGGTTGCTTCCATGGGCTGGCTATTGTAAATAGTGCTGCAGTGAACATTGGGGCGCATGTATCTTTTTGAATTATAGTTTTCTGCAGGTATTTGCCCTGGGATTGCTGGATCATATGGTAGCTTTGTTTTTAGTTTTTTTTTTGTTTTTTGTTTTTGCTTTTTTAAGATTTTATTCTTACTCTTTTTTAAGAGAATAATTTTATTATTTTCTGACTGTTCTGGGTCTTTATTATTTCATGGGTCATTTCTCTAGTTACAGTTAGTGGGGCTAACCTCTAGTTGAGATGCATGGGCTTCTCACTGTGGTGGCTTCTCTTCTTGTGGAGCATGGGCTCCTGGGTACTCAGGCTTTAGTAGCGACATGTGGGCTCAGCAGTCGTGGCTCTCAGGTTCTGGAGCTGGGGCTTAGTGATTGTGGTGCATGGGCTTAGTTGCTCCGAGGCATGTGAGATCTTCCCTGATCAGGAATCAAACCCGAGATGCCGGCATTGGCAGGTGGATCCTTTAACACTCAGCCACCAGGGAAGCCCTGTTTTTGTGTTTTTGGTAAGGAACCTGCATATTACCCTTCACACTAGCTGTACTGATTGACATTCCTACCAACAGTGTACTTACCCAGACTGAATGCAGTGACATAGAAATAGGACTGCTTTGCAGTGGGCTTGCAAAGACCTGTGGTTTTGCTCTGGCTGCACATATACTTGAGGGTAGATTTCATAATTCTCCTTTGAAATTCAGGTTTAAAATCAAATAACCCATTTTGTAGCCAAAGAAAATCTATTTGTCGTTAGAATTGACTTGTAGGTGTCAGTTTGCAACCCATGTGTCTTGTTTTTTGAATAATACTTAGCATATCATATAATCTCAGTGGTTTATTTTTTCCATTACTCTTCTAGGATATAGTGGCCTCCAAAACTTGGCCAAACATTAGTCTTGGTTTTTAGCACAAGGGATGCTGCTACAAAGATGTATTTAGTGAGGCCATAAATGAACGAATGATTCTGGGTCACTATTTCCAAGGGCTTCCAGTGACACAGTTTGGCATTAGAATTGTACAAATCCCCACCAGGTCGGTTACTCAGTGGGTGCTGGCCGGCCGCTGGAGAGAAGCTTGGGGAAGTCCCAGGACATTTTCTCTGTGCCCTCCTGCACAACTTCATGCATATTTGAGGGGCCACATCCTTGCCTTGCCTGTTGGTTTATTGCTCTTGTGATGACTTGTTTCTCTTATGGAAATGGCATTGCTTGAATAAGCCTTCTGTAGCATTCTTCATGGTTTTGTGTCCATACACTGATTCTCCTTCCAAAGGTGAGGTGGGATAGAAACCAAAGGCCAAGGTCATTAAATAGATGTGTTTCAGTGAGTGCATCTGTATTGTGTCTATATGCTCTGCTTCCTATTGTTCCATAGGAAAAATATGCAAGCTTTTCTCTTACTACTCTTATAGCCAGCGCCTTTGCTGGCCTCCAGAAAACCGCTAGTAAAATTTGCTCCAGCAGCATTTGGTTGTAATTTTGACATTTCAAAACACTGTGCAATTGGAAAGATTGAGAGTGTAATTACTTGATGCTCAGCTTTAGGTTTAGCTAAGATTTTCTTTTCTTTCTTTTTTTTTTTAAAGACACATTATTAAATGGAATCCCTTTTAAAGAGGTTCCTGCCAATTACACACATGACACCCTGGCCCTGAAGGGCTTTTTTACTGATGGCTTTTTAGGCATGTGAATAGTTTGTCATGTGGAATTCTGAGGTTTTCAGGTGATTTTTTTTTTTTTTTCCTGTAATATACACTGGGTGTAGGAAGTTAAGAGGTTGGATAATAATGTGGTTTCCACTGTATTGTTGGGTATCCAAAATCACGTGAGGCAACTCTCAGTTTAGGAACCTGTTTTCTTAACACTTCATCCATCACAGAAAAGGGAGAAAACCCTGTCCTACCCACCCCCGTGCACCTTGAGGCAGTGTGCAGGCATCTGCAGGTAGATGCCCCCGTTTCAGTGAGGCTTGAAGTCTGAGGGGAAAACATGTGGTTTATATTCCGCAAGATAGTTCCCTCTAAGGCCCCTAATGCTTTCAAGATGCTGATAGAGCCATTAATGGCTCTTGGAGAAAGATTAGATGTTCAATTAAAATGAAGCCAATTTAAAATAAATAGTTGGTAGTATTATTAGCCTAGAATAAGCTTGAGAGTGTGCCTGGGGGTGGGGATGTCAAGACTTATAGAGTGGTGGAGTGAGGAGCTTGACACATTCTCTTCTCCAAAAAGCAACAGTAAAACTGGACAAAATAGTAAAAACCAACCATTTTAGGACTCTGGAAGTCAACCGGAGGGGTACGACAAATTGAGAACCATTTATTCAAGACAAACTACTCGACCCCGTCATGAACAGTGGGAGTGGTGTTTTGTCCTGAGGCCGCCTCCACCCCACCATCCCGCTCCCCGCCCCAGGTTTCCAATGGTGTGGTAGTTCTGCTCCGGCGGGCTAGGCTGTGAAAACCAGCAGCCTTGCTGCCAGTGAGGGCTCATGGGAGTAAAGTGCATACTCAGGCATTTCAATAAGAACAAGAGTGATATTCATGGCAAAAAATTTGGGGAAACAGCTTCTGTAGTTAGTCTGAGGTTGCCATACTACTTGAAACAAGCAACAGACCAAGAGATCAGTCAGACCTTTACCAAAGAGATCCAGAGAGGGCTTCCCTGGTGGCCCAGTGGGTAAAGGGTCTGCCTTGCAGTGCAAGGGGCGCCAGTTCCATCCCTGGCCAGGGAAGATCCCATATTCTGCGGAGCGGCTGGACCAGTGTGTCCAGTTGTGAGCCGGCGCTGTGGAGTGCATGTGCCCAGAGCTGGTGCTCTGCGGCAAGAGAGGCCACCGTGATGGGAGGCCCACACAGGCCAAAGAATTAAGATGGATGAAAATACATAGATGAAGGACCAATAAAAGAGGCCCAAAATTTAAAAAAAAAAAAAAAAGAGATCCAGAGAATGAGATGGACTCAGAGTGGGCCTTGATAAGCTCATATGTATTCCTGATGGTCTGGAAGACTGTGCATATGGGCAAGGCTCAAGAGATCAGAGGAATGGTCTAGTTATTTAGTCATCTTTCCTGGCTGAATAAGATGCCTAGTGCATGTGCAGAAGAGATATGAGATAGCCTGGAAGAAAATAAAAGCTGGGGAAAAGTTGTAAACTGTATGATCTTTGACTGTAGTCTCCAAATCATACAGAGATCCATTAGCAAATGAGGAAAGCCTTTGTGGCTTAAGGTGTTTAAGTGTAGCTGCTGGTTAATCAGAGGTTGATTACTGAACTATGCCTAGAATAAGCTTGAGAGTGTGCCTGGGGGTGGGGATGTCAAGACTTATAGAGTGGTGGAGTGAGGAGCTTGACACATTCTCTTCTCCAAAAAGCAACAGTAAAACTGGACAAAATAGTAAAAACCAACCATTTTAGGACTCTGGAAGTCAACCGGAGGGGTACGACAAATTGAGAACCATTTATTCAAGACAAACTACTCGACCCCGTCATGAACAGTGGGAGTGGTGTTTTGTCCTGAGGCCGCCTCCACCCCACCATCCCGCTCCCCGCCCCAGGTTTCCAATGGTGTGGTAGTTCTGCTCCGGCGGGCTAGGCTGTGAAAACCAGCAGCCTTGCTGCCAGTGAGGGCTCATGGGAGTAAAGTGCATACTCAGGCATTTCAATAAGAACAAGAGTGATATTCATGGCAAAAAATTTGGGGAAACAGCTTCTGTAGTTAGTCTGAGGTTGCCATACTACTTGAAACAAGCAACAGACCAAGAGATCAGTCAGACCTTTACCAAAGAGATCCAGAGAGGGCTTCCCTGGTGGCCCAGTGGGTAAAGGGTCTGCCTTGCAGTGCAAGGGGCGCCAGTTCCATCCCTGGCCAGGGAAGATCCCATATTCTGGGGAGCGGCTGGACCAGTGTGTCCAGTTGTGAGCCGGCGCTGTGGAGTGCATGTGCCCAGAGCTGGTGCTCTGCGGCAAGAGAGGCCACCGTGATGGGAGGCCCACACAGGCCAAAGAATTAAGATGGATGAAAATACATAGATGAAGGACCAATAAAAGAGGCCCAAAATTTAAAAAAAAAAAGATAGAGATCCAGAGAATGAGATGGACTCAGAGTGGGCCTTGATAAGCTCATATGTATTCCTGATGGTCTGGAAGACTGTGCATATGGGCAAGGCTCAAGAGATCAGAGGAATGGTCTAGTTATTTAGTCATCTTTCCTGGCTGAATAAGATGCCTAGTGCATGTGCAGAAGAGATATGAGATAGCCTGGAAGAAAATAAAAGCTGGGGAAAAGTTGTAAACTGTATGATCTTTGACTGTAGTCTCCAAATCATACAGAGATCCATTAGCAAATGAGGAAAGCCTTTGTGGCTTAAGGTGTTTAAGTGTAGCTGCTGGTTAATCAGAGGTTGATTACTGAACTATGCTAATAGAGGGTAGCTCTTAGGAATCTAGGCTTAAAAGATCAACTAAAAAATCAATTAAAAATAAAAAACCACCATTACCATACTGTCTTGATTATTGTAGCTTTGTAGCATAATATGAAGGCTTCCTAGGTGGCGCTAGTGGTAAAGAAACCCACCTGCCAGTGCAGGAGAACTAAGAGATGTGGGTTTGATCCCTGGTTTGGGAAGATCCCCTGGTGGAGGGTATGACAACCCACACCAGTATTCTTTCCTGGTAAATCCCAGGGACAGAAGAGCCTGACAAAAGGGCTTAGAAAATCCCAGGGACAGTCCATGGCATCACAAATAGTTGGACATGATATAGAAACTAGACAGTAACAACAGTCTGAAGTCAGGAAGCCTGATTCCACCAACTCCATTTTTCTTTCTCAAGATTGCTTTGGCTGTTTGGGGTCTTTGTGTTTCCACAGAAATTATAAAACTCTTTTTTCCAATTCTGTGGAAAAAACCCCACACTGATAGTTTTGATTGGGATTGCACTGAATCTGTAGATTGCTTTGGGGAGTGTAGTCATTTTCACAATATTGATTCTTCCAATCCAAGAACATGCTGTATCTCTTCATCTGTTTGTGTCATCTCTGATTTCTTTCATCATTGTCTTACAGTTTTTTGTATACAGGCATTTTGTCTTCTTAGGTGGATTTATTCCTAGATATTTTATTCTTTTTGTAAATGGGACTATTTCCTTAACTTCCCTTTCTGATTTTTTTGTTGTTAGTTTACAAGTATGCAAGAGATTTATGTGTGTTAATTTTGGACTTTGTGACTTTAGTAAATTCATTAATTAGATAGATCTAGTAGTTTTCTGGTGGTATCTTTAGGATTTTCTATGTATAGTGTCATGGCATCTGCAAACATGACATGAGAGAGTTTTACCTCTTCTTTTTCAATTTGGATTCCCATTCTTTTTCTTTTCTAACTGTTGTGGCTCGTACTATTCAAAACTATGTTGAATAATAGTGGTGAGAGTGGTCACCCTCACCTTGTTTCTGATCTTAGCGGAAATGCTTTCAGTTTTTCACTACTGAGAATAATGTTTGCTGGGAATTTGTTGTATGTGGCCTTTATTATGTTGAGGTAGACTCCCCCATGTTCACTTTATGGAGAGTTTTTTTAATGATAAATTGGTGTTGAATTTTGTTAAAAGCTTTTTCTGCATCTATTGAGATTATTATATGGTTTTTGTCCTTTAATTTATTAATATGGGGCTTCCCCTGGTGGTCCAGTGGGTAAGGGCACTGCCTTGCAGTGCAAGGGACACCGGTTTGATCCCTGGCCTGGGAAGATCCCACCTGCTGCAGAGTGGCTGGACCAATGTGTCCAATTGCCGAGCCGGAGCTCTGGAGCGCATGTGCCCAGAACCGGTGCTCTGTGACAACGGATGCCACGGCAATGGGAGGCCCACAGGAGCCAAAGAACAAAGATGGATGAAACTAGACAAATGAAAGACCAGTGGAAGTGGCCTGCCCACCCCTCCCTCCCCACCCCCGCCAAAAAAAATATATTAATATGGTGTATCACATTTATTTGTTTGCATATATTGAAGAATCCTTGTATCTCTGGGATAAACCTCACTCGATCATGGTATATCATCCTTTTAATGTGTTGTTGGATTCTGTTTGCTAGTATTTTATTGAGGATTTTGGCACCTGTATTTATCAGTGATACTGGCCTGTAATTTCCTTTTTGGTAATATCTGTGTCTGGTTTTGGTATCAGGGTGATGGTGGCCTTGTAGAATGAGAAATAATATCAGAACAGGTAGTGAGAGTCCGTGTTCATAGACTGAAGATCCAACACGATTAAGATGCACTTCCACCAAAATTTATTTGTAGATTCAGTGCTGTTCCTCTCAGAATTCCAGCAGGCTTTCTGTTGTTGTTGTTGCAGAAATTGGTATGGTGTGATCCTAAATTTTATATATGAAAATCAAACCAAAAAAGCTGAACATTTGCCTTTTTGACAAATGGTGCTGAGATAATTAGACACCCACATGCAGAAAAATGAACTTAGACCTTACTTCACAATGTTTTTTTTTTGGATTCCCATTCTTTTTCTTTTCTAACTGTTGTGGCTCGTACTATTCAAAACTATGTTGAATAATAGTGGTGAGAGTGGTCACCCTCACCTTGTTTCTGATCTTAGCGGAAATGCTTTCAGTTTTTCACTACTGAGAATAATGTTTGCTGGGAATTTGTTGTATGTGGCCTTTATTATGTTGAGGTAGACTCCCCCATGTTCACTTTATGGAGAGTTTTTTTAATGATAAATTGGTGTTGAATTTTGTTAAAAGCTTTTTCTGCATCTATTGAGATTATTATATGGTTTTTGTCCTTTAATTTATTAATATGGGGCTTCCCCTGGTGGTCCAGTGGGTAAGGGCACTGCCTTGCAGTGCAAGGGACACCGGTTTGATCCCTGGCCTGGGAAGATCCCACCTGCTGCAGAGTGGCTGGACCAATGTGTCCAATTGCCGAGCCGGAGCTCTGGAGCGCATGTGCCCAGAACCGGTGCTCTGTGACAACGGATGCCACGGCAATGGGAGGCCCACAGGAGCCAAAGAACAAAGATGGATGAAACTAGACAAATGAAAGACCAGTGGAAGTGGCCTGCCCACCCCCTCCCTCCCCCAACCCCGCCAAAAAAATATATTAATATGGTGTATCACATTTATTTGTTTGCATATATTGAAGAATCCTTGTATCTCTGGGATAAACCTCACTCGATCATGGTATATCATCCTTTTAATGTGTTGTTGGATTCTGTTTGCTAGTATTTTATTGAGGATTTTGGCACCTGTATTTATCAGTGATACTGGCCTGTAATTTCCTTTTTGGTAATATCTGTGTCTGGTTTTGGTATCAGGGTGATGGTGGCCTTGTAGAATGAGAAATAATATCAGAACAGGTAGTGAGAGTCCGTGTTCATAGACTGAAGATCCAACACGATTAAGATGCACTTCCACCAAAATTTATTTGTAGATTCAGTGCTGTTCCTCTCAGAATTCCAGCAGGCTTTCTGTTGTTGTTGTTGCAGAAATTGGTATGGTGTGATCCTAAATTTTATATATGAAAATCAAACCAAAAAAGCTGAACATTTGCCTTTTTGACAAATGGTGCTGAGATAATTAGACACCCACATGCAGAAAAATGAACTTAGACCTTACTTCACAGCATACTAGAAATTTAACTCAAGAGGGATCAGAGACCTAAATGTAAGAGCTAAAATTTAAAAATTTTTAGACCAAGACATAGGGAAAAAAACCTGAATTTTATGAAAATTGAAAACCTCTGTGTGTTTCAAAAGGACACCAGTAAGAAAATGGAAAGATAAGTGACAAACTGGGGAAAATATTTACAAATCATATGTCTTGTATCTATTATACGAAAACAACTCACAATTCAAAAATATGACAACTGTATTAAAAAATAGGTAAAAGATTTGAGTAGGTATTTCACCAAAAAGACATATGAATGGCTAATAAACACATACATAGATATTCAACATTTTTAATCATTAGAAAAATGTAAATTAAAATACAGTGAGATACCACTAAACACCCATTATAGAATGTCTATAATTAAAAAACAAATCATAATAAGAAGAGGTGAAGATGTGGAGAAATGAAAACCTTCATACATTGCAGGTAGGAATCTGAAGTGACACACCCTCTTTGGAAAAGTTTGCCGTGTGTTCAGAAGTTAAACATAGATCTATCAATACTGCATCTTGGTATTTACCCAAGAAAAAGGAAAAGATATATCCTTACAAACACTTGTCTATAAATGTTTATAGCAGAAATTTTCATAATAATCAAAGGTGAAAACAACAAAAATGCCCATCAGTTGATGAATGGATAAACAAAATTTAGTCTTTTTAAAAAAAATTTTATTTATTTATTTATTTTTGACTATTCTGGGATTTCACTGCTGCCACAGGCTCCCCTCTAGTTGCAGGGAGTGGGGGCGACTCTCTAGTTGAGGTGAGCAGGCTTCTTGTGGTGGTGACTTCTCTTGTTGTGGAACTTGGGCTCTAGGGCACACGGGCTTAAGAGTTGTGGCCCATGGGCTCAATAGTTGTGGCTCCGAGGCTCTAGCCCATAGGCTCAATAGTTGTGGCTCATGGGCTTAGCTGCTCTAAAGCATGTGGGATCTTCCTGGCTCAGGGATTGAACCTGTGTCTCCTGCATTGGCAGGCAAACTACCACCACTGAGCTACCAGCGAAGCCCTACTCTAATATTCTTGTTCAGTCACTAGGTCATGTCTGATTCTTTGCAGCCCCATGAACTGCAGCACGCCGGTCTTCTCTGTCCTTCACTGTTTCCCCGAGTTTTCTCAAACTCCTGTCCATTGAGTCAGTGATGCCATATAACCATCTCATCCTCTGTCACCACTGCCCTCCATCCTCTTATCAGTCTTTCCCAGCATCAGGGTCTTTTCCAGTGAATCAGTTCTTTGCATCAGGTGGCCAAACTAATTTTGTCTGGTATCTATTATAAGAAAACAACTGACAATTCAAAAATATGACAACTGTATTAAAAAATAGGTAAAAGATTTGAGTAGGTATTTCACCAAAAAGACATATGAATGGCTAATAAACACATACATAGATATTCAACATTTTTAATCATTAGAAAAATGTAAATTAAAATACAGTGAGATACCACTAAACACCCATTATAGAATGTCTATAATTAAAAAACAAATCATAATAAGAAGAGGTGAAGATGTGGAGAAATGAAAACCTTCATACATTGCAGGTAGGAATCTGAAGTGACACACCCTCTTTGGAAAAGTTTGCCGTGTGTTCAGAAGTTAAACATAGATCTATCAATACTGCATCTTGGTATTTACCCAAGAAAAAGGAAAAGATATATCCTTACAAACACTTGTCTATAAATGTTTATAGCAGAAATTTTCATAATAATCAAAGGTGAAAACAACAAAAATGCCCATCAGTTGATGAATGGATAAACAAAATTTAGTCTTTTTAAAAAAAATTTTATTTATTTATTTATTTTTGACTATTCTGGGATTTCACTGCTGCCACAGGCTCCCCTCTAGTTGCAGGGAGTGGGGGCGACTCTCTAGTTGAGGTGAGCAGGCTTCTTGTGGTGGTGACTTCTCTTGTTGTGGAACTTGGGCTCTAGGGCACACGGGCTTAAGAGTTGTGGCCCATGGGCTCAATAGTTGTGGCTCCGAGGCTCTAGCCCATAGGCTCAATAGTTGTGGCTCATGGGCTTAGCTGCTCTAAAGCATGTGGGATCTTCCTGGCTCAGGGATTGAACCTGTGTCTCCTGCATTGGCAGGCAAACTACCACCACTGAGCTACCAGCGAAGCCCTACTCTAATATTCTTGTTCAGTCACTAGGTCATGTCTGATTCTTTGCAGCCCCATGAACTGCAGCACGCCGGTCTTCTCTGTCCTTCACTGTTTCCCCGAGTTTTCTCAAACTCCTGTCCATTGAGTCAGTGATGCCATATAACCATCTCATCCTCTGTCACCACTGCCCTCCATCCTCTTATCAGTCTTTCCCAGCATCAGGGTCTTTTCCAGTGAATCAGTTCTTTGCATCAGGTGGCCAAAGTGTTGGAGCTTCAGCTTCAGCATCAGTCCTTCCAGTGAATAGTCAGGGTTGATTTCCTTTAGGATTGACTGATATGATCTCCTTGCTGTCCAAGGGACTCTCAAGAGTATTCTCCAGCACCACAGTTTAAAGTTATCGACTCTGTGGCCTTCAGCCTTCTTTATGGTCCAACTTTCACATCTACACATAACTATTGGAAAAACCATAGCTTTGACTACATAGACCTTTGCTGGCATAGTCATGTCTCTGCTTTTTAACACACTGTCTAGATTTATCATAGCTTTTCTTCCAAGGAGCAGGTGTCTTAATTTTATGGCTGGAGTCACCATCTGCATTGATTTTAGAGCCCAGGAAAATGAAATCTGACAGTTTCCACATTTCCCCCATCTGTTTGCCATGAAGTGGGCTGGATGTCATGATCTTCATGTTTTGAATGTTGAGGTATTTAAAATTTTTTTTTTTGTGTGTGTTTTTCTGTTGGGGGAGGGGGATGGGTTGGGGAGGAAGGGGGGCGGGCGGGCCACTTCTATTGGTCTTTCATTTATCTATTTTCATCCATCTTTGTTCTTTGGCCTGTGTGGGCCTCCCATCGCAGTGGCCTTTGTTGTCACAGAGCACTGGCTCTGGGCACATGCGCTCCAGAGCTCCGGCTCAGTAATTGCACACATGGGTCCAGCCGCTCTGCAGCATGTGGGATCTTCCCAGGCCAGGGATCGAACCAGCGCCCCCTTGCACTGCAAGGTGGTGTCCTTACCCACTGGCCCACCAGGGAAGCCCGAATGTTGAGTTTTTGTTTTTTTTTTTTTCTGGTTTACACTTCTTTCTTTATTTTTTTCATTTCATTTCATTTTTTATTTATTTATTTTTTAACTTTTATTTAACTTTTACAGAGTTTTGTTGTTTACAGATATATATGTTCCCAGATTAGTCATATGTATACCCCCCCTTCCCAATCCCTCCCAACCATCACACAGCACCCCTGAAGGATCTCCTTTTCTCACAGAGCAATGACTATAGCTATTTTCTTCACTTATGATAGTACAGGCCTTCATGCTACATCCTTTACGCCTCCCACCCACTGTTCCTTCCCCACAATGTCCATATGTCCATTGTCCATGTCTGTCTTTCCGTCGCTTTACTGCATGTGCCATCATCGCCATCCTACTAGATTCCATATATATGTGTTAATATACTGTCTTTGTCCTTCTCTTTCTGACTGACTTCACTTTTTATGATATGTTCTAGATTCAGCCACCTCATTAGGGCTTATTCTTCTGCATTTCTCTTTACAGCTGTGTAGCATTCCATTGTATATATGTATCAGGGCTTTTGTATCCATTAGTTCATCGATGGGCATCTAGGTTGCTTCCATGTTCTAGCTATTGTATAGAGAGCTGCAATGAACATTGGGGTATAGGTGCTTCTTTCAGATTTGATTTCTGAGTTTTAAGTCACTTTTTTCACTCTCCTCTTTCACTTTCATCAAGATGCTCTTTAGTTTCCCTTCACTTTCTGGCATTAAAGTGATATCTTCTGCATATCTGAGGTTGTTGATATTTCCCCTGGAAATCTTGATTCCAGCTTGTGCTTCATCCAGACCAGCATTTCGCATGATGTACTCTGCATATAAGTTAAATAAGCAGAGTGACAATAGCCTTGACATACTCCTTTTCTAGTTTGTCACCAGTCCGTTGTTTCTTGTCCAGTTTTAACTGTTGCTTCTTGACCTGCATACAGGTTTCTCAGGAGGCAGATAATGTGGTCTGGTATTCCCATCTCATTAAGAATTTTCCACAGTTTGTTGTGATACATACAGTCAAAGGCTTTAACATAGTCAACGAAGCAGATGTTATTTTTCTGGGATTTCCTTGCATTTTCTAAGATCCAGTGGATGTTTGCAATTTGATCTCTGGTTCTTCTGCCTTTTCTAAATCCATGTTGTACATCTGGAAGCCTAGCTTGAAGGATTTCAAGCATAAACTTGCTGGCATATGAAATGAAGTATGGTAATTTGAACATTCTTTGGCATTTTATTTCTTTGGGGTTGAAATGAAAATTGACTTTTTCTAGTCCTGTGGCCACTGCTGAGTTTTCCAAATTTGTTGGCATATTGAGTGTAGCACTTTAACAGCATCATCTTTTAATATTTGAAATAGCTCTTCTGAAATTCCATCACCTCCACTAGCTTTGTTCGTAGTAATGCTTCCTAGGGCCCACTTGACTTCCCACTCCAGGATGTTGGACTCTAGGTGAGTGACCACACCATTGTGGTTATCTGGGTCATTAAGATCTGTTTTGTACAGTTCTTCTGTATATCCTTGCCACCTTTGCTTAATTTCTTCTGCTTCTGTTAAGTTCTTGCTATTTTTGTTCTTTATTGTGGCTGTCTTTGCATGAAATGTTCTCTTGGTATCTCTAATTTTCTTAATGAGATCTCTGTTACTCTAGTACTGTTCAACAATAAAAAACACTTTAACTGATACACACTACAATAGGGATGAACCTCCATTACATTATGCTTAGTGAATGAAGCCAGTGCAAAAATACTATATATTGTACAATTTTATTTATAAAACATGTCCAGAAAAGGCACATATATAGTGACCAAGAAATGATTAATGGTTATCCAGGGATGGGAATGAAGATTTCAAATGGGCTTGACTAGTAGTATTTTTTTGTGGACATGATGGAAATGTTCTGTAACTAAATTTTTTTTAATTTATTTTTTATTGTAGTTTAGTTGATTTACAGTGCTTTGTTAATTTATGCTGTGCAACAAGGTGACTCAACATAACTAGATTTTTTTTCCTTTTATTGAATTTTCTTTTTTTAACTTTTATTTTACTTTTAACTTTTACAGAGTTTTGTTGTTTATAGATATGGATGTTCCCAGATTAGTTATATATATATATCCCCCACTTCCCCACAACTAGATTTTGATTAGAGATAGTTGTACAATTCTGTAGAAGTATTGAGTTGTGTATGTAAGGTGCTGGATTTTCTGTTAAACAAATTATACCTCAAGAATGCTGTTTAAAAGTGGTGCCTCTTTGTAAAGTTGTAGCTCCTGGGATAAAATGTACATTTTCGCTAAGTCCATTCTTTGGCATTTTATTTCTTTGGGGTTGAAATGAAAAGTGATTTCTCCAGTCCTGAGGCCACTGCTGGGTTTTCCAAATTTGTTGGCATATTGATTGTAGCACTTTAACAGCATCATCTTTTAATATTTGAAAAGCTCAGCTGGAATTCCACCACCTCCACTAGTTTTGTTTGTAGTAATGCTTCCTAGGGCCCACTTGACTTCCCACTCCAGGATGTTGGACTCTAGGTGAGTGACCACACCATTGTGGTTATCTGGGTCATTAAGATCTGTTTTGTACAGTTCTTCTGTATATCCTTGCCACCTTTGCTTAATTTCTTCTGCTTCTGTTAAGTTCTTGCTATTTTTGTTCTTTATTGTGGCTGTCTTTGCATGAAATGTTCTCTTGGTATCTCTAATTTTCTTAATGAGATCTCTGTTACTCTAGTACTGTTCAACAATAAAAAACACTTTAACTGATACACACTACAATAGGGATGAACCTCCATTACATTATGCTTAGTGAATGAAGCCAGTGCAAAAATACTATATATTGTACAATTTTATTTATAAAACATGTCCAGAAAAGGCACATATATAGTGACCAAGAAATGATTAATGGTTATCCAGGGATGGGAATGAAGATTTCAAATGGGCTTGACTAGTAGTATTTTTTTGTGGACATGATGGAAATGTTCTGTAACTAAATTTTTTTTAATTTATTTTTTATTGTAGTTTAGTTGATTTACAGTGCTTTGTTAATTTATGCTGTGCAACAAGGTGACTCAACATAACTAGATTTTTTTTCCTTTTATTGAATTTTCTTTTTTTTTTAACTTTTATTTTACTTTTAACTTTTACAGAGTTTTGTTGTTTATAGATATGGATGTTCCCAGATTAGTTATATATATATATCCCCCACTTCCCCACAACTAGATTTTGATTAGAGATAGTTGTACAATTCTGTAGAAGTATTGAGTTGTGTATGTAAGGTGCTGGATTTTCTGTTAAACAAATTATACCTCAAGAATGCTGTTTAAAAAAGTGTGCCTCTAAGACTCCTGGGAAGCTGCTTTTGTTCTCTTTGTAAAGTTGTAGGCAAGAGAATTCCCCCTGGATTGAGCCTTTGCTAGCTAATGTCATCCCCTTTTTCCCCTGGAGCGCCGTGTTTGGTGTGTGTGGATTATGCGTGTGGATGATGGGAACACAATGGCGGTTACCCCAGGAATGACCAAGGAGACCTGGTGGGTCTGGCTGGTGTCCTAGGAATGGTGGGTTGTGACTCCCTGGTCCCACTGCCCTGCCCTTCTTTGCCGATTCAGAGGGCGCCTTCCCTCAGACAAATGGAATTGTTCTTGGATCAGGGAAAATCAGCAGTTGGACTCCTCTGTTGGAATCAGTTCCATGGGTCCTCTCATGGCCATAGACCCTCTAAAATCCCTGCATGCAGTATTGTGGGTATGACAAGACTCATACATTTGTCTCTTCTGCATATGTGTGCATGCTAAGTCACTTCTGTCGGATCCAATTCTTTGCGACCCTATGGACTCTAGCCCACCAGGCTCCTCTGTCCATCGGATTCTCCAGGAAAGAATACTGGAGTGGGTTGCCATGCCTGCCTCCAGGGGATCTTCCCAACCCAGGGATCGAACCTGCATCTCTTACTTCTCTTGCATTGGCAGGTGAGTTCTTTACCACTGGCACCACCTGGAAAATCCTCTTAGGCACAATAACCTGAAAATACCACAAAGTTGAAACGTCAAGCCTTTGGTTGAGGTGATGGCAGGGGTCTGCTCTGGCCTTCCTCTGTCTTGGGGGACATATCACTGAGGACTGGTTTGTGGTTTGGGGGCTTCTGGGAATACATGCAGGTTGAGTAACTGGATTTATGAATAACTGCCACTTCTGCTTTGTTTCCAGCTGACTATTTACCCTGGAACCAACCAAGGCAAGAACTGCTTCGTCCACCCCACCACTACCGGCCGGCATCAACCAAGTTTGACAGTCGCACCACACACCAGGATGACTATTCCATGAAGGGGCTGGTGAAGACCATGAGCTGTAAGCCTCCAGCTGTGCCCAGGCTTTGTAACATCCCCTAGGATCTGACAACTGATTAAACAAATTATACCTCAAGAATGCTGTTTAAAAAAGTGTGCCTCTAAGACTCCTGGGAAGCTGCTTTTGTTCTCTTTGTAAAGTTGTAGGCAAGAGAATTCCCCCTGGATTGAGCCTTTGCTAGCTAATGTCATCCCCTTTTTCCCCTGGAGCGCCGTGTTTGGTGTGTGTGGATTATGCGTGTGGATGATGGGAACACAATGGCGGTTACCCCAGGAATGACCAAGGAGACCTGGTGGGTCTGGCTGGTGTCCTAGGAATGGTGGGTTGTGACTCCCTGGTCCCACTGCCCTGCCCTTCTTTGCCGATTCAGAGGGCGCCTTCCCTCAGACAAATGGAATTGTTCTTGGATCAGGGAAAATCAGCAGTTGGACTCCTCTGTTGGAATCAGTTCCATGGGTCCTCTCATGGCCATAGACCCTCTAAAATCCCTGCATGCAGTATTGTGGGTATGACAAGACTCATACATTTGTCTCTTCTGCATATGTGTGCATGCTAAGTCACTTCTGTCGGATCCAATTCTTTGCGACCCTATGGACTCTAGCCCACCAGGCTCCTCTGTCCATCGGATTCTCCAGGAAAGAATACTGGAGTGGGTTGCCATGCCTGCCTCCAGGGGATCTTCCCAACCCAGGGATCGAACCTGCATCTCTTACTTCTCTTGCATTGGCAGGTGAGTTCTTTACCACTGGCACCACCTGGAAAATCCTCTTAGGCACAATAACCTGAAAATACCACAAAGTTGAAACGTCAAGCCTTTGGTTGAGGTGATGGCAGGGGTCTGCTCTGGCCTTCCTCTGTCTTGGGGGACATATCACTGAGGACTGGTTTGTGGTTTGGGGGCTTCTGGGAATACATGCAGGTTGAGTAACTGGATTTATGAATAACTGCCACTTCTGCTTTGTTTCCAGCTGACTATTTACCCTGGAACCAACCAAGGCAAGAACTGCTTCGTCCACCCCACCACTACCGGCCGGCATCAACCAAGTTTGACAGTCGCACCACACACCAGGATGACTATTCCATGAAGGGGCTGGTGAAGACCATGAGCTGTAAGCCTCCAGCTGTGCCCAGGCTTTGTAACATCCCCCTGGAGGATCTGACAAACTACAAGATGAGCTACGTGGCCCACCCCTTGGAGAAGCGCTTTGTACATGAGCCGGAGAAGTTCAGACCCTGTGAAATCCCCTTTGAAAGCCTCACCACCCACAAAGAGTCGTATCAGGGCCTGACTGGGGAGCCAGCCAAGAGCTTGAAACCTCCAGCCAGGCATTGTGGGCTAGACACGCCTTTCTGTAACACCACTGAGTTTCGGGATAAGTACCAAGCCTGGCCAATGCCCCAGATGTTCTCCAAACCTCCTGCCATGTACGTCCCTCCTGAAGAAAAGATGGACCTTCGGACAACCGTGCAGGCCCACTATACCTACCCTAAGGGTGCCCCAGCTCAGTCCTGCCGACCTGTGCTCTCAGTTAAGAAGGGTGGCCGCTTTGAGGGCTCCACCACAACCAAAGAGGACTACAGGCCGTGGGACAGCACCCGGACAGAGCCAGTCAAACCCGTCCCCCAGCTGAACCTTCCCGCCGAGCCCTTGGACTGCCTGACCACCACACAAGCCCACTATGTGCCCCACCCGCCCATCACGACCAAAAGCTGTAAGCCCCTCTGGTCTGTTCCCCGAGGAAATATTGCTGTGGAGGGCAAGACCACATACACCATCAGCTTTACTCCTAAGGAAATGACCAGGTGCCTGGCTTCATACACGGAGCCTCCTGGCTACATCTTTGAGGAAACAGATGCTTCGGGGCACAGAATATACCGGCCCGTTTCCCAGACGGGCTCTTGGCGGAGCAGCCGTCTTTCTGTAGGTGATTCAGAAAATCCCAACAAGCAGGAGTTGACAGTGTCAACTTGATTTTTAAAGATTGTAGTTTAGAAATTTCACAATACTTATAAAAGCAGATGATTGAGCTATTCATTGGATACTGAATAACGGGCCACTTCTGCTTTGTTTCCAGCTGACTATTTACCCTGGAACCAACCAAGGCAAGAACTGCTTCGTCCACCCCACCACTACCGGCCGGCATCAACCAAGTTTGACAGTCGCACCACACACCAGGATGACTATTCCATGAAGGGGCTGGTGAAGACCATGAGCTGTAAGCCTCCAGCTGTGCCCAGGCTTTGTAACATCCCCCTGGAGGATCTGACAAACTACAAGATGAGCTACGTGGCCCACCCCTTGGAGAAGCGCTTTGTACATGAGCCGGAGAAGTTCAGACCCTGTGAAATCCCCTTTGAAAGCCTCACCACCCACAAAGAGTCGTATCAGGGCCTGACTGGGGAGCCAGCCAAGAGCTTGAAACCTCCAGCCAGGCATTGTGGGCTAGACACGCCTTTCTGTAACACCACTGAGTTTCGGGATAAGTACCAAGCCTGGCCAATGCCCCAGATGTTCTCCAAACCTCCTGCCATGTACGTCCCTCCTGAAGAAAAGATGGACCTTCGGACAACCGTGCAGGCCCACTATACCTACCCTAAGGGTGCCCCAGCTCAGTCCTGCCGACCTGTGCTCTCAGTTAAGAAGGGTGGCCGCTTTGAGGGCTCCACCACAACCAAAGAGGACTACAGGCCGTGGGACAGCACCCGGACAGAGCCAGTCAAACCCGTCCCCCAGCTGAACCTTCCCGCCGAGCCCTTGGACTGCCTGACCACCACACAAGCCCACTATGTGCCCCACCCGCCCATCACGACCAAAAGCTGTAAGCCCCTCTGGTCTGTTCCCCGAGGAAATATTGCTGTGGAGGGCAAGACCACATACACCATCAGCTTTACTCCTAAGGAAATGACCAGGTGCCTGGCTTCATACACGGAGCCTCCTGGCTACATCTTTGAGGAAACAGATGCTTCGGGGCACAGAATATACCGGCCCGTTTCCCAGACGGGCTCTTGGCGGAGCAGCCGTCTTTCTGTAGGTGATTCAGAAAATCCCAACAAGCAGGAGTTGACAGTGTCAACTTGATTTTTAAAGATTGTAGTTTAGAAATTTCACAATACTTATAAAAGCAGATGATTGAGCTATTCATTGGATCAGAAAAAAAACCCAAAATGAAAAAAAAAAAATCATCGTTGTTTCCAGGATACTCGAATAAAATGAGAATTACTTGACTCAAGGAAAATGACAATTAATCACTGGCTAATTAGTCCCCTAACCCTCCCTCTGCTGTTTCTCCCTCTTGGGTCCTTTACCTTGTGTTCATGGAATCAAAACTGGTCTCTGAGGTTTCCTTCCCATCCAGATAGATTTTACTTAAAGTTTAATCATTGTATAAATTGACATTATGATTATCCCTTGCCAAGTATGACGTACCAAGAATAAACTTTATTTCGGGGGGATTGAATCTGCAGGTCTGTGTATTCGCCCCATGTGCTGTCTACGTGGAGAACAGGCCGTGTTTCTTGTGACCTTCAGCCCACCTCTCTTGTTGCCTCCTCATCCTGGTAGGGGTATCTTGGGCCTGATCTGGAGTCTTGATTTGGGTTCTCTCTGCCCAGGGCTGCTTCACAGGGCATCTTTCTACCTCTTCATGTCATGACATACCATCAAGAACAGTGTTGTCTGATGGGATGTGGGTCTTGTCATGGGAGATGGAGGGGGGGAAGGGTAAGGTTCTGTGGCAGTCCCAGGACAGCATGGACTGCCAGACTTCTTTCACTCCCAAACCAGTGCAGGCTCTGCGTCCAGGGAGAGGAGGGGGGAAAAGAGAGCCCTCGGCAGCTAGGCAGTTGGCAGCTGGCCCTTGAGCCCTGAGTTCTTCTAAATGCTCAGAACCTGGAAATAGCCCTGAGCTGGCTCCTGGAAAGTTGGACCCGGTTGTCCTAAAATGTCATTTTGTCCTAAAATGACAGCTAGGACCAAACCTCTTACGAAATTTCACATAGTGATAAGGTCTATCCTGCCCTGGAGAAAGGGCTGGAGGTTCCTTTTCGGGGCCTCCTAGGTTTGATCCTAAGGTTAAGTAATTTGGAGATGTTTTTAAGTTAGGAAGAATCAAGGAGGGACTTCGTTCAAGAGTGCCTAGACCGGGATAAGATGGGTTCAGGGTCTGGGTGAGCCTCATATACAGATTGACACCAGGGTTACCTGCCTCTCTTTTGAGTTTGCAGAACCCTAAAATATACTCCACAGTATCAGAGAACTGGGGAATAGTGTGGAGGGGAAAGGAAATTTCAACTCAGTACCTGGTTCGTGGGCATGAAACCTATCTCTTATCCATGCCTGTCTCTCCATGGCTGTCACCTGTGTGGGCCAGACTGTGAGGTCCCCACTTGTTGTCTTCTCACCATGAGGTTAACTTGTATCATAGGATTGGGATTTACATCGTTTAATCCTCTTGGTTGTATCAGGTCTGGATGCCTGCCCTTATAGGGTGAAGAAGCTCAGAGAGATGATCCACCTTGCCTAAGTCCACAGAGCTTGGGGCACCAAGGCCAAGATTGGAACCCAGGTCTTCTCTTCCAAGGTCCAGGGCTCTTCACTCAACACCAGGCACCTCCCATCTTCAGCATCTCAGAACTCATGGCTTCACGAACCACATCAAACCGCACTATCTCTGTTTGAACTCCTTTATGGAGACCATTAAACTAAAGGACGCCACTTAGGAGGGTAGGTTTTATTATTTTTGTTTCATCATTTTTCACAAATAAAAGAAATATTAGCACTTGTTTGGAAAAACCAAGTGGTATTTAAATGGGTATAAAAAGGCAATGATCTCTTAAGCAGCTGCCCCATGGACTCTGATATGATCTCCCCAGAGAACAACTGTAAATAATTGGATCTATTTCTGCTAATATTTTCCCTCAAATTCCTAATAAAAGTAAAGTATATATGTTGTTGTTTTAGTTGCTAAGTTGCATCCAACTCTCTTGTGACCCACTGTATTGTAGCCCACCAGGCTCCTCTGTCCATGGTATTTCCCAGGCAAGAATACTGGAGTGGGTTGCCATTTCCTCCTCCAAGGGATCTTCCCAACCCAGATCTATATCTATATCTATACACTGCTATCTGTTGACTCATCAATTTTAGACAGTCTGTTTTGATAGATTAGGTGTTTTAATTCTTACACGCTTCTTCCTTTTCTCTCCCTTCTTCTATATTAATAGTTATAATACAGTGTGTGGTAATAGCAAAACTAATGAACTGTTCCAGTGTTTCTGATGGATAGGAAGGGAAGAAACTGAAGGACTGACAGACCTGGCTGTTTCAGGAGCACTGAGTCCCATTGGGGTGAGAAATTTCCTCTGAGCCCTTCTTTTGTGACATTTGGGCTCCTCTCCATGGTGACTCTAGGCTAGATGAACCCAAAATACTCCAGACGTGGATTTAAAAATTTCAACTCAGTACCTGGTTCGTGGGCATGAAACCTATCTCTTATCCATGCCTGTCTCTCCATGGCTGTCACCTGTGTGGGCCAGACTGTGAGGTCCCCACTTGTTGTCTTCTCACCATGAGGTTAACTTGTATCATAGGATTGGGATTTACATCGTTTAATCCTCTTGGTTGTATCAGGTCTGGATGCCTGCCCTTATAGGGTGAAGAAGCTCAGAGAGATGATCCACCTTGCCTAAGTCCACAGAGCTTGGGGCACCAAGGCCAAGATTGGAACCCAGGTCTTCTCTTCCAAGGTCCAGGGCTCTTCACTCAACACCAGGCACCTCCCATCTTCAGCATCTCAGAACTCATGGCTTCACGAACCACATCAAACCGCACTATCTCTGTTTGAACTCCTTTATGGAGACCATTAAACTAAAGGACGCCACTTAGGAGGGTAGGTTTTATTATTTTTGTTTCATCATTTTTCACAAATAAAAGAAATATTAGCACTTGTTTGGAAAAACCAAGTGGTATTTAAATGGGTATAAAAAGGCAATGATCTCTTAAGCAGCTGCCCCATGGACTCTGATATGATCTCCCCAGAGAACAACTGTAAATAATTGGATCTATTTCTGCTAATATTTTCCCTCAAATTCCTAATAAAAGTAAAGTATATATGTTGTTGTTTTAGTTGCTAAGTTGCATCCAACTCTCTTGTGACCCACTGTATTGTAGCCCACCAGGCTCCTCTGTCCATGGTATTTCCCAGGCAAGAATACTGGAGTGGGTTGCCATTTCCTCCTCCAAGGGATCTTCCCAACCCAGATCTATATCTATATCTATACACTGCTATCTGTTGACTCATCAATTTTAGACAGTCTGTTTTGATAGATTAGGTGTTTTAATTCTTACACGCTTCTTCCTTTTCTCTCCCTTCTTCTATATTAATAGTTATAATACAGTGTGTGGTAATAGCAAAACTAATGAACTGTTCCAGTGTTTCTGATGGATAGGAAGGGAAGAAACTGAAGGACTGACAGACCTGGCTGTTTCAGGAGCACTGAGTCCCATTGGGGTGAGAAATTTCCTCTGAGCCCTTCTTTTGTGACATTTGGGCTCCTCTCCATGGTGACTCTAGGCTAGATGACCCACTCTGGGTGTCTCTGCCTTACCTGTCTCTTCAGGACTAAAGGAATTGGCTCTTCCCTATGGCCAGTGCTTCCTGATGGTAGTACACAGGTTAATTCATAAAATAGATAGAGAAGGACACAAGTGCCTGTTTTGGGGTTCTAGTGGAACACAATGGCTAAGAGTGTACGAGGAGAGTCCAGCAGACCTGGGTTTGCATCTTGGCCCTTGTCTCCCACTAGCTGTGGGGCCTTGCTCAAATTCTTTAAAATGTGGATAGTTCTGGTCTTATGGTTTTGTTGTCTGGGTTGAATGATTGAGTATGAGTATATATCGATCACTTAGGCCTGGTTCACCTTTAATTTATTAAATGTAGGTGAGGATGAGGATGATGGTGGTGATGACAATGCCGATGATTGCTGGATTCTGTCCACTGAATCTACCTGCAAATTTACTGGTCAGTGTTCACAAGTGTGCAGGTAAGGATGACTGCTTATGTTTTATTCACTTATTTATTTTTAAAATATTTATTTTTGGCTTCGTTGGATCTTTGTTGATGCATGCAAACTTGCTGTTGTTGAAGCAAGCAGGTTGTACTCTCTAGTTTCGATGCACGCTCTTCTCATTATGGTGGTTTCTCATTGCAGTGGCTTTTCTTGTTGTCGAGCATGGGTTCTAGAGCGCAGGCTCAGCAGTTGTGGCTCATGGGCTCAATTGCTCTGCAGCATGTGGGATCTTCCTGGACCAGGGGCTGAAGGGGTGTCCCCTGCACTGGCAGGCAGATTCTTAACCACTGGACCACCACGGAAGGCCCACTGCTCATGGGTTAAAATTTATATACTTTGTAAAGTTTTAAATACCTCCCTTTTTTCATCATTCAGTTGTTCTGAGTTGGAGTTGCTAACTGCACTCCCTGGAAATGTCATTGTAGGATGTTACTTGGGTCACAAGAAAGAAAGATGGTGAGCTGAGGTGATGGGACCCTGATTCCCCTCCCCAGTTCTGCCTTCGCAGCTTCCTATAATCAGTTCTATGCATTGGACTCCCATATAAGATTGTTGGAGAAAGATTCTTTTACAGCTATGAAAGCACATGCACACAGGTGCACACATTGCTCTGAGAACCCGTGGCATCCTATTCAATGGAGTCTGATGATGGGAGACTTCAGGCACGTTGCCTTCTCTTGAAATACACACACACAGTGTATTTCATGTATTCTTCACTTGTGGGAATGAAGTGGGGGCTTAATTGCCTACCACAGCTTAGGGTTTCCAAGACTTTCAGCATATTATAAAAGAAAACTTTTTATTAGAGACCCAAAATCAAACAGAAAAGTATGGCCAAGCAGGGAACCTGCTCCAGAGCAGAATCCAATATGCTTTGGGGATGAGGCTCTAGAGAAGAAAACAGGTGGGGCACAGCTTTTGAAGTCCCTCAAGGAAACGGGATCTCAGGGTGAGGCCGGTGGGCTGGAGATAGTGGGATTAGTTGGTGTGGAGACTCGGTGGGATGAGTGTGGCCTGCTGGTGATCTGGTGCCTGGGGAACATCTACCGGGATGTGCCACTTCCGGTATTGGTGTCTTCCTGCTTGTGCTTTGCACTGGGCAGCCTGTGTCAGCAGCCTAGGTAGCCAGGGTACCCCTCAGCTCCTGGTTCGCCTTACAGTGAGGGCCACCTGTGTGGGTAAAGGCTCCGGCACATTGCTTGTATTTTGTGAAGATCAGGAAACCCCCTTTCAACTTGGCCTCCCGATTATGATATAACTATAGCACCGAGAATAGCTTGAAGGATCTCCATTCTGTTGCCTGTTGCATTTTCACAAGAGTCAGTAACTTGGAGGAGGGGCCCCCTTTTTTAGCCTTGGCTCCGAGATTTTAGGCCCAGCAGTAGCTAGAGGCTGGGGAAGGCCCGTTGTTAGGGCTTCTTTCAGCAACCCCCAGTTTTTAGCATGCTTTGTCACTGTGCTTTCTGTGGTACCTGCTGCTTCAGACCCTGACCGCCTGCCAGCTTCTGCTTGTCAGACCCACTCCTCATCAGCCCCAACATTTTGCTTAAGAAAGATGGTGAGCTGAGGTGATGGGACCCTGATTCCCCTCCCCAGTTCTGCCTTCGCAGCTTCCTATAATCAGTTCTATGCATTGGACTCCCATATAAGATTGTTGGAGAAAGATTCTTTTACAGCTATGAAAGCACATGCACACAGGTGCACACATTGCTCTGAGAACCCGTGGCATCCTATTCAATGGAGTCTGATGATGGGAGACTTCAGGCACGTTGCCTTCTCTTGAAATACACACACACAGTGTATTTCATGTATTCTTCACTTGTGGGAATGAAGTGGGGGCTTAATTGCCTACCACAGCTTAGGGTTTCCAAGACTTTCAGCATATTATAAAAGAAAACTTTTTATTAGAGACCCAAAATCAAACAGAAAAGTATGGCCAAGCAGGGAACCTGCTCCAGAGCAGAATCCAATATGCTTTGGGGATGAGGCTCTAGAGAAGAAAACAGGTGGGGCACAGCTTTTGAAGTCCCTCAAGGAAACGGGATCTCAGGGTGAGGCCGGTGGGCTGGAGATAGTGGGATTAGTTGGTGTGGAGACTCGGTGGGATGAGTGTGGCCTGCTGGTGATCTGGTGCCTGGGGAACATCTACCGGGATGTGCCACTTCCGGTATTGGTGTCTTCCTGCTTGTGCTTTGCACTGGGCAGCCTGTGTCAGCAGCCTAGGTAGCCAGGGTACCCCTCAGCTCCTGGTTCGCCTTACAGTGAGGGCCACCTGTGTGGGTAAAGGCTCCGGCACATTGCTTGTATTTTGTGAAGATCAGGAAACCCCCTTTCAACTTGGCCTCCCGATTATGATATAACTATAGCACCGAGAATAGCTTGAAGGATCTCCATTCTGTTGCCTGTTGCATTTTCACAAGAGTCAGTAACTTGGAGGAGGGGCCCCCTTTTTTAGCCTTGGCTCCGAGATTTTAGGCCCAGCAGTAGCTAGAGGCTGGGGAAGGCCCGTTGTTAGGGCTTCTTTCAGCAACCCCCAGTTTTTAGCATGCTTTGTCACTGTGCTTTCTGTGGTACCTGCTGCTTCAGACCCTGACCGCCTGCCAGCTTCTGCTTGTCAGACCCACTCCTCATCAGCCCCAACATTCTTGTGGCATTTTTATTCCAGGCTTGTCTGCTCCACCTTGTCAGTCATCAGTCTCCTGTCTCCCTCCTGTCCTCCTCCGTTTTCTTGAAGACCCTTGCTCCCTCTTCCTGTCTTTCTCACTATGGTATTTTATACTTTCATTATTACTCAATAGCGTGGAATGGTGTATGTGAGGAGGTGGGAAGGAGATGAGCTCAGGTGGACAGCCACCGCTTGCCTGGGCAGGGGACCCGTTGAAGGTGGAACAGGACTAATGGACTTTCGTGTGGGCCTTCTCCACTGGAAGGCACGCCTGGAGAGGGGCTTTTTCTTTTTAAGGCCAACCTGGGCAGTTCGTATAGAATACGCATCAGGTCAACCAGTGTCTGCAGTGAAGAGAGTCCTCCGTCTTGGGTTATGCAGGTGTGCTAAGTCACTTCAGTCACGTCCAACTCTTTGCAACCCCATAAACTATAGTCTGCCAGTCTCCTCTGTCCATGGGATTCTTCAGGCAAGTATATTGGGGTGGGCTGCCATGCCTTCCTCCAGAGGATCTTCCTGATCCAGGGATCGAACTTAGATCTCCTGCATTGCAGGTGGATTCTTTACCGTCTGAGCCACTAGTGAAGCCTGGATCTTGGGCTACTACCTCCTATACCCCGGTTTGTTCCCCAAGGCTATACATATGGCATCGTACAGCATTCTCCCACTCTGTCCTTGGCCCCAGCCATTCTCCTCCTTACCCCTTTCAGACATCACCAGAAGTTTCACGGAGGAAAGTCTGGGGGCTCAGAGCCCTCCATGGAAGCGGAAACCACAGTCCAGTTCTGACGCTAGGAGCTGCCATCCAGGCCAGGGCCTTACTAAGGGCGGTGGGGGAGCCAGTGCTCCCGGCTCTCTCTCCAAATACCTTTTTAATTAATTAATTTATTTTTGGGCGGGGGTCGGGTTGGGGAGGGAGGGGAGCGGGCGGGCCACTTCTATTGGTCTTTCTTTCTTTTTTTTTTTTCTATCTTCATCTGTCTTTGTTCTTTGGCTCCTGTGGGCCTCCCATCGCGGTGGCGTCTGTCGCTGCAGAGCGCCGGCTCTGGGCGCACGCTCACCAGAGCTCCGGCTAGGTAATTGGACACATGGGTCCAGCCGCTCCGCAGCACATGGGATCTTCCCAGGCCAGGGATCAAACCGGCACCCTTTGCACTGCAAGGCAGTGTCCTTACCCACTGGACCACCAGGGGAAGCCCTCCAAATACCTTTTCGTGGTAGTCATGCTGCCCTAAAGGTGTCTGCAGTGATCTGCACAGAGCAGCTGGCCTCCGGCCCCTCTTACGTGTCCACCTCGAATGCAGGAGGGAAGCACATTGCTCCAAGGTAATGGGGTCAGCACAACAGACCCTTCCCAGAGCAGTGCTCTCCCTGGGGATCTGGTCCTTCAGGGCAGGAAGATGCACTGAGGGATCCATAGTCTCCAAAAGTGCTCTTCAGCTGTGTGAGAGGAAGTAGGTGGGGTGGGTGGACTGTGTGCTCATTCTAATTGAGGATTAAATGACCCTTTGGCCCCTGAGGCCTGCTGGGCCATCACCCAGGCCCGTGTCTGGTCCTCAGGCCTTGAAGCAGAGGACAGAGGCCCTTCTGAGCATAAGCATGGAGGTTGGGCGGCAGAGGAGTTTACTTTGGCCGAGCAGGCTCGGAGCTTCCACACGGCCAGCTGAGCAGGTGCTTGACTCCTCCCACTTTGGGGTGCACTGGGGAACCTTGGAGCCTGTGAAGCGAGGGGCTAAAAAGCTCGGAGCTTGGTACATATGGCATCGTACAGCATTCTCCCACTCTGTCCTTGGCCCCAGCCATTCTCCTCCTTACCCCTTTCAGACATCACCAGAAGTTTCACGGAGGAAAGTCTGGGGCTCAGAGCCCTCCATGGGCGGAAACCACAGTCCAGTTCTGACGCTAGGAGCTGCCATCCAGGCCAGGGCCTTACTAAGGGCGGTGGGGAGCCAGTGCTCCAGCTCTCTCCCAAATACCTTTTTAATTAATTTATTTTTTTTTGGGGGGGGGGGGGGTGGGGGGGGGGGGGGGGCGGGCGGGCCACTTCTATTGGTCTTTCTTTCTTTTTTTTTTTTCTATCTTCATCTGTCTTTGTTCTTTGGCTCCTGTGGGCCTCCCATCGCGGTGGCGTCTGTCGCTGCAGAGCGCCGGCTCTGGGCGCACGCTCACCAGAGCTCCGGCTAGGTAATTGGACACATGGGTCCAGCCGCTCCGCAGCACATGGGATCTTCCCAGGCCAGGGATCAAACCGGCACCCTTTGCACTGCAAGGCAGTGTCCTTACCCACTGGACCACCAGGGGAAGCCCTCCAAATACCTTTTCGTGGTAGTCATGCTGCCCTAAAGGTGTCTGCAGTGATCTGCACAGAGCAGCTGGCCTCCGGCCCCTCTTACGTGTCCACCTCGAATGCAGGAGGGAAGCACATTGCTCCAAGGTAATGGGGTCAGCACAACAGACCCTTCCCAGAGCAGTGCTCTCCCTGGGGATCTGGTCCTTCAGGGCAGGAAGATGCACTGAGGGATCCATAGTCTCCAAAAGTGCTCTTCAGCTGTGTGAGAGGAAGTAGGTGGGGTGGGTGGACTGTGTGCTCATTCTAATTGAGGATTAAATGACCCTTTGGCCCCTGAGGCCTGCTGGGCCATCACCCAGGCCCGTGTCTGGTCCTCAGGCCTTGAAGCAGAGGACAGAGGCCCTTCTGAGCATAAGCATGGAGGTTGGGGGCGGCAGAGGAGTTTACTTTGGCCGAGCAGGCTCGGAGCTTCCACACGGCCAGCTGAGCAGGTGCTTGACTCCTCCCCACTTTGGGGGTGCACTGGGGGAACCTTGGAGCCTGTGAAGCGAGATCGTGTGTTCTGGATTCTGGAAAAGGCATCAGACCAATGTTAAGCTGGGCTCCTTTTAAAGTTGCATTTCTGGGCCACAGGTGCCTGGGTCCCTGCCTCTGGCTCCTTGGATGCTGATGTGAGACATACTGATGACTTGTCAGGTCTCAAGGCATGGCAGTAAACTCAGCTCAATGCTAACTGAAAGGATTCAGGAACTTTCCATTCCTGTGGTTGAATCTAAAACACCAATTTTATTGGGCTTTTATTGCCTAGACGAGACAGCCTGCCTGCACACCTGTGGCCTGCCTGCATCATACAATGAGAAGGGTGAAGCTTTGTTTCACCTGGGTGTCCCCAAGTCCCCATCAATTTCATGTTATGCACGCATGCTAAGTTGCTTCAGTCATGTGTGACTCTCTGCTACCCTATGGACTGTAGCCCACCAGGCTCCTCTGTCCATGGGGGTTCTCCAGGCAAGAATACTGGGGTGGGTTGCCATTTCCTCCTCTAGGGCATCTTCCTGACCCAGGCATCAAACCAATATCTCCTGCATTGGCAGGCGGGTTTTTTTTTTCCTATTTTTTTTTTTTTTTTTACCACTAGTGCTACCTGGGAAGCCCATTTCATGTTATAAGAGCAGAAAACTAGGGAGCCTACAAATACCCTTCAAACAGGCAAGCAGCTACTTAGGCAAACAAAATGCTTGAAAACACGACTGAAATATGACATCTATGCCAGTGAATGACCTATAAACTAAGAAATGGAATATTTTGAACTACAGGCTATCTTGGGCTTAAAAAACAGCAAAACTTTTCATTTTAAAGTATCTAAGCAGGGCACAGTGCAGGGAGTCTCTTCTTGGCTAAGTGTTGTTAACACTTCTTACATTCGGAGGTCAGTTATTTGGAAACTTCAGCTGTCCAAAACTGAGGCAAGAACCTGGAAATAAGCAGCTTTTAAACTGCCAAAGTCATTGATACGTGTTTCATGTATGGAAACTCAGGTACTTCATGGCCAGGCCTTGAAAGCGAGGTCGTAAGCATGGAGGTTGGGGCGGCAGGGAGTTTACTTTGGCCGAGCAGGCTCGGAGCTTCCACACGGCCAGCTGAGCAGGTGCTTGACTCCTCCCCACTTTGGGGGTGCACTGGGGGAACCTTGGAGCCTGTGAAGCGAGATCGTGTGTTCTGGATTCTGGAAAAGGCATCAGACCAATGTTAAGCTGGGCTCCTTTTAAAGTTGCATTTCTGGGCCACAGGTGCCTGGGTCCCTGCCTCTGGCTCCTTGGATGCTGATGTGAGACATACTGATGACTTGTCAGGTCTCAAGGCATGGCAGTAAACTCAGCTCAATGCTAACTGAAAGGATTCAGGAACTTTCCATTCCTGTGGTTGAATCTAAAACACCAATTTTATTGGGCTTTTATTGCCTAGACGAGACAGCCTGCCTGCACACCTGTGGCCTGCCTGCATCATACAATGAGAAGGGTGAAGCTTTGTTTCACCTGGGTGTCCCCAAGTCCCCATCAATTTCATGTTATGCACGCATGCTAAGTTGCTTCAGTCATGTGTGACTCTCTGCTACCCTATGGACTGTAGCCCACCAGGCTCCTCTGTCCATGGGGGTTCTCCAGGCAAGAATACTGGGGTGGGTTGCCATTTCCTCCTCTAGGGCATCTTCCTGACCCAGGCATCAAACCAATATCTCCTGCATTGGCAGGCGGGTTTTTTTTTTCCTATTTTTTTTTTTTTTTTTACCACTAGTGCTACCTGGGAAGCCCATTTCATGTTATAAGAGCAGAAAACTAGGGAGCCTACAAATACCCTTCAAACAGGCAAGCAGCTACTTAGGCAAACAAAATGCTTGAAAACACGACTGAAATATGACATCTATGCCAGTGAATGACCTATAAACTAAGAAATGGAATATTTTGAACTACAGGCTATCTTGGGCTTAAAAAACAGCAAAACTTTTCATTTTAAAGTATCTAAGCAGGGCACAGTGCAGGGAGTCTCTTCTTGGCTAAGTGTTGTTAACACTTCTTACATTCGGAGGTCAGTTATTTGGAAACTTCAGCTGTCCAAAACTGAGGCAAGAACCTGGAAATAAGCAGCTTTTAAACTGCCAAAGTCATTGATACGTGTTTCATGTATGGAAACTCAGGTACTTCATGCAGCGCTCACTCTCCGCATATTGGCCCCTTTCCTCCACTTTTGAAAAAAACACACAGACTTCCGGTGAGCATTTCTTTTCTGTTTACTAGCCCACAAAAGAGTAAGAGAGATGGCTGGTAGTAGCAGTCACGTTTAGAACAGAAAGCACTGACAACTAAGAGCTCGGCACTGGGTGGTTGTTTAGTTGCTCATTCATGTCTCCTCTTTGCAGCTCCATGGACTGAAGCACTGCAGGCTTGCCTGTCCTTCATCATCTGTCTGAGGTTGCTCAAACTCATGTCCATTGAGTTGGTGATACCATCCAACCATCTTGTCCTCTGTCGTCCAGTTCTCCTCCTGCCTTCTATTTTTCCCAGCATTAGCGTCTTTTCCAATGAGTTGTCTGCATCAGGTGGCCAAATATTGGAGCTTCAGCTTCAGCATCAGTCCTTCCAGTGAATATTCGGGGTTGACTTCTTTTAGGATCGACTGGTGTGATCTCCTTGCTGTCTAAGGGACTCTCAAGAGTCTTCTCCAGGGGCTTCCCTTGTGGTCCAGTGGGTGAGGACACCGCCTTGCAGTGCAAGGGGCGCCAGTTAAATCCCTGGCCTGGAAAGATCCTACGTGCCGCGGAGTGGCTGGACTGATGTGTCCAATTACCGAGCCGGAGCTCTGGGGCGCGTGCGCCCAGAGCCGGTGCTCTGCGACAACAGAGGCCACTGTGATGGGAGGCCCACACGGGCCAAAGAACAAAAGATGTATGAAAAATAGATAAATGAAAGACCAATAGAAGTGGCCCGCCCGCCCCCTCCCTCCCCAACCCCCTGCCCCCTCCCCCCAAGTCTTCTCCAGCACCACAGTTTGAAAGCATCAATTCTTTGGCACTCAGTCCTCTTTGTGATCTAGCCGTCATATTTGTATGACTACTGGGAAAGCCATAGCTTTGACTCTGTGGACCTTTGTCAGCAAAGTAACATTTCTCCTTTTTATATACTGTCTAGGTTTGTCATAACTTTTCTTCTAAAGAGCAAGCATCTTTTAATTTTATGGCTTCAGTCACCATCTGCAGTGATTTTGGAGCCCAAGAAAATAAAATCTGTCACTATTTCTACTGGGACTAGAGGTCAAAAAGAAAAATCTATTAAAAAAATGTAGTACTCAAAAGCCTGGTAGCTCATGAACTATCCCAATATAATACACACACATATGTTCATACATATTAAGTCAGGAAAAGGTACCACAGTTTGTGCGTATGACCCCAATTTAGTAAAAAACAAAAAATGATACACTTTTAAAGTCTGGAGAAATACACATTTTATTAAGTCTGGAAAAGATACTGCAGTTTGTGCGAATGACCCCAGTTTAGTAAAAAACAATAATGATACACATTTTTAAAGTCTGGAGAAATGCATCAACAGCGTTGGATAAATGAATTCCCTTTTGTGTCATTTATCCACAATAATAAGGTAATGGGGATTTGGAGTATTTTCACTTATTTTTTTTGGCCTCTAAGCCATCGTTTTTATTATTCATCCATCTTTTTATTCCCTGGCATGTATGGGTCTCCCATTGCAGTGGTCTCTCTCGTTGCAGAGCACCAGCTCTGGGCGCGTGCACTCCAGAGCATTGGCTTGTAATTGGACACAGCAGTCCAGCTGCTCTGTGGCACGTGGGATCTTCCCAGGCCAGGGATGGAACCGGTGCCCTTTGCACTGCAAGGAGGACTCTTTACCCATTGGACCACCAGGGAAGCCCTCTGGAGTATTTTAATATGAGGTTAAAATACAAGTAATATGTATCAGCACAGTATCTTTTCTGTGGAATACCAGCCCTGTGATATGGGCTTCAAAACTATTCACTGGACGTGTAGGTTAGGGAAAGCCTGTAACAGGCAGCCTGTTGGAGATGCATGATGCATGTGAGTGCTTCAAGGCTCTGTAAAAACATATGATAAAAGGCACCTTGTTTAACTTTGTATAACCTGGACTGTGAATCAGCATTCTTATAATTACAAGTGCTCAAACCAAAAAAGGGCTTCATTGGTTCAGGCAGTTGAGCAGTCAAGGACGTTGTCTGTGGGCTTCAGGCACAGCTGGGTCCTGGAGCTTGAATGCTGTGAAGGGGGCTTTCTTTCCTTCTGCATTGCCCTCCCAGACCCTTTCTGCGAGGTTGTCTCTGGCAATTGTAAGCCTACAGCATCTTCTAGCTAAAGGGCTTCTCCTTTCCAGGATTCCAGAAAAAATCCCTGAATTGAGTCTCTCTTGCCTGTCCATGTCTCACAGTGATCCCCGCACCGATGGCTGTGGCCAGGGAGATGGAAAATACTCATTGCCCAGGCCAGAATCTCCCAGTCACTGGACTGAGCAGTGTGTCCATGGAGGATCAATCCTGTACAAACTACATGAACTGTAGGCAGGCTGGGGTGAGGGGCTGCCCCAAAGAAAAGCGGGATGTGGTTTCCAGGCAAGGGAGGAATGGACTCCGGGCAGGAAACAACAGTTTCCAACTCTGACAATAGAGTCCTTTTGTTGTGCAAAACCCATTGGAACACTCAGGGAGAAACATTGCCAAGAGCTCATTGCACATTTTTTTTTTTTTCAAAGAAGTTTAGAATGCAATAAAACACACACGCCTGCAAACATGTGGTTGGACCTTTCTTTGATGATGCAGAAACCCAGGGGGTCCTGCCGTGCCTCAGGGTCAACTCTGAGTGCTGAAACATCTTGCTCACCGTCCACTGAGATTGTTTGGCTTCTTGATAAATGGGAGGTTATGGCACAGCCGGAGCATGGGACCCAGGGAGCCTGGGAAAGTTCATGTACGGGACAGGGGACGCAAGCTTGTATCTCCTGTGTCGTCCTCTGCTGAGTTTCCACAACACCA
Source organism: Tragulus kanchil (assembly GCA_022376925.1). NCBI lineage: Eukaryota > Metazoa > Chordata > Mammalia > Artiodactyla > Tragulidae > Tragulus > Tragulus kanchil. The sequence continues at coordinate 122,411,146 of JAIOJX010000023.1, read as the reverse complement.
GCACACACCACCTCACTTCACCCCCACACAACCCTCTCCGTGTTTGTTAGTCTCCTGTCCAGGCAGGGAGCTGAGGCTCAGAGAGGTTAAGCAACTCGACAAATGACTCACAGCCTTGCTCAGGGCATTGGATGAAATGATGTTTGTAAAACAAACCTTGTGAAGGGCGAAGACGTTTTTGAATGATGCCTTGGACTTTAGGAAGGAGGATGCTAGTGAGAGAGAAGCTGGAGGCTCTGGAGGTTGAGAGAAAAGAAAAAAAACTGGAATGCTTTATTTAAATTTTTAAAAAATTTGGCTGCCCTGCATGGTGTGTAGGATCTTAGTTCCCTGACCAGGATTGAACTCATGCTCCCTGCACTGAAAGCAAGGAATCTTAACTACATGGGCTCCCTGCACTGGGAAAAGGTCTACGATTCCTAAAGGGCTTCTCCTTTCCAGGATTCCAAAAAATCCCTGAATTGNGTCTCTCTTGCCTGTCCATGTCTCACAGTGATCCCCGCACCGATGGCTGTGGCCAGGGAGATGGAAAATACTCATTGCCCAGGCCAGAATCTCCCAGTCACTGGACTGAGCAGTGTGTCCATGGAGGATCAATCCTGTACAAACTACATGAACTGTAGGCAGGCTGGGGTGAGGGGCTGCCCCAAAGAAAAGCGGGATGTGGTTTCCAGGCAAGGGAGGAATGGACTCCGGGCAGGAAACAACAGTTTCCAACTCTGACAATAGAGTCCTTTTGTTGTGCAAAACCCATTGGAACACTCAGGGAGAAACATTGCCAAGAGCTCATTGCACATTTTTTTTTTTTTCAAAGAAGTTTAGAATGCAATAAAACACACACGCCTGCAAACATGTGGTTGGACCTTTCTTTGATGATGCAGAAACCCGGGGGGTCCTGCCGTGCCTCAGGGTCAACTCTGAGTGCTGAAACATCTTGCTCACCGTCCACTGAGATTGTTTGGCTTCTTGATAAATGGGAGGTTATGGCACAGCCGGAGCATGGGACCCAGGGAGCCTGGGAAAGTTCATGTACGGGACAGGGGACGCAAGCTTGTATCTCCTGTGTCGTCCTCTGCTGAGTTTCCACAACACCAGCACACACCACCTCACTTCACCCCCACACAACCCTCTCCGTGTTTGTTAGTCTCCTGTCCAGGCAGGGAGCTGAGGCTCAGAGAGGTTAAGCAACTCGACAAATGACTCACAGCCTTGCTCAGGGCATTGGATGAAATGATGTTTGTAAAACAAACCTTGTGAAGGGCGAAGACGTTTTTGAATGATGCCTTGGACTTTAGGAAGGAGGATGCTAGTGAGAGAGAAGCTGGAGGCTCTGGAGGTTGAGAGAAAAGAAAAAAAACTGGAATGCTTTATTTAAATTTTTAAAAAATTTGGCTGCCCTGCATGGTGTGTAGGATCTTAGTTCCCTGACCAGGGATTGAACTCATGCTCCCTGCACTGAAAGCAAGGAATCTTAACTACTGTACTGCCAGGGAAGTCTCTGGAATGGTTTTAAAGGGCCATGCAGTTTGCAGGTATGTGGCGCCAGGAATAATGTGGTTGAGAAGAACTCGGGGAAATGGTGACTGTATGTGCGTGTGAGTGAGTCTGCACTGTACCTGGTACTGAGGGAGCGTTTAGACCTAGTCACGAATTGCTTCTGGATCTACCCCCCACCCACGTAAACACAGAGACCGAAATGTTGGTTAAGTTGCAACAGGGCTTTGTTCTGTGACCCCTACTTCCTTGCAAGTAAAACCTATCAAAAGGAATGATTGCGTCCAGAGATGATGGTTATTGGCAGAGATTTGTACATTTTAAGCTTTTGGTCTAAAATAATTGCTTTAGACTCTAGAAAAAGATCTCTTGGGTTTTTCCAAGGAAAAAGGTATTTTCATCTTGTGAACTGATTAACATACAGTTCATCTACTGTGTGGGTTTGGTTATAAGCTGTCAAAGAGAGGCTGTGTCCCTGGTCTCTGGGGATGGCCGTATCTCTGACCTCTCCAGGGTCCGTTTGACCTGGGTCAGCCATGGTTCTCACCATGTCGTTGCCCAGGGGTACTTCTCTGGGACCCATCCACGTGGCCCTTAGGTGTTTATCCAGCTTCTCTATGAGCTTTCATTTCCCTTACTGCATCCAGTGAGTTCCCTGTCTGATGGGCAGCTATTCAGAAACCTTACGTTCTCCCTTTAAACATCGAACCAGATGTGCCTCCTCTCCCTAGGTATGCCTCCCTCTCTCCTGCATCCCCATAACTGCTGGTTTAGCTTCATCACCAAGAGGGACAGGATGCCCTGTCTGTCGTAGTACTGGCCACACTTCTCCTCTTTCTGCCATATGTGCATACATGCATATGTAGATTTATTCATTGCTTCAGAACATATTTAACAGGTGATTTGGGCTAATCAGTAAACAGCTGATGCAGATCCTACCCTATGTGGGGCTTACAGTCTAGGCAGGGAGACAGACATTCAATAATAAATACAGTATAGTGGCTTCCCTGGTGGTCCAGGGGAAGTGCAGTGCAGGGGGCACTGGTTCGACCCCAGGAAGATCCCACATGCTGAGGAGCTGCTGGACCAGTGTGTCCAATTAGGAGCCAGTGCTCTGGAGCGCATGCGCCCAGAGCCAGTGCTCTGCAACGGGAGAGGCCACTGTGATGGGAGGCCCACATGGGCCAAAGAATAAAGATGGATGAAAATGAATGGATGGAAAATCAATGAAAAGAGGTCAAAAATTAAAAAAAAAAATAGCAAAACAAACAAAAAATGCAAACAAACAAAAATAAATACATTATACAACTAATGTAGGCTTCCCTGGTGGCTCAGAGGTAAAGAATCTACCTGCCAACGTAGGAGGCACGGGTTCGATCCCCGGGTCGGGAAGATCCCTTGGAGAAGGAAATGGCAACCCACCCCAGTATTCTTGCCTAGGAAATGCCATGGACAGACGAGCCTGGTGGACTGCAGTCCATGAGGTCACAAAGAGTTGAATGTGACTGAGTGACTAGATGACAACAAATATATAACTCTATGTAATAATGTATAATATATAATATAAATATAATAAGCATTGTAGGTCTTATAGGTTAGAAGGTGGTAAAAGCCATGGAAAAGAAGAAATGGTCACCAGGATAAAGAGGAGCTGGGACTTCCAGGGCGTTTTGAATGGAGCCGTCTGGGTGGGCCTCACTGAGGAGGGGAGAACTGAGAGTCTCAGATGGAGATGAGGATGTTAAGGAACAGCTAGAGCACAAGCCCTGAGGTGGGTGTGGTCTGGTCCAGCTGTGTGCAGGAGCGGTCAGCAGGCCAGTGCCAGGCCGGGGTGGTGCCCGTCACCAGGAATTCCACTGGTACTCCAAGGCGAGCCAGTGTTAAGTCTTAGACAGTAGTACTGGCCCCACTTCTCCTCTTTCTGCCATATGTGCATACATGCATATGTAGATTTATTCATTGCTTCAGAACATATTTAACAGGTGATTTGGGCTAATCAGTAAACAGCTGATGCAGATCCTACCCTATGTGGGGCTTACAGTCTAGGCAGGGAGACAGACATTCAATAATAAATACAGTATAGTGGCTTCCCTGGTGGTCCAGGGGAAGTGCAGTGCAGGGGGCACTGGTTCGACCCCAGGAAGATCCCACATGCTGAGGAGCTGCTGGACCAGTGTGTCCAATTAGGAGCCAGTGCTCTGGAGCGCATGCGCCCAGAGCCAGTGCTCTGCAACGGGAGAGGCCACTGTGATGGGAGGCCCACATGGGCCAAAGAATAAAGATGGATGAAAATGAATGGATGGAAAATCAATGAAAAGAGGTCAAAAATTAAAAAAAAAAATAGCAAAACAAACAAAAAATGCAAACAAACAAAAATAAATACATTATACAACTAATGTAGGCTTCCCTGGTGGCTCAGAGGTAAAGAATCTACCTGCCAACGTAGGAGGCACGGGTTCGATCCCTGGGTCGGGAAGATCCCTTGGAGAAGGAAATGGCAACCCACCCCAGTATTCTTGCCTAGGAAATGCCATGGACAGACGAGCCTGGTGGACTGCAGTCCATGAGGTCACAAAGAGTTGAATGTGACTGAGTGACTAGATGACAACAAATATATAACTCTATGTAATAATGTATAATATATAATATAAATATAATAAGCATTGTAGGTCTTATAGGTTAGAAGGTGGTAAAAGCCATGGAAAAGAAGAAATGGTCACCAGGATAAAGAGGAGCTGGGACTTCCAGGGCGTTTTGAATGGAGCCGTCTGGGTGGGCCTCACTGAGGAGGGGAGAACTGAGAGTCTCAGATGGAGATGAGGATGTTAAGGAACAGCTAGAGCACAAGCCCTGAGGTGGGTGTGGTCTGGTCCAGCTGTGTGCAGGGAGCGGTCAGCAGGCCAGTGCCAGGCCGGGGTGGTGCCCGTCACCAGGAATTCCACTGGTACTCCAAGGCGAGCCAGTGTTAAGCATGGGGCTGAGCAGTGCCCGGATCAGGTTTCTGTTACAGCTGTCCCTGTGGCCACCCTGGCGTGTCCTGTGAGGGCGTGGCAGTGGGTGAGGTAGAGGCTGGGTTTGGTGGGGGCTTCTTACCTAAGAAAGATGCCTGACTGGTGGAAGTGGGGAGGTGAGAAAAGGGGCCCGTCCTGGCCTGTTTTGAAGGTAGGCTACCTGGAGTTGCTGACTGGAGGCGGAGTGAGACGAAGAGGGAGTCAAGCATGACTCCAGAACCTTCGGTCTGAGTGACTGGAAGGGTGGAGCTGCCGTCCTGAGCTCCAGGAGGGCTGGAGTCTGAGTGCGGAGCCATCCTTCACAGTGTCCGTGAGGTGTCAAGGGGCCTTTGAAGAAGTTCTGCAGCCTGAAGGACCGGCCTCTTCCGCTCAGCATTCTGGCCCAGGGGTGACTGGAACATCCCAGGGTTTCCAGAAATGTGCCCTCTTTCTGCTTCTCCTTTCCCCATTATAGCTTTTAGGGAGAAAGGGGCCTTTGCTGAAGTAAAGAAGTGAAGACCATGTGAGTCCCCAGGCACTGGGATAAGACAGGTGATTATAACTGTATGGGTGATGGGAGAAAAGAAGGGGCTGGAAATCAGCTCGGGGTGGTGATGTCTTTCTTCAGGCTGTGACTATGGTTCTTCATCCTTTTATAATGTCACGCAGTGTTGTCTTCTCTTGGTCATTGGCTTCTTTATTTCCACGCATTACCATCTTTTCAGCCAACAGAAATCATTTTGGGGGAGCCACCCCGTTTAGAAGAGGAGGCATGGTGAATAATTGTCATTTTACTTTTTCAGCCGCAGGTCCAAGCCTGACCCTGAAGTAAGTGGACGTGTGTGGCGGGGGCAGAGAAGAGGGGCATAGGAGGAAGAGATACTTTGTGAACCCAGGGCTTCCTACTTGGGGCGTTGCCTCTGCACCTCAGGCTGGCTCGCTCTCTCTGTGGACTGGCAACGTGCGGACAGCCCAAGCTTCCACCTTGGCTTCGAGGCAGTGGAGGAAAGTGCTGTAAAATTAGGAAGAAGCAGCATATGTAACAGACATCTCAGAGCCTCCATATTTGCCCTGTCCTGAGTGCAGAGGCAACTCACACGTGAAGAGCAGATGGTGGTGGAAGGCCAGGCCGTGGTGGTCGGCATTCCAAGGCTCAGGAAGGTGAGGGGGAAGGAGGATGGCACGTGGAGCCCCCCAGGAACTGAGGCCAGTCACCCAGAGACAGGCAGGGCTGTGGCAGGGTGCCTCGGGCCATTGCAAGGAGTCTGTTCCTTATCCTGACCACAGTAGGAAGGTGTAGAAGGCTTTAGAATAGCGGACTGGTACAACCCAAACCATCTTTTGAGATTTCTCTATAAATGAATTTAAGCCGTTTTGGCTGACTAACAATTTCCAGGTTATCTTGGGAAGATAGGAACTCCATCAAGAGAGGCCAGAAGGCTTCCCTGGTGGCTCAGTAGTAAAGAATCCACCTGCCAATGGAGGAGACACAGGTACGATCCCCTATCTAGGAAGATCCCACATGCCTCAGAGCAGCTAAGCCTGTGCACCGCAACTGCAGATCCTGTGCTCTAGAGCCCGGGAACCCCAACTAGGCTCCTGTGCCGAAGCCCACACAACCTAGAGCCCGTGTTCCACAACCAGAGAAGCCATTGCAGTGAGAAGCCTGCTCCCCATGAGTAGAGAGCAGCCCTCTACCCTCTGCAACTAGAGAAAATATGCACAGCCAAAAATAAATCAATAAAATTATGTTTTAAAAAAGAGAAGCTAAAGCTCTGTGTTTCCACCTACACAGCCTCACTCCCTAAGGTGGTGTGCTTCAGGGGAAATAATCTTAGACCACATTCTGGTTCAGACATAAATACTCACAAACTGACTGAAGCTCTATGATTTTGAATCAATCCTGTTGTTCCAATACCAGGCACTCTGACGGTTACTCCAAGGTTCTTATGGTAAGATGAGCTGAAAACTTCTCTGGTCAGGTTAAGCCAGAATTGGGTGTGTAACTACAACCAAGGCATCTAGACATGGATCTCTAGGCTGCTGGGTTTGCTGGATACGTAAGTAAGTGAACTTTTTGTAATTTAACAGGTCCTCAGGTGTAGATTTGGATAACAATATTTGAAAAGCTTGCAGTGGTCACTTTTGGAGGGTAGATTTATGGTTAGGTAGTTTAATACTAGGTAGCTGGCCCTAGGGTGTGACTTAAGCGTATTTCACACACAGACATCAGTCTACATTGATGTGTCTGCAGGCAATATTACATTAGTGCTGGCTTGCCGTGTGGGAAGTGCATTGGAGGAGACAGAGCAGATACAGAGCCCGGTTAGGATGCCTTTGCAAAACCCCCGTGAGAGAGAATCAAGAATGAAAGGAGCAGCCCCTGGCTGCTGTCTTTGCAAAGAACCAAATGAGACAGGAGACTGGGCTGGAGAGGCCCTCAGACCGGAAGGAGCAGAAGGCACTGGGCTCTGTGGTGGGGTTGGACTCCGAGCTCCTTGGGGCTCAAGGCAGGGACTCGGCTTTCACCCCTGTGTGGGCTCCGGCTGGGCCTGGCACAGGGCTGGTGCTTAGCTAGAGCTGGTCAGACTCTGAGGGCAAGGAAAGGTACGTAATGGGAAAGAGATGAGGGAGAAGGAGATGAGACGAGAAGGGACAGAGGAGTGCTTAGAGGGGCGGGCAGAGTGAGGTCCATCCAGTAGGACCAGATGGAGGGGTGGATGGTTTTCCATCCCAGCTGGGCCGAAGGGGTGACGGCTAGACCTTCACAGTGCAGAAGGGTGGAGGGTCCAGGTCCAGGGGGCTTGCTCTCAGGTGGTTACCTTGAGTGTCTCTGCTCCAGTCGGGCGGCCCTGTGCAGGTGAAGAAAGGCAGCTCAGGAGTGACCGGTCCACGACCCTGGCACCTGCTCTGTGCTGAGCTGTGGGACTGGGCCGCCTGGATGACTGACAAACAACTTCATCATCTTTCGAGTGACCTCAGCTAAGTCATTTCCTGGCCTTTTTGTTGTTATTTAAAAAATGGTGGTGGGGATTGGGGGAAGAAAACCAAGTCCACAACACACTTCATCACTGTTCTCCCTGCCTTGACCATTCAGCCTTTCCTAGAGTTGCTCACTTGTTAACTAGGTTGTTCACAGCTTGTCTACTATCCTCGTGGGATTTGTAACAGGGTCACCCCCGGCCATCACAGAGACCCGGAGGAAGGCTGTTTACCTCGTCTTGGAGGGGGAGGTGGGTTTCCTGATGCACGCTTTCTGGTCTGGACGCTGACCGTGCAGTCTCTCAGGCCCTCCTAAACATTCCGCTTAAGCAAACATTATTTATGTTCGGTGGGAGAACGATTCCCCACTGTCTGCTTTCTCTTCACTCGCATAAAAATGCACATTTAATTTCTGTTTATATATATATAAACCATATCTGGAGGAGCAGCCTGGGAAATCCTCAGTGGAAGATGGATTTTGCCTTTGGAAAACACAGAGGTGAGTGACATCTGTATATTGTGTTATCAGAAGCGTGACACATGGGGTTGATGAGGACCAGGTGCTTGGCAGAATCCATCGGAGTGAAGCTGTTAGCCTCTCGCCGACAGAGAAGGTGATAGCTCCGTTCTTATTGGCAGAGGCTTGGCTGCAATACCTGCCTTCCAGTTTTAGGGGTGGCCACAATCAGTTGAAAACCTTGGTGTGCTATGAGGGAGAAGCTGAGGTTTGGCTCACCGGTTCACACACACTTGACCTGTGAAAGCGTCTCCAGGCCGACAGCGTGGATGTGTGAGGGGTGGACAGTAATTTTAGATGAACCGTAGAGGGCTGAAAGAACTTACTGGGTCTGTAGTCTTCTCCTGTTTGCTTCAAGGCGTGCATCAACACCAATGTTTTCGTAACTGGCAGTCTATGAAATGGGTACATGACCTGCCCTGATTTAACTCACATTTAGTGCATTCTGACTGAATCCTGAAGTTCTTAAATCACAGCTGGTTATCTGAACAAAATGAGGAACACAGAGACTCTGAAGGGGCATCACCTAATTTTGTTTCCTCATTTATTCTTCCATGGGTTAGTTTGCCAAACAGGCCAGGCTTTTCATTGGGATATTTCCCCAGAGCTTCATCCTTCTTTCTCCTCCAGCCTTCTCGTGCCCTTTGTGGATGAATTTGCCTATTTGGGGGAGCCTCACAGATTATTGAGATCTCTCTTGTTTCATTTTAGCTGTGAACCATGAATAAAATTGGACTATTTCCTTTGGGATAATTTGCAAGATGAAGTGAGAGGACAATGCCATGCTGTTTATGAGAAACCCCTCCACTGGGTAAGTGAGAATAACCTTCATTTTGGCCTTACCATGTATATTTGCTCATGAATGACTTATTTCTCTAGGTTTTATTTTTTCTTACTAAATCAAAAGGAATGGCAATTACGTGCACAATTGGGTATTTTGAAGTGAGAATAGGTTGTCCTTTGGGATTATAAAATAACATCTGTCTTAGGAAGTATTTCTGGAAGTCTGTCAGTATTTTGGTGAATGCACATTTAATTTCTGTTTATATATATATAAACCATATCTGGAGGAGCAGCCTGGGAAATCCTCAGTGGAAGATGGATTTTGCCTTTGGAAAACACAGAGGTGAGTGACATCTGTATATTGTGTTATCAGAAGCGTGACACATGGGGTTGATGAGGACCAGGTGCTTGGCAGAATCCATCGGAGTGAAGCTGTTAGCCTCTCGCCGACAGAGAAGGTGATAGCTCCGTTCTTATTGGCAGAGGCTTGGCTGCAATACCTGCCTTCCAGTTTTAGGGGTGGCCACAATCAGTTGAAAACCTTGGTGTGCTATGAGGGAGAAGCTGAGGTTTGGCTCACCGGTTCACACACACTTGACCTGTGAAAGCGTCTCCAGGCCGACAGCGTGGATGTGTGAGGGGTGGACAGTAATTTTAGATGAACCGTAGAGGGCTGAAAGAACTTACTGGGTCTGTAGTCTTCTCCTGTTTGCTTCAAGGCGTGCATCAACACCAATGTTTTCGTAACTGGCAGTCTATGAAATGGGTACATGACCTGCCCTGATTTAACTCACATTTAGTGCATTCTGACTGAATCCTGAAGTTCTTAAATCACAGCTGGTTATCTGAACAAAATGAGGAACACAGAGACTCTGAAGGGGCATCACCTAATTTTGTTTCCTCATTTATTCTTCCATGGGTTAGTTTGCCAAACAGGCCAGGCTTTTCATTGGGATATTTCCCCAGAGCTTCATCCTTCTTTCTCCTCCAGCCTTCTCGTGCCCTTTGTGGATGAATTTGCCTATTTGGGGGAGCCTCACAGATTATTGAGATCTCTCTTGTTTCATTTTAGCTGTGAACCATGAATAAAATTGGACTATTTCCTTTGGGATAATTTGCAAGATGAAGTGAGAGGACAATGCCATGCTGTTTATGAGAAACCCCTCCACTGGGTAAGTGAGAATAACCTTCATTTTGGCCTTACCATGTATATTTGCTCATGAATGACTTATTTCTCTAGGTTTTATTTTTTTTCTTACTAAATCAAAAGGAATGGCAATTACGTGCACAATTGGGTATTTTGAAGTGAGAATAGGTTGTCCTTTGGGATTATAAAATAACATCTGTCTTAGGAAGTATTTCTGGAAGTCTGTCAGTATTTTGGTGAATCATTGAGTATGCTGCTTGGACAGATAAGTTTTCTTCTGAGATGCGGAGCTTGGTTCAGTAGTACCTCTCCTGTTAACACTCTTGTCTGGAATTAAACTTGGAAGGAATGACTGACATCTTTCTCAATCAAAAATGGAAATAGAGGTGAGAGTCTTTGAAAGCTGACAATAACAAACATGGAATAACAAACCTTCCATCCCTGCCGTTTATCTCCTGGTCTGTCTGAGGCAGCGTGGATGATGGTAATAGCAGTTAGCATTCCTTGCAAGTCCGTGAGAGGCCAGGCGCCTTTCCATTTCCTCCACGGGAATTAAGCAGTTCCTTCCGACAACTTATCACAGGAGGCATCCTCTCTTCAAAGGCAAGGAAGCTGGGATGGGAGAACATTCTGGCAATAGTTGATCACTGTGGTCTCAATGGGTCCACAGGTTTTCTTTTTTTTTTTTAACTTTTAAAAAATTTCTGCCTCTTTTATTGTGTTTTTTTAAAAATTTTCATTCATCCTATATTCTTTGGCCTTGTGTGGGCCTCCCACTGCAGTGGCCTCTCTTGTCGCAGAGCACCGGCTCTGGGCGCATGTGCTGCAGAGCGCTGGCTCGTAATTGGACACACCGGTTCGCGGCATGTGAGTTCTTCCTGGGCCAGGGATCGAACCGGTGCCCCTTGCACCGCAAGGAGGACTCTTCACCCACTGGGCCACCAGGGAAGCCTGATCCACAGATATTCTGAGCTCATCCTGTCAAAGATGGAAACTTCTGAGGCCAAGCAGGGGACCCTTGCATGAGAAGTTAACAATCGCAGGACTAGAAACTTTTATATGTGGTTGGTGGCATGTTGGTCAGAATCTCTGGGTTTTTTTTCTTCCCCTGCTGAGCTTTGTGATTTTGCCTGGAAAAATTTCCATACATTCTATGTGAGCCCTTCCCACCCTTTGAGCCATCCTAGATTTTCTCTCTGGCATCTCTCCTTCTCCCCACCCTTCATGGGGCTCTCTGTGGGACAGTGCTTGGTTGCTGGTATCTGAGTATTTATAGTGCTAGCATTGGTCTTTTCTTTAAAGCAAAACCCACAGCTCCTTTAAAAAATAAAAGAATTTCAGGAAGAGCTTGCTGGTATAGTTTAACACGGCTGAACAGACTGTACCATGCTGGGGTCAGTGGCTGGAAATGGGCGGGAGCTGGGGTCCCGGGGAGTGTCTCTCACAATGGTCCCTGTGTAGGCACCGTCTGGGGCTGGAGACACGCCGTCCTTTCACCAGAGCCTGTTTATAAAGAACTCTACAAGCATGCTTTTGTTTACTTCTGCACTTACCATAGTAGCTTCATTTAAATATTCTAAAAATAGGGGGAGCTAGGAGCCCTCAAATGCCAGGAGAATTGGTTTTAGAGGATGAGAAAGCAACATCTCCATAAAAAGTTGTCTTCTGCCAACCTCTGAGCAGTAGGAGAGAATGATGCTGGGCACCGGGGTGGCCCCGCAGGTCAGCTCTCGTGCAGAGGAGCTGGGGCTGGCAGAGCGGGGAGGAGCAAGGCTCTGGCTAAAAACCAGATGACTCAGGTTCGAATCCTGGGTGACCGTGGGCTTCTGTGAGCTTTTCTACCCACACTGTCAGTGGAGACAATCACAGGGTTCCTGTGAAGACGGAGTGTAGTAATGGTCTGTGGATGGAGGCCTGACAAGGGTGCACACCCAGGATTCCAGCCCGTGGTTGCTACACGCTGTGCAGGAAGCCTGGCCAGGAGTGAGGCGCCCCTTTCCCTCCGGGTCCTCACACTCCCCAGCGGTACCTGCTGCAGACATACCTCGCCTTATTGTGCTTTGCTCTATTGGGGTTCTCCGATAACTCCGTGTTTTACAGATTGAAGGTCTGTGGCAACCCCATCCTGAGCAGGTCTATGGGCGCCAGTTTTCACTCAGCACTGGCTCACTTTGTGTCTTTGTGTTACACTTTGGTCATTCTCACAGTGTTGTAGAATTTTCATTATTATTTCTTAAGGTGATCTGTGATCTTTGTAGCTCCTAGGACTCGCTAAAGACTCAGGTGATCTTTCACATTTCCTGAAAGGCATTAAGGTATCTCCGGGGCTCCTGGGGCTTTTTATCTGAGTATTTATAGTGCTAGCATTGGTCTTTTCTTTAAAGCAAAACCCACAGCTCCTTTAAAAAATAAAAGAATTTCAGGAAGAGCTTGCTGGTATAGTTTAACACGGCTGAACAGACTGTACCATGCTGGGGTCAGTGGCTGGAAATGGGCGGGAGCTGGGGTCCCGGGGAGTGTCTCTCACAATGGTCCCTGTGTAGGCACCGTCTGGGGCTGGAGACACGCCGTCCTTTCACCAGAGCCTGTTTATAAAGAACTCTACAAGCATGCTTTTGTTTACTTCTGCACTTACCATAGTAGCTTCATTTAAATATTCTAAAAATAGGGGGAGCTAGGAGCCCTCAAATGCCAGGAGAATTGGTTTTAGAGGATGAGAAAGCAACATCTCCATAAAAAGTTGTCTTCTGCCAACCTCTGAGCAGTAGGAGAGAATGATGCTGGGCACCGGGTGGCCCGCAGGTCAGCTCTCGTGCAGAGGAGCTGGGGCTGGCAGAGCGGGGAGGAGCAAGGCTCTGGCTAAAAACCAGATGACTCAGGTTCGAATCCTGGGTGACCGTGGGCTTCTGTGAGCTTTTCTACCCACACTGTCAGTGGAGACAATCACAGGGTTCCTGTGAAGACGGAGTGTAGTAATGGTCTGTGGATGGAGGCCTGACAAGGGTGCACACCCAGGATTCCAGCCCGTGGTTGCTACACGCTGTGCAGGAAGCCTGGCCAGGAGTGAGGCGCCCCTTTCCCTCCGGGTCCTCACACTCCCCAGCGGTACCTGCTGCAGACATACCTCGCCTTATTGTGCTTTGCTCTATTGGGGTTCTCCGATAACTCCGTGTTTTACAGATTGAAGGTCTGTGGCAACCCCATCCTGAGCAGGTCTATGGGCGCCAGTTTTCACTCAGCACTGGCTCACTTTGTGTCTTTGTGTTACACTTTGGTCATTCTCACAGTGTTGTAGAATTTTCATTATTATTTCTTAAGGTGATCTGTGATCTTTGTAGCTCCTAGGACTCGCTAAAGACTCAGGTGATCTTTCACATTTCCTAGCAAAAAGGGATTTATCATTAAGGTATGTACATTATTTTTAAAGACATAATGCTATTATATACTTCATAGACAACAGGATAGCATAAACATACCTTATATGCACCGAGAAACCAACAAATTCACGTGAATTCCTTTTTTTGTGTGATACTTGCTTTATTGCAGTGGTCTGAAACCAAATCTCAGTATCTCTGAGGTGTGTCCATAGGGCTGTAAATGAGATGATCCTCAGAAGGCAGCACGCCTTCTTGATTTGTGTATTTGTAGCTCCTCTGGGTTTCTTAACAGAGCTGACCCTTCCAGGCATGGGCCCCCAGCTTTCTAGGCAAAGCTGAAAACGGCCCTTCATCCATTTTTGGCCAAATTTACATAAGTGACTGGGAACCAGCCTCACCCCACCCTGCCCAAAACAAGACAGGAAGGCTGAGCTTAATAGAGACTCGGACGACAAGATTTAAATAAATAAGCTGTATTATCTGTACAAAAAAATTAATAAATACAGTTTTGTGTTTTAGAGGAGGAGGTGCCTCCTTCCACATTCTTCAGCAGCCCTCGTGATCTTCTGGTGCTGCTGAGTCACAATTCACAGAACAAACAGTAAATGTACATTCATCTCATGCAAGGAGCATGCTGCTTCCCACCCAGACCTCGGTCCTCCAGGCTCGCTCAGAAACCCACCTCCCACCGGCTACAGCCTGGCACGCGGGAAGCTGCAGGACCTCTGCTGTTTAGGAACTCTAAGTGTTGGCCACTGGGTTTCCAGAGCGACTGACCTGGAAAGAACCAGCCGTCTTAGTAGTAGCATGGCATCTGTCTTCTACATCCCATGCTGACTGTTGTGTCACAAGCGAATCCCCTCTTACTGCCTCGTCATCCGTGCCGGCTGTTACAATGTATTCTGTACACAGTAGATGGATCCAGAGTTAAACACCAGGTTCTACTAAAAATAGCCACAATAACATAATCACCACCGAGTTTGCACTGGCTCACTTTGTTTTTTGTGTTACACTTTGGTCATTCTCACAGTGTTGTAGAATTTTCATTATTATTTCTTAAGGTGATCTGTGATCTTTGTAGCTCCTAGGACTCGCTAAAGACTCAGGTGATCTTTCACATTTCCTAGCAAAAAGGGATTTATCATTAAGGTATGTACATTATTTTTAAAGACATAATGCTATTATATACTTCATAGACAACAGGATAGCATAAACATACCTTATATGCACCGAGAAACCAACAAATTCACGTGAATTCCTTTTTTTGTGTGATACTTGCTTTATTGCAGTGGTCTGAAACCAAATCTCAGTATCTCTGAGGTGTGTCCATAGGGCTGTAAATGAGATGATCCTCAGAAGGCAGCACGCCTTCTTGATTTGTGTATTTGTAGCTCCTCTGGGTTTCTTAACAGAGCTGACCCTTCCAGGCATGGGCCCCAGCTTTCTAGGCAAAGCTGAAAACGGCCCTTCATCCATTTTTGGCCAAATTTACATAAGTGACTGGGAACCAGCCTCACCCCACCCTGCCCAAAACAAGACAGGAAGGCTGAGCTTAATAGAGACTCGGACGACAAGATTTAAATAAATAAGCTGTATTATCTGTACAAAAAAATTAATAAATACAGTTTTGTGTTTTAGAGGAGGAGGTGCCTCCTTCCACATTCTTCAGCAGCCCTCGTGATCTTCTGGTGCTGCTGAGTCACAATTCACAGAACAAACAGTAAATGTACATTCATCTCATGCAAGGAGCATGCTGCTTCCCACCCAGACCTCGGTCCTCCAGGCTCGCTCAGAAACCCACCTCCCACCGGCTACAGCCTGGCACGCGGGAAGCTGCAGGACCTCTGCTGTTTAGGAACTCTAAGTGTTGGCCACTGGGTTTCCAGAGCGACTGACCTGGAAAGAACCAGCCGTCTTAGTAGTAGCATGGCATCTGTCTTCTACATCCCATGCTGACTGTTGTGTCACAAGCGAATCCCCTCTTACTGCCTCGTCATCCGTGCCGGCTGTTACAATGTATTCTGTACACAGTAGATGGATCCAGAGTTAAACACCAGGTTCTACTAAAAATAGCCACAATAACATAATCACCACCGAGTTTACAGGAACACAACTGCAGGAAGTTAATAAAAGTCCCCCCAATAATTTTTTTTTTTCCTGGAAGACAATGTACAGTTATTAATATTGCACTTTTTTATACAAGAAATCCTAATAAATATTCACAAAAGATATACAGACATAGAAAACATTCTCTTTTATTTTAAATAAAAATTACACTGATTTTTTTAGTAATACACCTCAGAGCCCATTACCCTGGTGAGGAAACAACCTGACTTGTCCACAGCTCACCGGGGACGGCGGGGACACAGAGCGCAGTGTTTTCCCCGCTACTGCAACTTCGATTTCCAGGCTGGCTGGAGAATGCAGCTTTGATGTCCGTGGCGGCCGCTGGGGTGAGTGGCATTCTGCTAGGCTGTATGTGGGGCCGCGGTGGTCTGTCTGGGGGGTGAGTGACTCTTGCCGTTCTGTTCTGCTCCAGCCGCTACTAAATGGTCGCAGCCCCAAACCACTCTGCTGAATGAGCAGTTGGCCAGAACGTCCCAGATGTTCCGCTGTGCCACTTGACTTTGCTATACACCCTTCACCATGGCTGACGGGCAGGACTGGGGCATGGGTGCTGCTTGGCCCCCCGAAGTAGCAAAACCGACGTGTGTTAATTACGGCAGAGGATACCGTATTTCACTGTGTGGAGGGAATGGGTTGAAAGCCCCGGGGACCTTCAGGGAAGCTAACGCTACCCTTCGGCTCTGCGCCATCGCCCCGCCCACACCCCTTGTCCGAACACCGGGGCGGCCCTCGACCCAGCACTCCCACTTCATCTCATGGGTTTTCCCCCCAGCCTGGCCCCACTGCGGGAAGCTGCAGGGACCTCTGCTGTTTAGGAACTCTAAGTGTTGGCCACTGGGTTTCCAGAGCGACTGACCTGGAAAGAACCAGCCGTCTTAGTAGTAGCATGGCATCTGTCTTCTACATCCCATGCTGACTGTTGTGTCACAAGCGAATCCCCTCTTACTGCCTCGTCATCCGTGCCGGCTGTTACAATGTATTCTGTACACAGTAGATGGATCCAGAGTTAAACACCAGGTTCTACTAAAAATAGCCACAATAACATAATCACCACCGAGTTTACAGGAACACAACTGCAGGAAGTTAATAAAAGTCCCCCCAATAATTTTTTTTTTTCCTGGAAGACAATGTACAGTTATTAATATTGCACTTTTTTATACAAGAAATCCTAATAAATATTCACAAAAGATATACAGACATAGAAAACATTCTCTTTTATTTTAAATAAAAATTACACTGATTTTTTTAGTAATACACCTCAGAGCCCATTACCCTGGTGAGGAAACAACCTGACTTGTCCACAGCTCACCGGGGACGGCGGGGACACAGAGCGCAGTGTTTTCCCCGCTACTGCAACTTCGATTTCCAGGCTGGCTGGAGAATGCAGCTTTGATGTCCGTGGCGGCCGCTGGGGTGAGTGGCATTCTGCTAGGCTGTATGTGGGGCCGCGGTGGTCTGTCTGGGGGGTGAGTGACTCTTGCCGTTCTGTTCTGCTCCAGCCGCTACTAAATGGTCGCAGCCCCAAACCACTCTGCTGAATGAGCAGTTGGCCAGAACGTCCCAGATGTTCCGCTGTGCCACTTGACTTTGCTATACACCCTTCACCATGGCTGACGGGCAGGACTGGGGCATGGGTGCTGCTTGGCCCCCCGAAGTAGCAAAACCGACGTGTGTTAATTACGGCAGAGGATACCGTATTTCACTGTGTGGAGGGAATGGGTTGAAAGCCCCGGGGACCTTCAGGGAAGCTAACGCTACCCTTCGGCTCTGCGCCATCGCCCCGCCCACACCCCTTGTCCGAACACCGGGGCGGCCTGTCAGTGGTCCCCCTCATGGGCCTGTCAGCTCTGCAAGGAAGTGAACAGCTCTGATCCGATGGATGCTCTGGTAAGCTGATTAAGGGCTTGGTTTTGGACAAGTTGACCCTAGTCCCTGGCCCTCAAGTGGAGCAGCAAAATCCTTATCGGTAGGAGACCCGGCCTGGTCATGATCCATGACGACGTGGCTCATGTCAGCTGTGTGTTCTGGGCTGGGGGCTCTTGATGGGGAGATGCCGGGGGGCAGGGGGCTGACCGCACTGCTAGGCCCTGACACCACATCAGCTTTGCTGTGGCGGTGGGGGCAGAACGTTCACCGAGCCTCGAGGACTCCTCTCCACCCCCCGGAGGGCAAGGCACCTCGCGGGGGGGTTCCTGCCTAAGGGCAGCAGAGCTCTGCGCCGCCCAGCCTCCCCAACCCAGGCACACGGGCTTGGGGTTCAGAGCTTCAGTGGCTGCCTGCACGGGCCCCGCTGTTCCCTCCTCTGGGGAACACACAAGTTTCTTCTGGCTTCTGTCCCTGCCCTCACTTCTTCATTCTCTGCATCGCTGTGCCCTTTGGCTAGTTGGACTGGCTCCCCTTTCCCCCTACCACGTTTTGAGTTCTTACTGCTCTGAGTGCTCCCTGACTGGGAGAGCTGAGTTCTGGTCTGTGTCCTCAGCCTGGCTGGTGTCCCCCCTCCCCGGCCGTGACCAGCCCTGACCAGGAGAGACGCCTTGGTAGTTCAGAGTCAGGACCAGTGCTGTACAAGCCCTCGGGCACCTGCCCTTCTGCCCCTCGCTCCCGCCTGCCATTGGCTGCAGCTCCCTGCTGTCCTGGGTCGCTGTGCTGGCCTCCCCTGTGACCCTCTGGGACCCAGGTTTGGGAGGGAGCCGGCTTGGCCAGGGGGCTCTGCTCTCTGGCCCAGTCTGTCCTACAACCTCCTTCAGACCTCCGTCCTTGTCCTGTCCCCTCATTCTGTCCTCCGGCCAACTGAGAGCAGACATGCTGGGGGCCTCACGTCTGGGGACCGGGCAAGGGGGGAGGCTGAACAGGGCACGGGCTGTGTAGGGGTGGGGAGGGGCAAATAAATAAATAAAACGTAGAAAGCTTAAGTTCTGTCCCAGGTGGTGGTGTGAGCGCTCTGCGCGGCCAGGGTAAGCGTTCTCCCCTCGCCCTGTCTTCACGCTTTGCCGCAGGTTCCACAGCAGCGAGACTTGAACTGGTTGAGTTGGCAGAGTTTCAGCTGTTTCACCTTCTCACAGTACCTGGTGGTGTCTCTGCATTCCGCTGGGAAAGGGGACAGAGACGAGATGTGAAACAGAGCCTCCGTCGTGGCCGCGGCCACGGGGCGCCTCCTGGGGCTGGACTCTCATGCTGGAAGGGCCTCTGCCGTCCGGCACCTCTGGGCTGGCCTGGTTCTGGCAGAGCTCGGCCGTCAGCTCCCCAAGCTGCCAGCCACGGGGGCCGCCCCAGGCGGCAGCCGGATGCTGAATGCTGGGGCTCTGCAGCCTTTCTGACAGCCCCCTTCCTTCCTGAGGTGCTCGGGACAGGCTCACCTCCTAGGCAGGGTGGCCTTCTCCCATGATGGCATTTGAGCCCCTGAACCTCTTCCTCCTTGAGACGGTTCCTAGAAGGACTAAATTCTGCTCCACTTTGGAGGGATGTGCAAGTAAAGCGCGCCTGGGGGCCTCTTTCCCTTTAATGTGAGCTTTTCCTTTCCCCGATGAAGCTCCGTTTGCCGTGATCACCCAGGAGCCTCTCTGCTCCTTCCCTGAGCCGTGGTATCCTCGCTCGGTACCGGCACCAACTACATGGTTCTTTCATCCTGACGTGGACTGGGGCTGTGGACATCAGGGGTTAAGATAGTAAGTCTGAACTACTTTTTTTTTTTTTTTTAACTGCTTTTTTTCTTTTTAAAAAAACTTCATGCCATGAGCTCTTTTTTAAAATTTAATTATTTTCATCATCTTTATTCTTTGGCCTGCGTGGGCCTCCCATTGCAGTGGCCTCTCTCCTTGCAGAGCACCGGCTCTGGGCACATGCGCTCCAGAGCACTGGCTCACAGCTGAACTCACTGGCCCAGCTGCTCCACGGCACGTGGGACCTTCCCAGGCCAGGGATCGCACTTGTGCCCCTTGCACTGCAAGGTGGACTCTTTACCTACTGGACCACCAGGGAAGCCCGCGTCTGAACTACTTTTAAGGAACAGTGGTACCACCCAGGAGGACATAGACAGTCCTTCCTTGTGTAGAAAACACGGTGGGACCATTTGCCTAGAGGGATGCATCTGCTCATCATGGGAATTCTGAGGCTCAGGGAGGGTCTGACGGAGGGGACACTGCACAGCATGTTTTGAAACTTTCCTCCTCTTTGCCTTAGGCTTTGTCTCTCTCCCTGTGGAGAAGCGCCTTCAATTTGCCTTGAGTCCAGAGGAAGAAAAACTAGATCCCCGCCCAGCAGGGATACAATCTGGGTCTTGGGCTGAGGCGGCGGGGGGAGTGAATGAGCACCAGACCCAGGTATGGCTCCTGCTCAGTCAGGTAGGTGCTCACAGGTCTGGGAAGGAGGGCAGGGGTCAGCGGATCCTCGTTCCATGGGGAGCAGAGCCATGAGGGATGCGGTGTCGGCTGAGGGGAGGAGCTCTGCGTATAAACAGTTCTTTCTCCCCAAGAGCCGCTGTTTAGTTGTCCCCTCTGGGTACCAGTAGCCAAACTGCTTGTTAGGTAAGCTGGAAGCCGATTTCACCTAGCACTTGGCCAAAAGCATCTAGCTCTCTCGGGCCAGGAGGGAGCCCTTGGGGCACACGCGGGCAGTGTTTGTGGCGCAGACACAGGTGCACACACCCTCACACACACCTCTGCTTGCCTGGACGCACCCACGCACCCCTCTGAACACACCCAGCTCTGGCTTAGGATCCTTGGGAAAGCGGGACCACGTCCCTGTGCTCAAGCTTGATCCCCGGGACTGCCTGCCACACCGGATGCCCGGTGGGAAGTTTGCAGGAGGCTCTGTGAGGGTGGAACGTACTGTTTTCACACGGAGTGAGGTTGCAGCGCTGCCAGTTGGCGGGCCGGGGTCCCCAGGAGCACAGGTGGTCGGGCACGGGCTTGTTGGTGCGGGCGTGCACGCACTCCACGCGCCGAGACTGGAAGCCGTAGTTGCCGCAGGTGGCCGTGCACAGCGTCCACAGGCTGACCCTCCAGTGCACACTGCAAGCCTCGGACCAGCAGTTCTGGGTGCTCACAGGCCTGCGGTGGGGGTGGGGGTAGGGGTGTGGTGAGGTGGCAGGGATTGCGTCTGCCTCTCGGGGAGCGGTTTCGCGGGGCAGATGGGAATACAGTGCTGCACACCTGAGAGCTTCTGGCCTCTGTCAAGAACTCCCAGAGATGCCAGGCCTCAGTTCTGACCTCTGCCCTGTTCCTGAACAGCAGGAGGATCTCAGAAGACTCCTTCCTCTAACGGAGTCTCCGTCTGCACATCTCTACAGCGTCTCTGTCACTGGGTGACCTGAGGATGAGCTCCACTCGGCTGGGGGCTGGCAGAACTGCGCTCAGGGGCGGGGACCTTAGGCAGGGAGGAGGGATGAGCCCCCACCCCCGGGGAAGGCAGGCAGACAGGGGATGGAGGCTGGGTAGGAATGGTAGGCAGACCTGGGTCTCAACAGAGCTGCTAGAGGGAGGTGGACAAGAGAGAGAGGCCGGGAGAGCTCCTCGGGGCAGCGTCTGATGCCCACTTTGTGGACCTAACCTGCTGCCCATCCTGGGGCCCACGTAGCTGTTTGGTCATCAGCCTTCCCAGAGGCACAACTCCCTCTGCGCTCTCATCTTTGAAAGGGGAAAGCCCCGTCTGGCCCACTCAGTAAGCACGAGGCCACCCCTGAGCTGTCCACCTTTAGGAGAGGCCAGTGGTCTGGAGAGAGGGGAGGTGATAGGGACGAGGGTCTGACTGCTGGGACTGTGGAAGGTTGGAGGAGAGACGTTCACTCATCATCCTCTTTCCGCTTACTGACACAGGGGCTGGGGAAAGGCGGTCCACGGCTCTCTCTTACCTGGGAAGGGCGCTGCACTGCTCCGATGCTAAGGTGATGCCATCCAGCGTCTGGCAGAAGACTTGCCTGTGCTGCACGGCGAGGCGAGGCCCGATGCAAGGCCCGTTGCACTGGGAAGCAGAAAACAGGTGACGCACCGGTGAGCCACGTCACCGGACAGGGTACTGTGCCTGGGCTGTGCGGGGCTCCTCTGAGGTCGTCAGATCATTGATCTTGCCTCTCCTTCGCTTTAGGCCAACTGAACGTCTATCACATTTTTTCCTTCACGCCATGGTGGCACAGTTAGCTTTGCTGTGTTCTGTGAGCATTCTGCTTTTGTTGTTTAGCTGTAAGTCATTTCTGACTCTTTCGTGACCCTACAGACTGTAGCCCTCCAGGGTTCGCGCACTGGGAACATCTGACCCTGAGAGCTCCCGAAATGGCCAGGCCTCAGTTCTGACCTCTGCCCTGTTCCTGAACAGCAGGAGGATCTCAGAAGACTCCTTCCTCTAACGGAGTCTCCGTCTGCACATCTCTACAGCGTCTCTGTCACTGGGTGACCTGAGGATGAGCTCCACTCGGCTGGGGGCTGGCAGAACTGCGCTCAGGGGCGGGGACCTTAGGCAGGGAGGAGGGATGAGCCCCCACCCCCGGGGAAGGCAGGCAGACAGGGGATGGAGGCTGGGTAGGAATGGTAGGCAGACCTGGGTCTCAACAGAGCTGCTAGAGGGAGGTGGACAAGAGAGAGAGGCCGGGAGAGCTCCTCGGGGCAGCGTCTGATGCCCACTTTGTGGACCTAACCTGCTGCCCATCCTGGGGCCCACGTAGCTGTTTGGTCATCAGCCTTCCCAGAGGCACAACTCCCTCTGCGCTCTCATCTTTGAAAGGGGAAAGCCCCGTCTGGCCCACTCAGTAAGCACGAGGCCACCCCTGAGCTGTCCACCTTTAGGAGAGGCCAGTGGTCTGGAGAGAGGGGAGGTGATAGGGACGAGGGTCTGACTGCTGGGACTGTGGAAGGTTGGAGGAGAGACGTTCACTCATCATCCTCTTTCCGCTTACTGACACAGGGGCTGGGGAAAGGCGGTCCACGGCTCTCTCTTACCTGGGAAGGGCGCTGCACTGCTCCGATGCTAAGGTGATGCCATCCAGCGTCTGGCAGAAGACTTGCCTGTGCTGCACGGCGAGGCGAGGCCCGATGCAAGGCCCGTTGCACTGGGAAGCAGAAAACAGGTGGCCCCGGGTGAGCCACGTCACCGGACAGGGTACTGTGCCTGGGCTGTGCGGGGCTCCTCTGAGGTCGTCAGATCATTGATCTTGCCTCTCCTTCGCTTTAGGCCAACTGAACGTCTATCACATTTTTTCCTTCACGCCATGGTGGCACAGTTAGCTTTGCTGTGTTCTGTGAGCATTCTGCTTTTGTTGTTTAGCTGTAAGTCATTTCTGACTCTTTCGTGACCCTACAGACTGTAGCCCTCCAGGGTCCTCTGGCCCATGGGATCTTCCAGGCAAGAAGACTGGGGTGAGTAGCCGTTTTCTCCTCCAGGGGATCGTCCAGATGCAGGAATTGAACCTCATCTCCTATACTGGCCAAGGGGGTTCTTTACTACTGCATCAGCTAGGAAGCCCCATTTTAAGTAATATTTAAATATATAATCGAACCAGAGGTGGTGGTGGTTTTTAATTAATTGCTCAGTTGGCTCTGACTCTTTGCAATCCCATGGACTGTAGCCTGCCGACTCCTCTGTCCATGGAATTTTCTAGGCAAGAATACTGGGGTGGGTTGTCATTTCTTACTCCAGTCTTTCTCTGTATGACTTACTTAACTTAGCATAATGCCCTTGAGGTCCATTGATATTGTTGCAGATACCAAGATTTTTTATGGCTGAATAAAACTCCATTGTGAATATATGTATGTGTGTATACACACACACACACACACACATAGAAACATCTTTATCATTCAGTCAACAGTGGACACTTAGGCTGTTTTTCTATGTTGGATCTTGTAACTAGCGCTGCAGTAAACATGAAGGTGCAGATACATTTACAGGTTAGTATTTTCATTTTCTTTAGGTAAATACTCAGGAGCAGGAGTAGAATTGCTGGATCATATGGTAGTTCTGTTTTTGAATTTTGGAGGATTCCTTACACTGTTTTTCATAGTGGCTGCCCAGATTTACATTCCCAACAGTGTGAGGGGTCCCTTTTCTCCACATCCTCACCGACACTTGTTACTTCTTGGCTTTTTGATAACAACCATTCTGACAGGCATCAGGTTCTATCTCTGTGTGTTTCCCTGATGCTGAGCACCTTTTCAGGTATCTCTTGGCCATTTGTATGTCTTTGAAAAAAAAAATCTATTCAAATCTGTTTATTTTAAAATCAAAATGTTTGGGTTTGCTCTTGAGTTATAGCCATTCTTTATATCCTTTGGGATATTAAGCCTTCATGAGATATATAATGTGCAAATATCTTCTCATTTACTAGGTCATCTTTTAATTTCACTGATAGTTTCCTTTCCTTTGTAGAAGCTTTTAACTGTAATGTAGTTTCACTTCTTTCTTTCTGCTTTTGTTGTTTTGGTGTCAGATTAATACAAGATCAACACCAAGACTGACGTCAGGAACTTACCAATCCTCTGGCCCATGGGATCTTCCAGGCAAGAAGACTGGGGTGAGTAGCCGTTTTCTCCTCCAGGGATCGTCCAGATGCAGGAATTTAACCTCATCTCCTATACTGGCCAAGGGGGTTCTTTACTACTGCATCAGCTAGGAAGCCCCATTTTAAGTAATATTTAAATATATAATCGAACCAGAGGTGGTGGTGGTTTTTAATTAATTGCTCAGTTGGCTCTGACTCTTTGCAATCCCATGGACTGTAGCCTGCCGACTCCTCTGTCCATGGAATTTTCTAGGCAAGAATACTGGGGTGGGTTGTCATTTCTTACTCCAGTCTTTCTCTGTATGACTTACTTAACTTAGCATAATGCCCTTGAGGTCCATTGATATTGTTGCAGATACCAAGATTTTTTATGGCTGAATAAAACTCCATTGTGAATATATGTATGTGTGTATACACACACACACACACACACATAGAAACATCTTTATCATTCAGTCAACAGTGGACACTTAGGCTGTTTTTCTATGTTGGATCTTGTAACTAGCGCTGCAGTAAACATGAAGGTGCAGATACATTTACAGGTTAGTATTTTCATTTTCTTTAGGTAAATACTCAGGAGCAGGAGTAGAATTGCTGGATCATATGGTAGTTCTGTTTTTGAATTTTGGAGGATTCCTTACACTGTTTTTCATAGTGGCTGCCCAGATTTACATTCCCAACAGTGTGAGGGGTCCCTTTTCTCCACATCCTCACCGACACTTGTTACTTCTTGGCTTTTTGATAACAACCATTCTGACAGGCATCAGGTTCTATCTCTGTGTGTTTCCCTGATGCTGAGCACCTTTTCAGGTATCTCTTGGCCATTTGTATGTCTTTGAAAAAAAAAATCTATTCAAATCTGTTTATTTTAAAATCAAAATGTTTGGGTTTGCTCTTGAGTTATAGCCATTCTTTATATCCTTTGGGATATTAAGCCTTCATGAGATATATAATGTGCAAATATCTTCTCATTTACTAGGTCATCTTTTAATTTCACTGATAGTTTCCTTTCCTTTGTAGAAGCTTTTAACTGTAATGTAGTTTCACTTCTTTCTTTCTGCTTTTGTTGTTTTGGTGTCAGATTAATACAAGATCAACACCAAGACTGACGTCAGGAAGCTTACCAGCTGTTTTCTTCTAGGAATTGCATGGTGTCAAGCCTTACATTTCAAGTCTTTAATCCATTTTTAGTAAATTTGTGTATATCATGTGAGGTGAGTGGTCCAGTTTTCCTAACTACATTCTTCCTTCCTTCCTCTGTCTGTCTGTCTGTCTGTCTCTGACAAGGGTGAATAGGCAGACTTGGTAAGGAGGCCAGTGGTTTCCAAGGAGGAGGAGGAGGGGGAACAAACATTTTCTAGCCTAAATGTTTGCCATGATAAAGATCGACTCTGAAACTAACTTTATTGTCTCACGGGGTCGAACCGTTTTGCATTAGAAGGTCTCATCTAGTCTTGATGGCGGGAGACCGTCCTCTGGCTAATCTTACATTAATGTTGTGGGGGTGAGTTCCAGTTAGACCTCTACAGCCGTAAGGTATTCTTTTGATCTGTGGTTGATAACCAACTAGAAAGTACAAAGTAAGTGCCTTGCCTAAACTGGCTTCTGGGGGTACTCTTCTATCCTCCTTCCAGTTCCTTTAGCTGCACAAAACTCTGAGTGACCAAAGCCAGTCTCATTGATCCCAATGCGAAATCTTCTTTGGAGATCGAGATTCCAACGTCGTTCACGGTAAGCATCTACCGTCATCTGTCATCCCTCTCACTGTCTCAGTCCCACTCTGTCCCCCTCTGTCTCAGTCTCTCTTCTCTGTCTGTGTGCGTCTCTGTGTTCTCTCTTGTCTCTTTCTCTGTATCTTTCTTTCTCTTTCTCTCCGTCTTACTTCTTCTGAATCTCTCTGTCTCACTTCCTTCTATCCTCTGTCTCAGTTACTCTGTCTGTATCTTTCAATCTCTCTCTGTGTCTCCCGCTTTCTCTCTCGTGATCTCTGTCTCATTCCCTCTTCTCTGTCTCTCTCAATCTCTTTGTCCCGATCTGTCTCTCTTCTGTCTCTCCACTCTCTTTCATTTTCTCTGTCTTACTCCCACTGTGTCTCATTCTCACTTCTCTGTCTCTCTTCTGTCTCTTTCTCAGTCTGTGTGTGTGTCTCTGTCCCTCTGTCTTTCTGTCTCTCTCTCTCTTCATTGGTCTTCTCCGTGCTCTCTCACCTCTCTCTTTCTCTCTGTCTTACTCACACTCTGTCTCAGTCTCTCTTCTCTGTCTCTGTCTCTATTTTTCTTCCTTTCTCTTCCCCTTCCCTTCTCTCTGGATCTCTCTGTCTCGGTTACTCGATATCTCTTGCTCTGTCTCTCCATCTCTCACCTCACTCTTGCTGGCTCTCTGTCTCACTCCCACTCTATCCTTCTGTCTCTCTTATTTCTCTCTTTTTTTTTGTCTCTCTCGATCTCTCTGTCCCTCTTTTCTGTCTCACCCTCTTCTCTCTCTCCCTCTGTTTCATTCTCTCTTCATCTCTCTCTCTTTCTTTCCCTCTCTGTTTGTATCTCACTCTGTCTCACCCTTGTCTCTCTCTCCACTCTCTCACTTCTCTCTCATTTCTTGCTCAGTTCTCTCTGTGTCTTTCTGTCTCTTTCTGTCCCCCCCCCTCTCTCTTCCTTCACTTTCATCTCCCTTTCCTTTCTCTTTCTGTCTATCTGGATCTCCCTGTCCCTCCCTCTGTCTCCTTTTTCTTCTTGTCTCTCTCAATCTCGCCCTCTTTTCTCTCTCTCACACTGTCTCTCCTCTTTCTTTTTGTCTCTCTTGATCTGTCACAGTTACTCTCTGAGAGACAGTAAAGAGACAGAGTGGGAGAGACAGAGAGAATGAGACAGAAAGAGAGACAGATGGAGGGAGACAGATCAAGAGTGAGAGATATCAAGTAACTGAGACAGAGGAGAAAGAGAAGAGGGTGAGACAGAAAAGAGGGACAGAGAGACAAAATGAAAGAGAAAGAAGAGAGACAGAAGGGGACAGAGTGGGAGTAAGAAAGAGAGACAGAGATGGAGAGATCAAGAGCAAGAGATGTCGAGACAGAGGAGGGAGAAAAAGAGAAAGACAGAACAAGACAGAAAGAGGTGAGAGATGAAGTGGAGAGACAGAGACAGTGAGATCGAGAGAGAGAGATATTGAGTAACTGAGACAGAGGAGAGAGAATCAGAGACAGAGAAGAGGGACAGAGAGATCCAGAGAGACAAAAAGAAAGAGAAAGGAGACAAATACAGAGGGACAGAACCTACAAGAGAATGATAGGGAGAGACAGAGGGACAGAACAGAGACACACACAGAGAAAAGAGAGTAAGACTGAGGGGGACAGAGTTGGGGTGAGACAGAAGAGAGAGCGATCAAGACAGAAAGAGACAGAGAAGAGGGAATGAGACAGAGATCACGAGAGAGAAAGCGGGAGACACAGAGAGAGATTGAAAGATACAGACAGAGTAACTGAGACAGAGGATAGAAGGAAGTGAGAAAGAAAGATACAGAGAAAGAGACAAGAGAGAACACAGAGACGCACACAGACAGAGAAGAGAGACTGAGACAGAGGGGGACAGAGTGGGACTGAGACAGTGAGAGGGATGACAGATGACGGTAGATGCTTACCGTGAACGACGTTGGAATCTCGATCTCCAAAGAAGATTTCGCATTGGGATCAATGAGACTGGCTTTGGTCACTCAGAGTTTTGTGCAGCTAAAGGAACTGGAAGGAGGATAGAAGAGTACCCCCAGAAGCCAGTTTAGGCAAGGCACTTACTTTGTACTTTCTAGTTGGTTATCAACCACAGATCAAAAGAATACCTTACGGCTGTAGAGGTCTAACTGGAACTCACCCCCACAACATTAATGTAAGATTAGCCAGAGGACGGTCTCCCGCCATCAAGACTAGATGAGACCTTCCAATGCAAAACGGTTTGCCTCCTTGAGACAATAAAGTTAGTTTCAGAGTCGATCTTTATCATGGCAAACATTTAGGCTAGAAAATGTTTGTTCCCCCTCCTCCTCCTCCTTGGAAACCACTGGCCTCCTTACCAAGTCTGCCTATTCACCCTTGTCAGAGACAGACAGACAGACAGACAGAGGAAGGAAGGAAGAATGTAGTTAGGAAAACTGGACCACTCACCTCACATGATATACACAAATTTACTAAAAATGGATTAAAGACTTGAAATGTAAGGCTTGACACCATGCAATTCCTAGAAGAAAACAGCTGGTAAGCTTCCTGACGTCAGTCTTGGTGTTGATCTTGTATTAATCTGACACCAAAACAACAAAAGCAGAAAGAAAGAAGTGAAACTACATTACAGTTAAAAGCTTCTACAAAGGAAAGGAAACTATCAGTGAAATTAAAAGATGACCTAGTAAATGAGAAGATATTTGCACATTATATATCTCATGAAGGCTTAATATCCCAAAGGATATAAAGAATGGCTATAACTCAAGAGCAAACCCAAACATTTTGATTTTAAAATAAACAGATTTGAATAGATTTTTTTTTTCAAAGACATACAAATGGCCAAGAGATACCTGAAAAGGTGCTCAGCATCAGGGAAACACACAGAGATAGAACCTGATGCCTGTCAGAATGGTTGTTATCAAAAAGCCAAGAGGGGCTTCCCTGGTGGTCCTGTGGGTAAGGACACCACCTTGCAGTGCAAGGGGCACTGGTTCGATCCCTGGCCTGGGAAGATCCCACGTGCCGCAGAGTGGCTGGACTGATGTGTCCAACTACCAAGCTGGAGCTCTGAAGCGCATGCGCCCAGAGCCGGTGCTCTGCGACAACAGAGACCACTGTGATGGGAGGCCCACATGGGCCAAATAACAAAGATGTATGAAAAATAGATAAATGAAAGACCAATAGAAGTGGCCCGCCCTCCCCTACCCCCCCCCAAAAAGCCAAGAGGTCACAAGTGTTGGTAAGGATGTGGAGAAAAGGGATCCCTCATACTGTTTCTGTGTGCCTTTCTCTCTCTCTTTCTCCCTCTCTCTTCTGTCTTTCTCTTTCCTGCTCTAATTGGGTGAGTTCTACTTCCCTGAGTTTGTCCATGAACCACATGTTAAAGCGTAAGTAATCATTCTTGATGCATTAAAATGATAGGGAACTGCCAAATCTCAAGATCTTTTTAACAGTTTTGCATGGGTGATATTGTTAAGATTGGCTTCAAACTATAGCTGTCCACCAAACCTCCCTTATTCCATTCCTGTAAGAATGATAACAGTAAGTTTCTGGCAATAAAATCCCTTTGAAATAGTGTCATGCAATTATCTATTCCTTCATTTTCCTGCCTCTGAAGTCTATGAAAACCATGCTGGTTTCAGTCTAAGTGGAACTAAGACCACCTTCTTAGTTCTAACCACCTGACTTCATGTATAATTCAACTTCTTTTTATCCAACATACATTTATGAGGCACCTGTTGTGGGTGGGAAAATATTCCATAAAAGCATGTGTGAAGGAATGATGGCCAAAACAGCCCTGGAATGTTTACAAGAGAATTCTGTGAGAGGTAGAATTATAAATGTGACTGTAAAACATGTGCCAGCTCATAAGGAATAGTGTATACTGTCTGAAGAGTTTGGATTTTCTTATGAATGCTACTTTGTTGGGGAAGGGAGGCACCTTAGAAAGGTTTTTAAGTTGGAGTGTCAAGATCAGAATTACTCTCTAAAAAGGATTATTCTGTTAGTCATATAGTAACTGAGTTGAAAAGTCTGGCCAGAGAAATCCACGTAACAAATGGGGCTGATCAAAATGGAGGCAATGGAAATGGAGAGGTGACTCTATGAAAGTATGATCCATATGGCTTCAGTGTGCCTTGCCTCTCAGGAATAAGAGACAGGGAATGAGCTGAGTCTCGTGTCTAAGAGCTGAGCAAGAAGGTAAGAATTTGTTTTGAAGATGTTTGTGACATAAGCAAATATGTTCATTAAGCAGGCGGACATACAGGTCTGTGACTTAAAAGTGAGCTGTACTAATCACTGTTCATTTGAAAGCCATAAGGAGTATGACTCAAGGGGAGGAAACACAAGATGAAGAAAAAGCTTAGGGCTGAACCACAGGGGACACAAATGAAACTTCAGGAAGAGGACAGAAAAAGAGAACATAGAAAAAGTATTCAGATGCCAACAAAAGGAAAAGGGGTCAGCGGTATCAAATAAGATAGAGTCAGAAGTGGGCAGTGCCTAGTAGAACTTGACTTACAGGCTGCACTGTCATCCTGTAGAGGGCAGTTGTGGCGTGGTAATTGGCACTGATGTCAAACCAGCAATGAATAGAGATACAAGTGAGAGAAAAAGGCATAGGGCTTCTCGAGAAGTAGCACTCCTTCAAGAAATCCCACTTTCTGGGAAGACAGTATGGAGGGTCCTTAAAAAACTAAAAATAGAAGCACCATACGACCCAGCAATCCCACTCTTAGGCTTATACCCTGATGAAATCAAAACTGAAAGAAGCACCTGTACCCCAATGTTCGTTGCAGCTCTCTATACAATAGCCAGAACATGGAAGCAACCTAGATGTCCAACAACGAATGAATGGAAAAAGAAACTCTGGGACATATATACAATGGAGTACTTCTCAGCTGTAAAAAGAAATGCAGAAGAATCAGTCCTAATGAGGTGGGTGGATCTAGAACCTATTATAAAAAGTGAAGTCAGTCAAAAAGAGAAAGACAAGTACAGCATACTAACACACACACATATATATGGAATCTAGTAGGATGATAATGATAACACATGCAGTGAAGCAATGGAAAACCAGACATACAGCATAGACATATGGACATTGTGGGGAATGCACAGTGGGTGGGAGGCGTAGAGGGAGTAACATGGAAACCTATACTATCATACGTGAAAAAGATAGCTATTGTCATTGCCCTGCAGGAAAAGGGGATCCCGCAGGGGTGCTGTGCGACGGTCTGGAGGGGTGGGGTAGGGGGATCTGGGAGGAGGCCAGGGATATACAATTGACTAATCTGGGAACATACATATCTGTAAACAACAAAACGCTGTAAAAATATAAAAAATTAAAAATACTATTAAAAAAAAAAGAATTCCCACTTTCGAGGATGTCAGCAAAATGGCACATTTGGTAGCTCTAAGTCCTTCTGTGCACACAGAAACATTCAAAAGCAACCAGAAACTGGCTGAACTAATCTTAGAGGAATCCTGAAAAAGTTAAAGGTCTACAGCAACCTAGAAAATACCCAATAAAGAAAAATCCATCTTCAAAATGCTAGGAAAAAGTGTGGAGTTTTCAGAGGACAGCAGTGAAGGCGTGCACAGGCACAGAGAAAGTGTATTCAGAGACGGGGAGGGATGTCTGGGTGTTTTTCAATGCCCACTTTCCCAGAATGAATCGTCACAAGCATGTCAAACCCCAGCGTGGCAGTTTCTGTCTAGAAGCAGCAGCACCCCATTTTTATTCCACCATCTGTAAGGAGCAAAGAAGCACTTATATGCAGTGTTGTACCCTATCAGAGGGCTGTCTGAAGGATTGGATTCTGTCGTCTAACTTAGGTGACTCTACCTGGGAAAGCTGCAAGGCGACTACAGACACTTGGGGCAAAAGATTACAGGTGGAAACCTGCAGTAGACTACTGAAGGCCCTGAGGTGAGACCACCGTGGAAATTACGACATTAAAATGCAGCTGTATATAAAGAGGAATTCAGAAAGTTACAGGCACTCCGAGGTAAGATATATATGCTCAGACCTGAGAAGCCCTTAAACTTTCATCTCAGACTGACCCCTGGGTTCAGAGCACACCCTGTTGTTTTAAACTCTTTGTTTAGTACATGTGGTGCTCTGTTTTAGGGCTGGTTCTGCCGCTTTCTTCCTTGAGTGGGCCATGACTTCCTATTTCTTTGAAGTGCTTATGATTCATTCCAGAAAATTGGGCATTGAACAGACAGTCCTCCCATCTTTCAGTGTACTTTCTCTGTGTCTGTGCAGACCTTTTTAGTTGGGTGTGGCTAAAAATCAAAATTAAATTGTTATAACTTTAGAATGTTCTATGTAATTCCCAGAGCAACCACAAATTAAACATTTATGGATGGTACTCCAAAAGAAAACAAAAGGAATCAAAACATTAACTAAGCACAAAAAAAGGCAGTAATAAAAGTAATGAGTAGGGGAAGTTATAAGACACCTAACACAAGCAACAGTGGCGAAAGTAAGTTCTTATCAGTAATTCTGTTAAATGGAAAAACAAACCTCTCCAATCAAAAGGCATAGATTGGCAATCTATCTACAAGTGACTCGCTTTTTAATATAATTTTTAAAATTACTGTGTTGTGCTTCTGTTGTACAGTAAAGTGATTTATATGTAGATAAATATATACACACATAGATACATCTACAGTTCTTTTCTATCATAGGTTATTACAAGATATTGAATATAGCTGCCTGTATTATACTATAGGTCCTTCTTGTTTATCGGTTTTTAAAATTAATTCAAAATTTCATTTTATATTGGTTATGGGCTTCCCTGGTGGCACAGATGGTAGGCATTTGCCTGCAGTGAGGGAGGCCCAGGTTTGGATCCCTGGAGAAGGGAATGGCAACCCACTCCAGTATTCTTGCCTGGAGAATTCCATGGACAGAGGAGCCTGGCAGACTACATACAGTCAGTCCATGGGGTTGCAAAGAGTCAGACATGACTGAGTGCCTAACACTTTCACATGGTTGACTGACAATATTGTGTTAGTTTCAGGTATACAGCAAAGTGATTCGGCGATACATATATCTATTCTTTTACAAATTCTTTTCCCATTTAGGTTATAACAGAGCACCAAGCAGAGCTCCCTGTGCTATACGGTAGATCCTTGTTGGTTATCTATTTTAGTCATTTTAAAAATTGGAATATAATTGCTTTACAGTGTTGTGTCAGTTTCTGCTGTCCAACAGTGTGAATCAGCTACATATATGCACACATAAATCCCCTCCCTCCCTTCTTGTAGCTCCTCAGAGCTCTGAGTGGAGCTCCCTGTATTACACAGTCACTTCCCACTAGCTGTTTTAGACATGGTAGTGCATATACGTCAGTCCTTCTCTGCCAGTTCATCTCACCATCCCCTTACCTCCCTGTGTCCACATGTCCATTCTCTATGTCTATATCTCTATTTCTGCTCTGCAAATAGGTTCATCAGCACCATTTGTCTATGTTCCATATATATATATATATGCACTCATATATGCTATGTTTCTCTTTCTGACTTGTTCTGGTCCATCCATATTACTACAAATAACCCAGTTTTGTTCTTTTAATGGGTAGTAATAATTCCACTTTATATATATATATATCACATCTTCTTTACCCACTCATCTGTTGATGGTCATCTAGGTTTTTCCCATGTCCTGGCTATTGTAAATACCGCTGCAGTGAACACTGAGGTACATGTATCTTTTCAAATTACGATTTTCTCAGGGTATATGCCCAGTAGTGTGATGAATGGGCCATATGGTTTTATTTTTAGTTTAAGGAAAACTCCATAATGTTGTCCATAGTGGCTGTATAAATCTACATTCCCAGCAACAGTGTTCTGTGTTCTCTACACCTTTCGCAGCATTTCTTGTTTGTAGAGTTTTGATGATGGCCATTCTAACTGGCTATCATCAAAGTGCTGACTCACTGGGAAAGATCCTGATGCTGGGAAAGACAGAAGGCAGAAGAAGGAGACAACAGAGGATAGGATGCTTGGATGACATCACCAACTTAATGGACTCAAATGGGTGACTTTGAGTAAGCTCCGGGAAATGGTGAAGGACAGGGAAGCCTGGGATGCTGCAGTCCACGGGGTCACAAAGAGTTGGACACAACTGAGCAACTGAACAACAACAACAGATTTTGACTGGTGTGGGGTGAGATCTCATTGTAGTTTTGATTTGCATTTCTCTAATAACTAGCAATGCTGATCATCTTTGCTTGTGTTTGTTAGGCCTCTGTATGTCTTTGGAGAAATGTCTATTCAGGTCTTCTATTTTTTTGATTGGGTTGTTTGTTTTTGTGACATTGAAATGCTTGAATATTTTAGAGATTAATCCTGAGTTAGTTGTTTCATTTGCAACTATTCTTTCCCATTCTGAGGGTTGTCTTTTGTTTAATTAGGTCCAATTTATTTATTTTTCATTACTCTAGGAGTTGGTCAAAAAGGATCATGCTGTGATTTTTGTCAGAAAGTATTCTGCTTATGTTTTTCTCTAAGAGTTTTATAATTTCTGGCCTATATATGTTTAGGTCTTTAATCCATTTTGAGTTTATTTTTGTGTATGGCATTAGTGTTCTGATTTCATTCTTTTTCACATAGCTGTCCAAGAACCACTTATTGAGGAGGCTGTCTTTTCTCCATTGTATATTCTTGCCTCCTTTGTCAAAGATAGTGTGCACATGGGTGCTTGGGTTTCTCTCTGGGCTCTATCCTGTCTTTCAGCTCTGTTTTTATTTTTCAAGGTTGCTTTGACTGTTTGAGGTCTTTTTTGTTTCCATATAAACTGTGAAAAATGCCATTGGTAAATTGATAGGGATTGCACTGAATTTGTAGATTGTTTTGGGTTGTATAGTCATTTTAACTATATTGATTTTCTCATCTAAGAACATGCTATATCTCTCCCCACCTGTGTAATTTTTCTTATAGTTGTCTGTATACAGGCCTTTTGTCTCTTTAGGTAGGTTTATTCCTAGGTATTTTATTCTTTTAGTTGTCTAACTGCAGCACGAGAGTTTGATGAGCCATTCTAACTGGCTATCATCAAAGTGCTGACTCACTGGGAAAGATCCTGATGCTGGGAAAGACAGAAGGCAGAAGAAGGAGACAACAGAGGATAGGATGCTTGGATGACATCACCAACTTAATGGACTCAAATGGGTGACTTTGAGTAAGCTCCGGGAAATGGTGAAGGACAGGGAAGCCTGGGATGCTGCAGTCCACGGGGTCACAAAGAGTTGGACACAACTGAGCAACTGAACAACAACAACAGATTTTGACTGGTGTGGGGTGAGATCTCATTGTAGTTTTGATTTGCATTTCTCTAATAACTAGCAATGCTGATCATCTTTGCTTGTGTTTGTTAGGCCTCTGTATGTCTTTGGAGAAATGTCTATTCAGGTCTTCTATTTTTTTGATTGGGTTGTTTGTTTTTGTGACATTGAAATGCTTGAATATTTTAGAGATTAATCCTGAGTTAGTTGTTTCATTTGCAACTATTCTTTCCCATTCTGAGGGTTGTCTTTTGTTTAATTAGGTCCAATTTATTTATTTTTCATTACTCTAGGAGTTGGTCAAAAAGGATCATGCTGTGATTTTTGTCAGAAAGTATTCTGCTTATGTTTTCTCTAAGAGTTTTATAATTTCTGGCCTATATATGTTTAGGTCTTTAATCCATTTTGAGTTTATTTTTGTGTATGGCATTAGTGTTCTGATTTCATTCTTTTTCACATAGCTGTCCAAGAACCACTTATTGAGGAGGCTGTCTTTTCTCCATTGTATATTCTTGCCTCCTTTGTCAAAGATAGTGTGCACATGGGTGCTTGGGTTTCTCTCTGGGCTCTATCCTGTCTTTCAGCTCTGTTTTTATTTTTCAAGGTTGCTTTGACTGTTTGAGGTCTTTTTTGTTTCCATATAAACTGTGAAAAATGCCATTGGTAAATTGATAGGGATTGCACTGAATTTGTAGATTGTTTTGGGTTGTATAGTCATTTTAACTATATTGATTTTCTCATCTAAGAACATGCTATATCTCTCCCCACCTGTGTAATTTTTCTTATAGTTGTCTGTATACAGGCCTTTTGTCTCTTTAGGTAGGTTTATTCCTAGGTATTTTATTCTTTTAGTTGCAATGGTGAATGGGATTGTTTCCTTAATTTCTGATTTTTTGTTGTTAGTATATAGGAATGCAAGAGATTTCTGCATACTAATTTTGTATCCTAAAACTTTACTAAATTCATTGCTTAGCCCTAATACTCTCATGGTGACTCTTTAGGATTTTCTATGTTTAGTACATTATCTGTAAACAGTGACGGTTTCAGAAACTGAAAACCATTCCTCTCAAATCACCAAGAAGGCAAGAATGTCCACTCTTGTCACTTTTATTTAACAGTTTTTGAGGTCTAGCCATGGCAATCAGAGAAGAAGAAGAAATAAAAGGAATTAAAACTGGAAAAGTAAAATGGTCACTGTTTGCAGATCTATAGGGCAACCTGCCAAGAGTCAATCCCTATCAAATTACATTACAGTGGCATTTTTCACAGACCTAGAACAAAAATCTCTTAAAATTTGTATGAAGAAACAAAAGACCCTGAATAGCCAAAGCAGTTCTCAAAAAGAAAAAACAGAACTGGAGGAATGAGGCTTCCTGTCTTCAGATTATACTATTAATATGAAGGTACAGTGATCAAAACAGTGCGGTATTGACCCCAAAACAGAAAAACAGATCCCTGGAACAGGATAGAAAGCCCAGAAATAAACCAATGCATCTATGGTCAATTAAAGGAGGCAAGATTATACAAGAGAAAAGACAGCCTCTTCTAGAAATGGTACTGAACAATTAAATGTAAAAAAATGAAGTTAGAAGATTATGACTATACAACACTATACTCAAAAATAAACTCAAAAAGACTGAATATTATAAAACTCTTACAGGAAAACATGGAAAGAATCCTCTTTAACATAAATTACAGCAATATCTTTTCGGATCCACTTCCAAGAGCAATGAAAATAAAAACAAAAATAAATAAATGGGACCTAATTAAACGCTTTTGTGCAGCAATGAAAACTGTAGCCAAAATGAAAAAACAACCCACAGGAGAAAATATCTGCAAACAATGCAACCAACAAGGAAATTCATCTTCAAAACACACAAAGAGATCATGTGGCTTAATATTAAATAAACAACTCAATCAAAAAAATTGGCAGATCTAATTATACATTTCTCCAAAGAAGACAGATGTCCAAAAAGCACATGAAAAGATGCTCAACATTACTAATTATTACAGAAGTGCAAATCAAAACTACAATGAGTACAATGAGATATCACTTTAAGTCAGAATGATTATCATCCTAAAATCTACAAAAAATTAAATGCTGGAGAGGGTTCAAAAAAAGGGGAAAGAAACAGTGACGGTTTCAGACACTGAAAACCATTCCTCTCAAATCACCAAGAAGGCAAGAATGTCCACTCTTGTCACTTTTATTTAACAGTTTTTGAGGTCTAGCCATGGCAATCAGAGAAGAAGAAGAAATAAAAGGAATTAAAACTGGAAAAGTAAAATGGTCACTGTTTGCAGATCTATAGGGCAACCTGCCAAGAGTCAATCCCTATCAAATTACATTACAGTGGCATTTTTCACAGACCTAGAACAAAAATCTCTTAAAATTTGTATGAAGAAACAAAAGACCCTGAATAGCCAAAGCAGTTCTCAAAAAGAAAAACAGAACTGGAGGAATGAGGCTTCCTGTCTTCAGATTATACTATTAATATGAAGGTACAGTGATCAAAACAGTGCGGTATTGACCCCAAAACAGAAAAACAGATCCCTGGAACAGGATAGAAAGCCCAGAAATAAACCAATGCATCTATGGTCAATTAAAGGAGGCAAGATTATACAAGAGAAAAGACAGCCTCTTCTAGAAATGGTACTGAACAATTAAATGTAAAAAAATGAAGTTAGAAGATTATGACTATACAACACTATACTCAAAAATAAACTCAAAAAGACTGAATATTATAAAACTCTTACAGGAAAACATGGAAAGAATCCTCTTTAACATAAATTACAGCAATATCTTTTCGGATCCACTTCCAAGAGCAATGAAAATAAAAACAAAAATAAATAAATGGGACCTAATTAAACGCTTTTGTGCAGCAATGAAAACTGTAGCCAAAATGAAAAAACAACCCACAGGAGAAAATATCTGCAAACAATGCAACCAACAAGGAAATTCATCTTCAAAACACACAAAGAGATCATGTGGCTTAATATTAAATAAACAACTCAATCAAAAAAATTGGCAGATCTAATTATACATTTCTCCAAAGAAGACAGATGTCCAAAAAGCACATGAAAAGATGCTCAACATTACTAATTATTACAGAAGTGCAAATCAAAACTACAATGAGTACAATGAGATATCACTTTAAGTCAGAATGATTATCATCCTAAAATCTACAAAAAATTAAATGCTGGAGAGGGTTCAAAGAAAAGGAAACCTCCTATAGTGTTGGTGGAAATGTAGATTGTTACAGGCACTACAGAGAACAGTATGGGGATTTCTTTAAAAAAAACTACAAGTAGAACTACCATATTACACTGCAGTCACACTCCTGGGCACGTATCTGCAGAAAACCATAATTCAAAAAGATACACACTTCCTATTGTTCATTGTAGCACTACGCACAACAGCCAAGACATGGAAGCATCATAAATGTCCACTGATGGAGGAATGGATAGAGAAGATGTATTCTGTGTAAACAACAGAATATTACAACTATAAAAAGAAGGGAAATAATGTCATTTGAAGCAACATGAATGGACCCAGAGATTATAATATTAACTGAACTAAGAGAAAGACAAATATCATATGATGTCACCTATTGTGGATTCTAAAAAAAAGATACGTATGTTTGTCAAAAGGGAAAAGTGGAGGGACACATTATGACACTGGGATTAACTATATATAAAACATAATCAACAAGGACCTACTGTATATGTAGCATAGGAACTCTACTCAGATGTATACATGTGTGTATATAGATACAGATATCTATATATATATATATATATATAACTGAATCACTTTCTGTACACCTGAAACTAACACATTATAAATCAACTATAATATAAAAATCAAAAAGGAAGACTTCAAAGAACCTACCTTTAGGCCTTAAGGAACTAAAATGAGAATGAACAACCCAATCAAAAAATGGGAAATAGATCTAAAGAGACATTTCACCACAGAGGACATACATATGGCCAAAAAGCACATGAAATGATGCTCAACCTCGCTTATTATTAGAGAAATGCAAATCACAACTACAGTGAGGTATCACCTCACACCAGTCAGAATGGCCATCATCAAAAAATCGACAGACAGTAAGTGCTGGAGAGGGTGTGGAGAAAAGGGAACACTCTTGCATTGCTGGCGGGAATGTAAATTGATACAGCCACTATGGAAGACAGTATGGAGATTCCTTAAAAAACTAAAAATAGAAGCACCATACGACCCAGCAATCCCACTCTTAGGCTTATACCCTGATGAAATCAAAACTGAAAGAAGCACCTGTACCCCAATGTTCGTTGCAGCTCTCTATACAATAGCTAGAACATGGAAGCAACCTAGATGTCCAACAACAAATGAATGGAAAAAGCAGCTCTGGGACATATATACAATGGAGTACTTCTCAGCTGTAAAAAGAAATGCAGAAGAATCAGTCCTAATGAGGTGGGTGGATCTAGAACCTATCATAAAAAGTGAAGTTAAATCAAAAAGAGAAAGACAAGTACAATATACTAACACATATATATGGAATCTAGTAGGATGGTAATGATAACATATGCAGGGAAGTGATGAAAAAACAGACATAGAGAACAGATGCATGGACATTGTGGGGAATGAACAGTGGGTGGGAGGCGTAGAGGGAATAACGTGGAAACCTACATTATCATACGTGAAAAAGATAGCTATTGTCATTGCCCTGCGGGAAAAGGGGATCCTGCAGGGGCACGGTGTGATGGCCTGGAGGGGTGGGATGGGGGGGACATACATATGACTAATCTGGGAACATGCATATTTGTAAACAACAAAACTCTGTAAAAGTAAAGGGAAAAAAAAAGGAAGAAAACCTCTGGTACATATATACAATGGAGTACTTCTCAGCTGTAAAAAGAAATGCAGAAGAATCAGCCCTAATGAGGTGGCTGTATCTAGAACCTATTATAAAAAGTGAAGTAAGTCAAAAAGAGAAAGACAAGTACAGTATACTAACACATATATATGGAATTTAGTAAGAGGGTAATGGTAACACAGTGAAGCAATGGCAGAACAGACATATGGACATTGTGAGGAATGAACAGTGTGTGGGAGGTGTAGAGGGAGTAACATGGAAACCTATACTATCATATGTGAAAAAGATAGCTATTGTCATTGCCATGTGGGAATAGGAGATCCTGCATGGGAGGGGTGCGATGGCCTGGAGAGGTGGGATTGGAGGGAGGGATATGCATGTGACTGATCTGGGAACATATATGTCTGTGAACAACAAAATTCTGTAAAAATTAAAAAAAAAAAATTACTTAAGATCTGGAAAAAAAAAAAAAGAAGGGCAAATTAAGCCCAAAGCTAGTAGAAGGAGGGAAGGGATAAAGACTAGAAAGGAGATAAGGAATAGCGAAACAGTAGAGCAAAATCTACGAAATAGACAACTTATAGCTACAGTGAGCACACACACAAAAAGAGGACTCAAATTATTAAAATCTGAAATGAAAGTGCCAACATTACTACTGATTTTATAGAAATTTAAAGAAAGATTAAAAGAGTACTATGAACAATTGCCCACCAACAAATTGGGTAACCAAGGTATAGTGGGCAGCTTCCTAGATATGTACAGCACAATCTACCAAGAGTGAATCATGATTATGTAAAAATATGACTAGACCTATGACTATTAAGGAGACTGAATCTATAATTAAAGACATCCCAACAGAGAAAAGGCCTGTATCAGAAAACTTCACTAGTTATTCTATCCAGTGAAGAATAATATTTACTATTTTACTGGTAACTATTAAAAATAATAATTCATACTAATTCTTCTCAAACTCTTTCAGAAAACTGAAGGGCAAGGAACATTAGCACTCTCTAATTCATTCTATGAGGCCAGTATTACTCTGATACCAAAGATGAACAAAGACACTATAAGAAAACTAAAGAACATATCCCTTCTGATTATTGATGATGAAATCCTGAACAAAATACTAGCAAACCCTATTTAGCAGCATAATAAAAGGATTTATATCAGGAAGTGATAGGATTTATTTTTAGAATGACAGGATGATTCAATACTATATTAGCATAATGACGGGGAAAAAAGAAACATATGATCATCTCAACTGATGCAGAAAGAGCACTTGACAATATCCAACAGCTTTTCATAATAAAAACACTAAAAGAAAAAAAGGAATAGAAAGTAAAATAGGTGTAGAGGAGTAACATGGAAACACTATGGACATTGTGAGGAATGAACAGTGTGTGGGAGGTGTAGAGGGAGTAACATGGAAACCTATACTATCATATGTGAAAAAGATAGCTATTGTCATTGCCATGTGGGAATAGGAGATCCTGCATGGGAGGGGTGCGATGGCCTGGAGAGGTGGGATTGGAGGGAGGGATATGCATGTGACTGATCTGGGAACATATATGTCTGTGAACAACAAAATTCTGTAAAAATTAAAAAAAAAAAATTACTTAAGATCTGGAAAAAAAAAAAAAGAAGGGCAAATTAAGCCCAAAGCTAGTAGAAGGAGGGAAGGGATAAAGACTAGAAAGGAGATAAGGAATAGCGAAACAGTAGAGCAAAATCTACGAAATAGACAACTTATAGCTACAGTGAGCACACACACAAAAAGAGGACTCAAATTATTAAAATCTGAAATGAAAGTGCCAACATTACTACTGATTTTATAGAAATTTAAAGAAAGATTAAAAGAGTACTATGAACAATTGCCCACCAACAAATTGGGTAACCAAGGTATAGTGGGCAGCTTCCTAGATATGTACAGCACAATCTACCAAGAGTGAATCATGATTATGTAAAAATATGACTAGACCTATGACTATTAAGGAGACTGAATCTATAATTAAAGACATCCCAACAGAGAAAAGGCCTGTATCAGAAAACTTCACTAGTTATTCTATCCAGTGAAGAATAATATTTACTATTTTACTGGTAACTATTAAAAATAATAATTCATACTAATTCTTCTCAAACTCTTTCAGAAAACTGAAGGGCAAGGAACATTAGCACTCTCTAATTCATTCTATGAGGCCAGTATTACTCTGATACCAAAGATGAACAAAGACACTATAAGAAAACTAAAGAACATATCCCTTCTGATTATTGATGATGAAATCCTGAACAAAATACTAGCAAACCCTATTTAGCAGCATAATAAAAGGATTTATATCAGGAAGTGATAGGATTTATTTTTAGAATGACAGGATGATTCAATACTATATTAGCATAATGACGGGGAAAAAAGAAACATATGATCATCTCAACTGATGCAGAAAGAGCACTTGACAATATCCAACAGCTTTTCATAATAAAAACACTAAAAGAAAAAAAGAGGAATAGAAAGAAACTACCTCAAAATAATAAAGACCATATATGAAAAATCTAGAGCTAACATCATCCTCAGTAGTAAAGACGAAAAACTTTTCCTTTAAGAAACAAGCCAGAAATGCAATCTTCAGCATTCTTACACATAGTATTGGAAGTTCAGAGCAATTAGGCAAGACAAAAAAGAAAACCATCCATGTTGGAAAGGAGAAATAGCAGAATGATCTCTGTAGAGTTCACAAAGATAACATAAAATACCTTAAAATCCCAATAAATGAACTCAGAGTTGAAGGATACATAGTCAACATATAAAAACTGGTTGCATCTCTATACAAGAATGATGAACAATCTGAAAAGGAAATTAGAAGAACAATCACATCTATAGTAGCACTAAGAATAAATCAACAGGTGAAAGATTTGGAAAACTACATAAAAAACTACAAAAAGAAATTAATAATATAGCTGGGACAATCTTCAAAAACCCCACAAAGTTGAAGATTTTATACTTCATAGTTTATAGTTTTTATACTATAAATTTAAAGTAGTCACAACAGTGTAGTTCTAGGTTGCAGAAAGATGTGTGAACCACTGGAATGGACTAGAGAGCCTAGAAACAAATTCTCACATATAGGTCAGATGTGTGCCAAGAGCTTTCAATGGGAAAAGGACAGTCTTTCACAAATGGCTCTGACAAAACTGAATATGCACATGCAGAAGAATGAAGTTGGAACCTTACTTTACACCATGTAAATATTAACTCAAGATGGACTGAAGATTTAAATGTAAGAGTTAAAAGAATAAAGCTGGGGCTTCCCTGTTGGTCCAGTGGATAAGGACACCGCCTTGCAGTGCAAGGGGCACCGGTTCGATCCCTCGCCTGGGAGGATCCCACGTGCCGCGGAGCGGCTGGACTGATGTGTCCAATTACCGAGTCGGAGCTCTGGCGCGCATGCGCCCAGAGCTGGCGCTCTTCGACAACAGAGGCCACAGCGATGGGAGGCCCACACGGGCCAAAGAACAAAGATGAATGAAGACGGACAAATGAAAGACCAACAGAAGTGGCCGGCCCGCCCCTTCTCCCTCCCTACCCCACCCTACCCCCACCAAAATAAATAAATAAATAAATCTTTAAAAAAAAAAAAAGCATAAAGCTGAAGAAAACAGAGGGTAAGAGTTTTGTATCAATGGATTTGGCAGTCATTTCTTGGATGTGACACTGAAAGCACAAACAACACAAAATTAGATAAACTGGGTATCATCAAAATGAAAAACTCTTCTTTATCAAAGGACACTATCCACAGAGTGAAAAGGCAACCTAAAGAATAGGAGAAAATATTTTCGAGTCATAAACTTGATAAAGGACTATATTCAGAATGTATCAAAAAGTACAACTCAACAAAACACAAAGCCTTG
Organism: Tragulus kanchil; assembly: GCA_022376925.1. Classification (NCBI taxonomy): domain Eukaryota; kingdom Metazoa; phylum Chordata; class Mammalia; order Artiodactyla; family Tragulidae; genus Tragulus; species Tragulus kanchil. Next base: position 122,367,475 of record JAIOJX010000023.1, on the reverse strand, counting down.
AATAGACATTTCTCTAAAGATCTATACATGACCGTCATACACACAGAGGGTACCTTCAACATCCCTAGTAATTAGGGAAATGCCAATGAAAACCACACTGTTACCACTGCACCACCTAGTAGACACTAGGATGTCTACTATTAAAAACCCAGAAAATAACAATCATTGAAGATGTAAAAAATTTGAAACTTTTGTGCTCTGTTGGTGCACAAAATGATCTAGCTGCTATAGAAAACAGTATGACAGTTCCTCAGAAATTAAATAGAATTACCATATGATTTAGCAATTGCACTTCTGGGTATATACTCAAAAGAATGAAAGCAGACACCTGAATCGATATTTGTGCAAGTATATTCATACTAGTAGTATTCATGATAGCCAACAGATGGAAACAATCCACACATCCAATAGACAGACGGATACATAAACAAAATATGGTAGATGCTTACATTGAATATCATTCAGCCTTAAAGAGGAATAAAGTTCTGATATATGCTACAACACAGATGAAACTTGAAAATGTTACTTAAAGTGACAGGTACAAAGGGACAAATACGGTATGATTCGACCAGTGTAGTCAAATTCATAGACATTGAATAGGGGTTACCAGGGACTGGGAGAAAGGGACAGTGAGGAATTATGGCTCAAGGGGTGCGGAGTTTAGCCTGGGATGATGAACATGTTTTGGAGATCCATAATGGAGACAGTTGTACAACAATATGAATGTACTTAATGCCCCTGAATCGTAGACTTAAAATAGTTAAAAATGTTATATTGTTATATATATATTTCATCACAATAATTTAAAGAAAAGGACTTTACTTGTCAGTGTCACGGGGGCATTTTTACATTTTTCCTACCCTTTGTGTGTTTATCTTCTGAGCTCACATCTTCTAGCATCATCATCTGGTCAGATGATCAGCTGTGGTTGGCAAGACTTTGGTATACTTGGCCATAGCAGGAGGAGCAGTTACTGGCTATGGACACAGTTGCCTGACCTAAGAGGACTACTTTTACCTAAAATACTTTGCCTTCAGTGGTTTGTATCCTTCAAAGCTCTCTGAGCATCTGATGAAACCTGGAGCCTCTTGGTAAAAAATGTCCATAAACATAAGATTTAGGGTTCCAGTTAAACAAGGTGATGTAGGAAAATCCTAAATTCACCTCCTTCTGTAGATGTACAGGAGTCTGCAGCTACATATGGAACAATTACTTCTCATAAAATCCAAAAACCTGCCTGAGTGACAACCACACATTGGGCAAAGGAGAAGAAAACCACTTCAAGGCAGGTAGGAGGGACTGGGACATCATCTTGCCATAAACCCTGCCTCTGGTGAGGTAACCGGCAACTAGGAGAAAACACAATACCCAGAGGCTCTCCCTAAGGAGAAAAACGGTTCAGATTGTATATGGGGTACCCTAATTTTGGGGACCTGTATCTGAGAGATCAGCCCTGTCAACATCTAATCTGAGAACCCAATGGGGCTCACGGCTTAGGTCCCAGGACCCAGAGACGGCTGATCATACCTAGACGTAAAGGAAGCTCACCTGCTTATATTAAAGCATCAGTCTGAGAGCTGACATCTCATTTAACACACAAATCTAGAATCCCGAGGAGCATTCTCCAGGACTGAGATGTGCCAACGTCACACAGTCCTTCTGCCATCCTCCAGAGCACTGGTACCTCCTAGAAGGGAGCCTTCACATGTATTTGGTGCCCCAAGCTTTGTGGCCACTGCCTAGGGGAGGCCTCTTGGGTGCCTGGTTCTGGAGGCTGGGGGAGTTTGAATTCTTGGTCCCAGGGGTCTGTAATAACTGATAAGGGGCCCATAGCCCTGTCTGTCGCTCCAATTTTTCCAGCTGCTTCCAGGGGACATCCCTACCTAACCTGACTCTGGCAGCCAGTGGGGCTTATGTTTGTGGGTTATATAGGGTTAGCATCAGTGAGGAAAGGGGTTCTTAATCAGTTATCACCCCTAGGGCTCAGCAAAGACACTGTGTCTTCTGTATAAAAGACACAGAAGCTTGGTATTCTGTGAAGGCGTCTTCTTAGCTAATCATCATGGTTATAGCCTGAGTGGCAGACTTCTAATTAAACATGCATCTAAAGACTGACTGTATTTCTTTCTAGAGACCTCAGAGGGTAAGTACTAACTTTGTGCACTCCCTCTGCTGTGCTCCAGAGTACATGTTTTCTGGAGGGGAGCTTAACATGTAGCTGGCTCTCTGATGTTTATGTCTAGTATCTTACGTTTTGCAGTGGCCGCCCCAGGAAATGCCCCTTGATTGCCTGGCTTGGGTGACCAGGGAGGGGAACTTGCATTCCTGTGTTCGTGGGACTGTGACCATCAGATAGCTGGTTCTTGGCAGGCTACCAGCCTTAGGGCACTGTCTAAATAGCAGGCTGAGGTGTGTCCCCAGTCCTTTTTTGGAGGGAGCCTCTTTGTACTGGAGCTCTGGCCTGAGGGGCAGGCTCCAGGTTTGGCACACACCTAGTGGACTACAAGGCTGCTCTCAAGGATCCTAGGGCGTGGATGCTGTCTTTGCACTCTCCCTCTGCACTGCTCTAGTATCTTCCAGGGAAAAGCTTATGCACTCACCTAGAGCCTCTCTCTGTACAACGACCATCCAAGGAATAGATCCTGGGCCGTGGATGCTGTCTTTGCACGTCCCATCACACAAATCTAGAATCCCGAGGAGCATTCTCCAGGACTGAGATGTGCCAACGTCACACAGTCCTTCTGCCATCCTCCAGAGCACTGGTACCTCCTAGAAGGGAGCCTTCACATGTATTTGGTGCCCCAAGCTTTGTGGCCACTGCCTAGGGGAGGCCTCTTGGGTGCCTGGTTCTGGAGGCTGGGGGAGTTTGAATTCTTGGTCCCAGGGGTCTGTAATAACTGATAAGGGGCCCATAGCCCTGTCTGTCGCTCCAATTTTTCCAGCTGCTTCCAGGGGACATCCCTACCTAACCTGACTCTGGCAGCCAGTGGGGCTTATGTTTGTGGGTTATATAGGGTTAGCATCAGTGAGGAAAGGGGTTCTTAATCAGTTATCACCCCTAGGGCTCAGCAAAGACACTGTGTCTTCTGTATAAAAGACACAGAAGCTTGGTATTCTGTGAAGGCGTCTTCTTAGCTAATCATCATGGTTATAGCCTGAGTGGCAGACTTCTAATTAAACATGCATCTAAAGACTGACTGTATTTCTTTCTAGAGACCTCAGAGGGTAAGTACTAACTTTGTGCACTCCCTCTGCTGTGCTCCAGAGTACATGTTTTCTGGAGGGGAGCTTAACATGTAGCTGGCTCTCTGATGTTTATGTCTAGTATCTTACGTTTTGCAGTGGCCGCCCCAGGAAATGCCCCTTGATTGCCTGGCTTGGGTGACCAGGGAGGGGAACTTGCATTCCTGTGTTCGTGGGACTGTGACCATCAGATAGCTGGTTCTTGGCAGGCTACCAGCCTTAGGGCACTGTCTAAATAGCAGGCTGAGGTGTGTCCCCCAGTCCTTTTGTGGAGGGAGCCTCTTTGTACTGGAGCTCTGGCCTGAGGGGCAGGCTCCAGGTTTGGCACACACCTAGTGGACTACAAGGCTGCTCTCAAGGATCCTAGGGCGTGGATGCTGTCTTTGCACTCTCCCTCTGCACTGCTCTAGTATCTTCCAGGGAAAAGCTTATGCACTCACCTAGAGCCTCTCTCTGTACAACGACCATCCAAGGAATAGTCCCCTATCGCCTGGCCAGTGGAGCTTACACTTTCAGTCCCACAAGACTGTATGCATCTGTGTGCTTTTTCAAGCTGTTGCATGAGAACTTGGCTTCGAAACAACCTGAACCTAGGTGCTGAGATCCTCTCCTTAGGGGCACTGCCTGGTCTTGGCATGTACTCAATCACTGAGAGCTATTAATAATATAACAGGCTGCTTGGACAAGCACAAAGGTTTGAGAGATAACAAAGAACAGGGACAGGGCTGAAAGACAAGGTTCCCTTCCTACATGATTCACTCTTTCAAGACTGGGAGAGATGGTGGTTTCATCTACAGTACGGAAAGCAACACAAAGAGTTAGGCAGAATGAAGGCACAGAAATATGTTCTGAATTAAAGACTAGATAAAAATCTTGGGGGTGCAGTGAAGTGGGAGGAAAACCTCAATGAAATAGTGCTGTTATTTTCCTGAAAAAGTTTAAAGTAATGGTCACAAAGATGCTCACAGAAGTAGGCAGAGGGATGAGTAAATACAGTGAGAACTTCAACAAAGAGATGGAAAATATAAAGATGTTCCATATAAGTCACAGAGCTGAAGAGCTATCCTTATGACAGTATTTGTTAAAAGTGTAATTTGTCTGGCATAAGAGACTAAGAAGTAATGATAGAAGGGGTCAATCTACAAGAGCATATAGCATGTATAAATACTTATGCTCACAACATAGGAGCACTTAAATATATAAAGTGGAGTATTAACAGACCTAACAGGAGAAATAGACAGCAATGCATAAATATCAAGGGGCTTTAACATCCCACTTACATCAATGGATCATCCATTGATATAAGACAGAGAATCAATAAAGAAACATCAGACTTAAACAATAGGTAAGATCAGATGAATTTAACAGATATACATAGGATATTCTATCCAATAGTAAAAGAATACACATTCTTAGTGCACATGGAACACCTGCTAGGATAGATCCTGTGATATACCACAAAACAAATCTTAAGAAATGTAAGATTTAGGGACACTGACAGGTCTTGGCACATCCCCATAGATTGAAATCATATCAAGCATAATTTCTGACCACAATGGTGTAAACTTAGGAATGAAATTTAAGAAGAAAACTTGAGAATTTGCAAATATGTGCAGATTATATATTATACCAAACAATTCATAGGTCAAAAGAGAAACATCTTGGGACAGATGAAAATGGGAATACTACATGCCAAAACTTGTGGAGTACAGCAAAAACAGTTCTAAGAGGGAATTTCATAATGATAAATGATTACCTCAAGAAAACAAGTCTCCAACAACCTAACTATATTTCCTCAAAAAACATATAAAAAGAAGGCTAAATGAAGACCAAAATTAGTAGAAAGGAGAAAAACTCGAAAAATTAGGGCAGAAATAGAGATTAAAAAGTCAGAGAAAAGATCAATGAAATGAAGAGTTGGGTCTTTGAAAAGCTAACCAAAATTGACAAGCCTTATTAGCCAGACTTACCAAGCAAGAGAAGCTTGAAGAAAACCAGAAATGGAAGAGAAGGTATTACAACTGATACCACAAAAACACAAAGGATCATAGAGACTACTCTGAACAACTATAGACCAACAAATTAGACAATCTAGAATAAATGGATAGATTCCTAGAAACATGCAATCTACCCCTAAAGAATGAGGATGAAATAGAATATCTTAATGGATTGATGAAAGAAGATGGAGTCAGTAATCAAAAAGCACCCTACTAGCAAAAATCCAAGACCAGACAGCGTCACTGAAAGAATTCTTCTTTGAATTCTTCCAAGCATTCAAAGAAGAATTAATAGTAATCCATCTCAAACTCCTCCAAAAACTACAAGAGGAGAGAACTCTTCCAAACTCATTTTATGAGGCCAGCATTACCCTGAAACTAAAAACCAGACAAGGATGACAGAAAAAAGAAAATTAAAGTGCAATATCCTTGATGAACATAGATGCAAAAGGTCTCAACAAAGTATTAGAAAACCAAATTCAACAGTATTACACTAGAGGGACCAAAGACCATGATCAGATCCGATTTAACCCAAAGATGCGAAGATGGTTCAATGTCCACAAAGCAATCAATGTGATATACTACATTAAAATGAAGGATAAAAAACCATGATCATTTCAATAGGTGGAGACAAAGCATCTGGCAAATTCAGCACCTGTTTATGATAAAAAATCTCAACAAAGTCTGGGCAGATGGAATGTACCTTAATATAAAGACCATATATGATAAGTCCACAAGTAGCATACTCAAAGATGGAAAGATGAAAGCTTTTCTCTAAGATCAGGAGCAAGACAAGGATGCCCATTCTTGCCATTTTTATTCAACACAGTATTGTAAGTCTTTGCGAGAACAAATTGGCAAGAAAAATAAAAGCATCAAAAATGGAAGGAAAGAAATGAAACTATCATTTTTTGCAGATGACATACTATTTATAGAAAATCCTAAAAACTCCACCAAAAAAATATAGAACTAATAAATTCAGTAAAGTTGCAGAATACAAAATCAACATACAAAAGTCTATTGTATTTCTATACATTAATAACAAGGTATCAGAAAGGGAGAAAACAATACCATTTACTATTGCATCAAAGGAATAAAATACCCAAAAGTAAATTTAATGAAGGAGATGAAAGACCTATGCACTGAAAACTATTGAAACATTGATGAAAGAAACTGATGACAAAAATAAATTGAAAGATATCCCATACTCATGAACTGAAAGAGTCAATATTGTTACAATGTCCACAGTACTCAAAGCAATCTACAGATTCACTATAATCTCTATCAGTATTCCAGTGGATTTTTCACAAAGACAGAATAAGCAATCCTAAAATTTGTATGAAATACTCAAAATACTCAAAATAGCCAAAGCAATCTTTAGAAAGAACTAAAAAGCTGGAGGCATCACTGATTTCAAATTATATTACAGAATTATAGTAATCATCACAGAGTAGTTTTCCATAAAAACATACACACAAGCCAGTGGAACAGAACAGCTCAGAAATAAAGCCATGCATATATGGTCAATTAATCTATAGCAGAGGAACCAGGAATATACAGTGAGGAAAGGACAGTCTCTTCAACTAATGTTGGGAAAATGTGACAGTCACATGCAACAGAGTGAAACTGGACCACTACCTTATTCCATACCCTCAACCTAACTGAAAATGGATTAAAGACTTGACAAAAGGCCTGAAACCAAAAAACTCACAGAAGAAAACATAGGTGATAAGCTTCTGGTTGTTGATTTGGGGATGATTATTTTTATTTTTATTACTTTTTTTTTCATTTTTATTTTACTTTTACAGAGTTTTGTTGTTTACAGGTATGTATGATCCCAGATTAGTCATATGTATTATTTTTAAAGAAAAATAAAGAAGTGGGACTACATTAAACCCAAAAGCTTCTGCACAGCAAAGGTGAAAGTAGAAGTGTTAGTCACTCAGTCATGTCCAACACTTTGTGACCCCATGAACCGTAGCCCGCCAGGCTCCTCTATCCATGGAGTTCTCCAGGCAAGAACACTGGAGTGGGTAGCCAGTTCATTCTCCAGGGATCAAACCCAGGTACCCCACGTTGCAGGCAGATTCTTTACTATCTGAGCTACCAGGGAAGTCCTGCGCAGCAAAGAAGCCCTTCAGTTAAATGAGAAGACAACTTACTTAATAGGAGAAAATATTTTCAAATCATATATCTGATAAGGATTTAATATCCACAACATATCAGGAACTCATATAACTCAGGAGAAGAAAAACAATTTCAAAAGGGACAGAAGGTCTGAGTTGACATTTTTTGAAGAAGACATATAAATGGCAAACAGGTACATGATAAAAAGAAAGGTACTTAGCAGCACTAATCATCAGAGAAATGCATATCAAAACCACAGTGAGCTATCACTTCATGCCTGTTAGAATGCCTTGTATCAGAAAGACAAGAAATATGTGTTGGTGAGGATGTGGAGAAAAGGAAAACCCTGTGAACTGTTGGTGCGAATGTAAATGGGTGCAGTCATTTTGGAAAACAGTTACGGAGGGGTCTCAAAAAATTAAAAATAGAACTCTCATGTGAAACACCAATTTCACTGCTAGGTATTTACCTAAAGAAAATGAAAACACTAATTTGAAACGATGTATGTGCCCCATGTCCATTACAGCATTATTTATAATAGCCAAGATATGACACGCAGTGAAGCGACGGAAAGACAGACTTGGACAGTGGACATATGGACATTGTGGGGAAGGAACAGAAGGTGGGAGGTGTAAAGGAAGTAGCATGAAGGCCTGTACTATCATAAGTGAAGAAAATAGCTCTAGTCATTGCTCTGTGAGAAAAGGGGATCCTTCAGGGGTGCTGTGTGATGGTTGGGAGGGGTGGGAAGGGGGGGATAAACATATGACTAATCTGGGAACATACATATCTGTAAACAACAAAACTCTGTAAAAGCTAAAAGCAAAATAAAGGTTTAAAAAAATATATAATAGCCAAGATATAGAGACAACTTATGTCCATAAAAAGGATAAACTGGTAAATAAAATGTGGTATGTATGTGTGTGTGAAGAATTGACGCCTTTGAATGAATTGTGGTGTTGGAGAAGGCTCTTGAGAGTCTTCTCTTGACAGTCTTGCAAGGAGATCAAACCAGTCAATCCTAAAGGAAATCAGCCCTGAATACTCATTGGAAGGACTTACGCTGAAACTGAAGCTCCCGTACATATTTTTGGCCACCTGATGCAAAGAGATGACTCATTGGAAAAGACCAGATGCTGGGAAATATAGAAGACAAAGGGAGAAGGGGACAACAGAGGACAAGATGGTTGGATGGCATCACTGAATTAATGGACACGAGTTTGAGCAAGCTCCGGGCGATGGCGAAGGACAGGGAAAGCCTGGCATGCCGCAGTCCATGTTACCATTGGATACAACTGAGCAACTGAACTGACTGATGTGTGTGTGTGTGCACACATATCACATATGTGCACACATATCACACAGCATAAGTGCTAAGTGTGCACACACATACATATATATATATATATATATATATATATATATATATATATACACACACACACACACACATAGAAGAATATTAATCAGCAATATACAAGGATAAAATCTTGCCATTTCAACACTTATGGACCTGAAGAAATCATGCTAAGTAAAATATGTCAGAAAAAGAAAGACAAATACCTTATGGTCTCATTTATATGTGGAATCTAAACAAAACCGAAACACAAAATAAATACAGAAAACAGATTGGTGGTTGCCATAGTTAGGGGGTGAGTGAATTACTGAAGGGAATCAAAAGGTACAGTCTTCAAGGTATAAAATAAGTCATGGAGCTATACAGCATGATGACTATAGTTAATACTGTACTGCACGTTCAGGGGTTGAATAGATCTTCAAACTTTTCATCAGGAAACAAATTGTTTTTGGCAAGTATATAGTGAAGGATATTAATTAAACTTATTGTGGTGATTTTGAAATGTATATAAATGTCAAATTATGTTGTATTCCTGAAACTAATATAATCTTGTATGAATTATATACCTCAATTAAAAATTCAGCATCCGGTGGAGGAATCAGGCTCCCTGATTTCAGCCTATACTGCAAGGCTACAGCAATCAAAACAAATGATACTGGCACAAAAACAAAAATATAGGTCAATGAAACAGGATAGAAAAACTCCAGATAAATCCACACTCCTTTGGTCAATTAATCTATGACAAATGAGGCAAAACTATATCATGGAGAAAAGACAATATCCCTAATAAGTGGTGCTGGGAAAACTGAATGGCTACAAGTGAAAAAATGAATTGGAACATTCTCTAATACCAAACACAGAAAATAAACTCAAAATGGATTAAAGGCCTAAATGTAAAACCAGATACTATAAAATTACTAGAGGAAAAAATAGGCAGAACACTCTGACATAAATCGTAGCAATATCCTATTGGATACACCTTCTATAGTAATGGAAATAAAAAATAAATGGGACCTACCTAATTAAACTTAAAAACAGCATAGGAAACCAAAAGCAAAATGAAAGAACGAACTAGAGAATGGGAGAAAATATTTACAAATGATGCAACTGAAAAGGGATTAATCTCCAAAATATGCAAACAGCTCATACAGCTCAATATGAAAAAACAAACCTACAAACAACTGAGTCAAAAAACTGGACAGGAGATCTAAATAGATATTTCTCTGAAGGACACACAGAATGGCCAAAGGCACATGAAACAATGCTCAACATCACTAATTATTAGAGAAATGGAAATCAAAACTACAATGAGGGGGCTTCCCTGGTGGCAGTAGATAAGAATCAATTCCTGGTCTGGGAAGATCCCACACGCCATGGAGCAACAAGGCCGTGCCCCACAACCACTAAGCCTGTGTTCTAGAGCCTGCAAGCCGCCAACTACTGAGCTTGGGTGCTGCAACTACGGAAGCCCGAGAGCCCTAGAGTCTAAGCTCTACAACAAGAGAAGCCACCTCAATGAGAACTGTGCACACTGCAACAAGAGAGTAGTCCCCACTTGCCCCAACTAGAGATAGGCTCACACAGCAACAAAGACTCAGTACAGCCAAAAAAACAAACAAATAACACTACTACAATGAGGTATAAATCACAGTGGTCAGAATGGTCACTATCAAAAAGCCTACAAATAAAGGTGCTGGAGAAGTGGAGAAAAAGGAAGCCTCCTACACTGTTGGTGGGAATGTGTATTGACGCAGTCATTCTGGAGAACAACATGGAGGTTCCTTAAAGAAGTAAAACAGAGCTTCCATATGATTCTGCAATCTCCTGGGCACATATCTGCAGACAACATGGATGGAAAAGACACATGCACCCCAGTGTCCATTGCAGCACCATTTACAACAGTCAAGACTTGGAAGCAACCTAAATATCTATTGATAGAGGAATGGATAAAGAAGATGTGGTATAGTTATACAATGGAATACTATTCAGCCATAAAACAGAACAAAATAATGCTATTTGCAGCAACATGGACAGACCTAGAGTGTTGTGGAACAGAGAATGACAAATATACGATATTGTTTATATGGGGCATCTAAAAAAATGGTACAAATGAACATATATGCAAGACAGACCCACAGACATAGCAAACAACTTTATGGTTACCAAGGGGGAAATATTAGGGGAGAAAAGGATACATTAGGAATTTGAGATCAACATATACACATATTATATATAAAATAGATAACCAACAAGAACCTACTGTATAGCACAGGGAACTGTACTCAATAATAATCTAGTTAAATTCTACACTCAAAAACTGGACAGGAGATCTAAATAGATATTTCTCTGAAGGACACACAGAATGGCCAAAGGCACATGAAACAATGCTCAACATCACTAATTATTAGAGAAATGGAAATCAAAACTACAATGAGGGGGCTTCCCTGGTGGCAGTAGATAAGAATCAATTCCTGGTCTGGGAAGATCCCACACGCCATGGAGCAACAAGGCCGTGCCCCACAACCACTAAGCCTGTGTTCTAGAGCCTGCAAGCCGCCAACTACTGAGCTTGGGTGCTGCAACTCACGGAAGCCCGAGAGCCCTAGAGTCTAAGCTCTACAACAAGAGAAGCCACCTCAATGAGAACTGTGCACACTGCAACAAGAGAGTAGTCCCCACTTGCCCCAACTAGAGATAGGCTCACACAGCAACAAAGACTCAGTACAGCCAAAAAAACAAACAAATAACACTACTACAATGAGGTATAAATCACAGTGGTCAGAATGGTCACTATCAAAAAGCCTACAAATAAAGGTGCTGGAGAAGTGGAGAAAAAGGAAGCCTCCTACACTGTTGGTGGGAATGTGTATTGACGCAGTCATTCTGGAGAACAACATGGAGGTTCCTTAAAGAAGTAAAACAGAGCTTCCATATGATTCTGCAATCTCCTGGGCACATATCTGCAGACAACATGGATGGAAAAGACACATGCACCCCAGTGTCCATTGCAGCACCATTTACAACAGTCAAGACTTGGAAGCAACCTAAATATCTATTGATAGAGGAATGGATAAAGAAGATGTGGTATAGTTATACAATGGAATACTATTCAGCCATAAAACAGAACAAAATAATGCTATTTGCAGCAACATGGACAGACCTAGAGTGTTGTGGAACAGAGAATGACAAATATACGATATTGTTTATATGGGGCATCTAAAAAAATGGTACAAATGAACATATATGCAAGACAGACCCACAGACATAGCAAACAACTTTATGGTTACCAAGGGGGAAATATTAGGGGAGAAAAGGATACATTAGGAATTTGAGATCAACATATACACATATTATATATAAAATAGATAACCAACAAGAACCTACTGTATAGCACAGGGAACTGTACTCAATAATAATCTGAAAGAGAAGTATAATTGAAGCACTTTGCTGTACACCTGAAATTTAACACAACATTGTAAATCGACTCTACATGCATTGAAAATAATTCAGTATCCAAACTCTACTTCCAGACCTCTGAGAATGAGAATGTGTATTTTTAACAAGAGTCAGAGTGATTTGCGTGAAAGCTTGAGACATATTGGCCTAGAGGGCTTTAGAAGAAAGAAGGGAAGGGAGAGCATTTGAGAGGAAGAAAGGACCTATGTTTCTGTCTTTTAGGAAAAATAATCACTGAACATAATCAATGTGCATGTATATGCCCTTGAGTGACCTCTGTGATACAATGCAGAAACATCTCCCATGTGTAGCCAGGTCTGTTCCCAATTGTAATTTCACAAACTGCCAATAAGCCTTGAGGATCTAGAAGCAGAACTGCCTTAGGCAGAATGACAGCTATCAGAAGAGGGCTTTTCCAGGTAAGAGAAAGATGATATTCCCTAGGCGTGGGAGCAAGAGGGAGCTCATGCCTCTTTGATTATGAGCTGCATATATGAGGTCACTAGAAATAAGAGTTGGTAGAGGCCCCCAAAAAGGAGCCCCTGGCTGAGTGTGTTACACAAAGGGCTTTTAAGATGCAAATGAATTCTGTGGTTACATTTCCCCCAAATAACATTTCATCTTTGTTTTGAGATGGTCATAGTGTATTAACTGAATAGGAAGTTCCTGAGTGACTGCTTTTCCAAAGAACACACCTAAGGGTGGGGATGGAGGAATGTGAATGCATTGATGTGTAGACACCAGTTCCAATAGATTCAAGATGCTAACTGCCCCCAAACAGTGGATCACATTAGTTCACACAGTTACACAAGGAATTAAGAGCCATGTGGTTGCTTTGGGATGTTCTCACAGGCGAAGCCTAATGTTATATTTTAGATATGGACTACTCAGAAACTATGCCTGACCAATCAGAATGGTCATCCTACCAACTAGGACTGGCCTTTGACAAACCACAACAGTTATTCCTGAACAGCTGGTAGATACCAGCTGATTATCTGTCTTTGAAGGCAGTTCTTAAATGCTCAGTAGGTCTTCAGTGCTTCCCTGGTGGCTCAGTGGTAACGAATCCACCTGCTAATGCAGGACATGAGGGTTGGATCCCTTAATTGGGAAGATCTCCTGGAGAAGGAAATGGCAGCCCATTCCAGTACTCTTGCCTGGGAAATCCCATGGACAGAGGAGGTTGGTGGGCTACAGTCCATGAGATCATAAAAGTTGGATGTGACCTAAGTGACTAAAGAATAATGTCTCTAGTAAGTTTTGAACACGGACTTTAGGAGGAACAGAGTAAATACAATTATATCATTTCCCTCAAGTAGCACACCAGAATTTTTTTGGGGTGGGGTGGGGCGTGTGTGTGTGCCAACACTCTAAAACACAGAAGGTGTCTGATGCGTAAGACAACGATGCTTTGTCTAAATAGAGGCCCTGTCTACCTGTACTGGGGAAAGCCTAGGCTCTAGTAACAAATGGGAGCTCCTGACTTGTGCTCAGTCACCTGGCCCAGAAACGATGACAGTGGTAAGTCACCACTGTTGGCACCTGTTGACCTGGGCTGCATCTGACATGGACTGGTGTGTGTCACTGTTTGTTTGGTCTTTAAGTTATAATTAAACATAAAATTTCCTCTCCAAATGGAGAGTCACTATGATTACTCCCTATATCCAGCTGAGCCCCCATTTCTTCTCTCTGTTGAGCCAACTTGGGACTTTTTTGGTTAACCTCCAGCAGGGAATTAAGGAAGGAGTTGCTGGTACCAGCCAGACTTCAACTCTTCCTGACTTGGAACAATGGACTGCACATCAGAATCACTTCGGTGGCTTCTAAAACATGCCCATGTCTAGATCCCACTCCTGAGCAACTGACTTAGAATCACTGAAGAAATTTCTTTAAAAGACCAGTAAAGACACCACCAAAACAAGAAAACTATAGACCAATATTTTTGATGAATACAGATGCAAAAATTTTCAACAAAATATTAGCAAACCAAATCCAACAACACGTAAAAATACATATATCATGAGCAATTGGGATTCATCCCAAGTTCACCAGGATGGTTTAGTGCATACAAATCAATGGGATATACCACATGAACAAAAGACAGAGAACACATGATCATCTCAATAGATGCATAGATGTGAAGTAAGTCAGACAGAGAAAGACAAATAGATTGCTTATTTGTGGAATTTAAGAGAATGATACACATCATCTTGTTTGCAGAAAAGAAACGGAGTCACAGATGGGGAGAAAAAACCTGTGGTTACCAAGGGGGAAGGGGAAGAAGGAAGACTGGGACTGATGTGTATACACCACTATAATACAGAATATCAATAGATAACTAAGTATCAATAGATAAAGAACCTACTGCGTGCCATAGGGGACTCTACTCAAATTATGTAATGACTTATATTGGAAAAGAATCTAAAAAGGAATGGATATAAGTGTATATGAACCTGATTCACTTTGCTGTACAGCAGAAACTGACACAACATTGATAAATCAATTACACTTCAATAAAAATTAATTAAGAAACCCCCAAAGATGCATGCAACCCCTATGTTTACAGAAGTACTCTTCACAACAGCCAAGACATAGAGATAAGCTAAGTGTCCACTTATGAATGGGTCCAAGGTCCACAGATGAATGGGTGATGAAGATGTGGTACATGTACACAATGGAATACTAGTCAGTCATAAAAAAGAATACAGGAATGCTTCTGCAGCAACATGAACGCAGCTAGAGATGATCATACAAAGGGAAGCAAGTCAAAAAGAGAAAGAGAAATTCCATGTATCACTTATACACAGAATCTAAAAAATGATACGAATAAACTTATTTACAAAACAGAAACAGACTCACAGACCTGAAAAATAAACTTAGTTACTTTCAAAGGGGAAAGACAGGGCAGGGATAAACTTGGAATTAAAAGATAGAGGCTAAAACAACAAAACTCTGTAAAAGTAAAAAGTAAAATAAAAATTAAAAAAAGAAGACACAGGCTACTATATATATGATAGATAGACAAGGACCTCCTGTATAGCAAAGGGAACTACACTCAATACCTTGCAATAACCTATAATGGAAAAGAACCTGAAAAAAGAATAGATATAGATGCATAATGAACTCATTTTAGTGTACATTTGAAACATGGCAAATCAACTATACTTCACTAAATCATAATCATAATCATAACGAAAGTCCTCTTACCTGGCCCCAGCTGGAGAAGGCCCACTCCACACACAGCTGTTGGTTACAGGCCTGTGTGTCGACGGGCCGCTTGGCCAGCTGCGTGCACAGGTCGTTGGACACAGGAGTGGAGATCCCAGAAGCTTTCAGCTTCTGGCAGGTCACGCGGCGGGTCTGGATGCCTCCCCCACAGCTCCGCGTACAGGCCGACCAGGAGGTCACCATCCACCTGGAAAGAGGCAGACGGATTAGTGTGGAGGGCCAAGCCTTGAGCTGAGGAACAACGCCGTATACTCTCCGGAAAGGATCCCCACGCATTCTCCCGTTCTCACCACACGGCAGCTAACTGCAGGGCCATGTGTCTTTTCACAGAACACGCCCGGGGTGGTAGGCTGAAAACGACACCCCCCACGCCCCAGATATCTGCATCAAATCATCCCTGGTACTTGTGGAATGTTACCTTCTTTGGACAAAGGGTCAGAAAGAGAAGGGTAAATATAGTATACTAACACATATACATGAAATCTAGAAAGACGGGACTGATAAATGTATATGCAGAGGAGCAATGGGAAAAACAGACACAGAGAACAGATTAATGGACATTGAGGGGAGGGAGGAACGGGCAAGAGGTATGGAAAGAGTAACATGGAAACATATATTGTCATATATAAAAGAGACAACCAATGTGAATGTGCTGTGAGACTAAGGGAACTTACATGGGGGCTAGGCAACAGCCTGGAGGGGTGGGACGGAGAGGGAGGTGGGAGGAGGGTACAGGTGGGAGGGGTCAAGGGTATCGCTATGAGTGATTCGGGTTTATGTTAGCAGTAAACAACAAAGCTCTGTAAAAGTAAAATAAAAATAAAGAAATAATAAAAATCTAATGAGAAACAAATTGACCTATAAAAAAAAGAGTGTTTACATGTTATTAAAGATTTTGAGATGAGACTGTCTTGTATTATCTCGGTAGGCATTAAGTACCATCATGTGTCCTTAAAGGAGGAAAGCAGAGGGAGATCTTACAGACCTTAGCGGGTTACGTTTCCCAGGGAAGAGGAGGAGGCAGTGTGAGCACAGAGGCAGAGGTTGGAGTGCTGTGGCCACAAGCCAAGGGACACCCGGAGCCACCAGAGGCTGCAAGGGCCCAGGAACCGATTCTCTTCCAGGCCTTTGGAGGGGTTGCAGCCCTGCCAACACCTTGATTTTGGACTTCTGCCCTCCCTAAGTGTTAGAGAATAAATTTCTCTCATTTTAAGCAACCATGTTCATGGTAATTTGCTATGACGGCCACAGGAAATGAAGACCTTTGGAAACTGACTAAAAAGACACACTGTGAAAGAGCTTTCTGAAGATCAGTTGCCCTTTCCTCATATTGGCCCCCAGAGCCGTGAGCTTGCAGATGAGACATGCCAGGCAGGCAGTCCTTAGCTGGTTATGCTGAACTGCGGTTCTGATTCTTCCTAAAGGCATGCAAGTGTGGGACGGAAAAGGGCCCGTTTCCCAGGGAAGTCAGGTCCAAACGTGGGTTGCCTCCTGACCCCAGAGGCAGTCAGGGTCTCAGTGCAGCCAAATTCTGTCTGCTAGTACTCACTGTTTTTCCTACCTCGCCATAACCTATGTCTCATTTGATTTGTTTAATCCCCCAGAAGCCTACGAAGTTCCTTCCAGCTTTCTGGAGCGATGCTACGCCTCCACGAGTCACAGCCTGTATGTCTGACACCTCTCGGGGGGCGGTTTATGTGGTGACAGCACTTGTTCTCAGGACGTTAGGTTCCAAGTGCAATTTGGATCCTCGGAAGCAAGACTGACCAGGACTGTGACAAATGGCTTTCCTCGTAAAGCCAACTATACCCTGGGAAACACTCTGAAATCATTGGTCTGCATACAGATGTGGAGGGGTTCTTTCTGGGTGTGTTTGTGCCTTGTGTTAAGTCTCAAAGAGGAGGGGAGGGGGCGTAGTTTGGGAAAAGATGTGTTGCTTTCCAGCCATGTCATTCAATCTAGAGAAAACATCTTTTGGTTTTATTGCTTGAGGGGAAAAAATGATCTCAATGAAGTGGCTGAAACAGCTACCTGGGTCAAAGCAGGACTTCACAGTGCTATTCAAAAAGACAAGCAGGGCCACCCTTGTTTGTGTGCAGAGGAGGGGGCTGACGTGTCTGGGAAGCCTGGTGAGGAAACCAGTCAAAAGTGAGCCTATGGCCACTTTCCAGTCCAGTGGTGCCACCTCTGGCTTTCAGGAGAGGAAGAAGCAGGCGTGGGGAACTAACTCCTCCTGAATCTGGATCTGTGACTTAGTTTGGTGGAACTTCGCTGCTCCTTCTGCCGTGCAGAGAGATGACTGCGTGCACACTGCTAACCCACAGGAGCAGGCAGAGGTGTTTTAAAGTCCCTGGGGGCACTGAAACCCAAGCAGACCCTGCCATTATTTCATTTGCAGAGGTAAATGAGGCTGATTGACTCTGACCATCCCTACAGCAAATCAGAATATCCCTGGCATGTCTGCGACCTCTTCTTCATTTCACACAGCTTGGCAAAGGCCGTCTTCCCGCCTCTCATATCCCTGGTGAATGTCAGGCCTGCCTCTCAATCAACTTTTATTTCCAAATATACATTTCAGCAATTTTTCAGGAGTTGGCGTGGGGGTGTTGAGAAAGGAGAGGTCCGGACTATGTTACAGTTCAGGAAGGGTATAAAGTTTTCCTACCTCGCCATAACCTATGTCTCATTTGATTTGTTTAATCCCCAGAAGCCTACGAAGTTCCTTCCAGCTTTCTGGAGCGATGCTACGCCTCCACGAGTCACAGCCTGTATGTCTGACACCTCTCGGGGGGCGGTTTATGTGGTGACAGCACTTGTTCTCAGGACGTTAGGTTCCAAGTGCAATTTGGATCCTCGGAAGCAAGACTGACCAGGACTGTGACAAATGGCTTTCCTCGTAAAGCCAACTATACCCTGGGAAACACTCTGAAATCATTGGTCTGCATACAGATGTGGAGGGGTTCTTTCTGGGTGTGTTTGTGCCTTGTGTTAAGTCTCAAAGAGGAGGGGAGGGGGCGTAGTTTGGGGAAAAGATGTGGTGCTTTCCAGCCATGTCATTCAATCTAGAGAAAACATCTTTTGGTTTTATTGCTTGAGGGGAAAAAATGATCTCAATGAAGTGGCTGAAACAGCTACCTGGGTCAAAGCAGGACTTCACAGTGCTATTCAAAAAGACAAGCAGGGCCACCCTTGTTTGTGTGCAGAGGAGGGGGCTGACGTGTCTGGGAAGCCTGGTGAGGAAACCAGTCAAAAGTGAGCCTATGGCCACTTTCCAGTCCAGTGGTGCCACCTCTGGCTTTCAGGAGAGGAAGAAGCAGGCGTGGGGAACTAACTCCTCCTGAATCTGGATCTGTGACTTAGTTTGGTGGAACTTCGCTGCTCCTTCTGCCGTGCAGAGAGATGACTGCGTGCACACTGCTAACCCACAGGAGCAGGCAGAGGTGTTTTAAAGTCCCTGGGGGCACTGAAACCCAAGCAGACCCTGCCATTATTTCATTTGCAGAGGTAAATGAGGCTGATTGACTCTGACCATCCCTACAGCAAATCAGAATATCCCTGGCATGTCTGCGACCTCTTCTTCATTTCACACAGCTTGGCAAAGGCCGTCTTCCCGCCTCTCATATCCCTGGTGAATGTCAGGCCTGCCTCTCAATCAACTTTTATTTCCAAATATACATTTCAGCAATTTTTCAGGAGTTGGCGTGGGGGTGTTGAGAAAGGAGAGGTCCGGACTATGTTACAGTTCAGGAAGGGTATAAAAGGACATTAATCATTCCCGTGGAAACCTTCCCGTCAGCAAGTCAAACTGCTGATATTAATGAGTGTGTTTCATATTTCATGGAGGCTCTCCTGGTTTCAGCTGCTCCTTATGACTTAGCTGGCAAAACACAGAGCGGTTGCCTAAGGAGTGGGTGAATGTCCTGCGGATAGGTAGTCAAGGGGTGTTTCAGGACTCCGCCAAGTCTCCTCAGGCTCGTGGCGCCATGCTGGTGCCAGCTCCAAGCCCATCCATTATTCCTTTAGCGGCTGCCTGACATGGGGGTGGGGGTGGGGCACTGCCTGGTGGGACTCACAGCTGCTCAAGGAAGATGGAAGAGGCAGAGGCAGAGGCTGTGGGTGGTGGTCTGGGCTATACAAGGAGTTCAAATGCAGAGGACGTACAACTGGCTCTTGAACGACACAGATATGCACCACACAGGTCCACTTATACTCAGATTTCTTTCACTAAGCACCTCCTAGAGTACGACATCATCCATGGTGGGGAACCGGTAGGTATGGAGCACCAACTATAAAGTGATAGGTGGACTTTTGACTGTTGAAGGTCTCCACCCCTAACCTCTGTGTAGTTCAAGGGTCAACTGGGAAGCCAAAGTTGAAACAACTAGGGGAAATGGAAATTTATTTCAGCTTTGGCAGGAAGCAGCCCTTTGTAGGAGAGGGGGTAAGATTTCCGCAGCTAAAATGGAGTGCTGGTGAGCAGAGGGGAAGAAAGGGAAGGGGTTGGGGTGGAGGCTGGGGATCACTCTCTCTTCAACACTTCAATTGCAAACACATTTCTTCCCTTACAAATCAGCTGAAGGGCTAGCTTCTGACTGCAGGACGAGAGCTCTCTCTTGCCAGTGCCTGGGATGCTCGCAGTCCCTGAACAGACCCTTTCAGGCCCCTGGGAAGCCCAGGCAGCTTTAACTGGCTGAGTGGTGAGGCGACAGACAGTCAAGAAAGGAGGCTCAGTCTGGGGGATGTTTTCTGTGCGGTGGAGCGGCTGCTGCTTACACGCCAGGCTGCCTCACCTGCACTCAGCATCTCTCACTCTCACAGCACTAGACAAGCGCTGGCCACGCGCGGACTTGGCCGCCAGTCCAGGCCCCTCCGGGGGGCGGGGTGGCGTGCTCACCGGGAAGGGCAGTCTCTCCGGTTGCAGGCGATGGGCTGCACGGCCGGGCGCACCTTCCCTGCGCAGTGAGAGGGGTCCACCTCTGTGCTGTTCAGGAGGCACCGCAGGCGGGGCTGCTGAATCCCCCTGTGACCACAGGACGCCGAGCAGGTTGCCAGTCTGTCCACAGACCACCAGTAATCTGTCATGCGAGAAGAGTCAGAGGGGAAAAGAAGGCAGCATCAGTGCCTGTGTTGTTCCTTCTGAGCCGGTGGGGCAGGGTGGGGCGGGCCTGAGATGCTGTTAGGAGTAAGGCTGGCCCCCTGATGCTCCCCAGGGGCGCAATGGTAAAGAATCCGCCTGCAACGCAGGAGGTACAGGTTTGATCCCTGGGTTGGGAAGATTTCCTGGAGAAAGGAATGGCAATCCACTTCAGTATTCTTTTTTTTTTTTTTTTAATTTGGCCTCTTTTATTGTTTATTGATTTATTTTCATCCATCTTTCTTCTTCGGCATGTGTGGGCCTCCCATTGCAGTGGCCTCTCTCGTTGCAGAGCACCAGCTGGAGGTGCATGTGCTCCAGAGCGCTGGCTTGAAATTGGACACACTGGTCCAGCCGCTCTGTGGCACAGGGGATCTTCCTGGGGCAGGGATCGAACCGGTGCCCCTTGCACTACACAAGGCGGACTCTTTATCCACTGGACCACCAGGGAAGCCCCACTTCAGTATTCTTGCCTGAGAAATCTCACGGACAGACACAACTGAGCAACTAAAAACAAGTGCCCCTTGGTGGGCCCCTGTTTCCAACCAAGGTGGACAAGTCGTGTGGTTGCCAAGGGCCTCAGCTGGCTCATCCATTAGTTGAGTACTGTAGCCCTGATCTCAGTGTGCAATTGCAGGACTGGATACAGAGAAAGTACAGGGCCTGGCACAACTTCATCAGTGGCTGCAGCTCTCGTATTTTAAAACCTATTTCCTAAAGTACTTCTCTCCCCACCCCCCTTTAGTTTACCAGAAAATGACTTTATTTTACAATAGAGATGTAAAATATAAGATACTCAACAATGATACTTAAAAGTCCATTGGAGCTGGACTTTGTAGATGTCACAGAAAAACAGCCTATTCAGAGAATAGTCATTTATGGAGACGATGATGTCAGTCAGAAAGGCCGTTTCATTGAATTTTCTCTTTAGGCGTCTGGGACTTACTGGTAGGGGAGGCGTGGGATACTGTACGAAGATCCCCTGTGACCACAGGACGCCGAGCAGGTTGCCAGTCTGTCCACAGACCACCAGTAATCTGTCATGCGAGAAGAGTCAGAGGGGAAAAGAAGGCAGCATCAGTGCCTGTGTTGTTCCTTCTGAGCCGGTGGGGCAGGGTGGGGCGGGCCTGAGATGCTGTTAGGAGTAAGGCTGGCCCCCTGATGCTCCCCAGGGGCGCAATGGTAAAGAATCCGCCTGCAACGCAGGAGGTACAGGTTTGATCCCTGGGTTGGGAAGATTTCCTGGAGAAAGGAATGGCAATCCACTTCAGTATTCTTTTTTTTTTTTTTTTAATTTGGCCTCTTTTATTGTTTATTGATTTATTTTCATCCATCTTTCTTCTTCGGCATGTGTGGGCCTCCCATTGCAGTGGCCTCTCTCGTTGCAGAGCACCAGCTGGAGGTGCATGTGCTCCAGAGCGCTGGCTTGAAATTGGACACACTGGTCCAGCCGCTCTGTGGCACAGGGGATCTTCCTGGGGCAGGGATCGAACCGGTGCCCCTTGCACTACACAAGGCGGACTCTTTATCCACTGGACCACCAGGGAAGCCCCACTTCAGTATTCTTGCCTGAGAAATCTCACGGACAGACACAACTGAGCAACTAAAAACAAGTGCCCCTTGGTGGGCCCCTGTTTCCAACCAAGGTGGACAAGTCGTGTGGTTGCCAAGGGCCTCAGCTGGCTCATCCATTAGTTGAGTACTGTAGCCCTGATCTCAGTGTGCAATTGCAGGACTGGATACAGAGAAAGTACAGGGCCTGGCACAACTTCATCAGTGGCTGCAGCTCTTGGATTTTAAAACCTATTTCCTAAAGTACTTCTCTCCCCACCCCCCTTTAGTTTACCAGAAAATGACTTTATTTTACAATAGAGATGTAAAAATATAAGATACTCAACAATGATACTTAAAAGTCCATTGGAGCTGGACTTTGTAGATGTCACAGAAAAACAGCCTATTCAGAGAATAGTCATTTATGGAGACGATGATGTCAGTCAGAAAGGCCGTTTCATTGAATTTTCTCTTTAGGCGTCTGGGACTTACTGGTAGGGGAGCTGTTAAAAATAACTGTGGGCTGATAAATTTTGAGTGCTTATTTGCACAGTCGTGTGTTACAAAACTTGCAGATAGGCACTGCCTTCTGGTTTTCAGCAGAGACTGGCTGGCTGGCGAGAAAATGCAACACTGATTTTTCTGTCTGGAAGGCCAAATTTAGAGGCGAGGGCGTTTAAAAGAAAAAACTACATGCTGAGAAAAAGCTCCCTCCTTGTGTGCTATTCTGGGTCCAACTCATTTTTAGGATATGTGCAGTAGAACTTTGCTTTCCTTACAAGTATCACACAAAGGCCACAGGTAGAAGCAGACTATGGAAAACTCAAAAACCTGACTTAGTTTCTAGAACAAGGCCAGTCTGGGCTTCTTACCCACTGTTCTGGGCTCATTGGCTGCTGTTTCTTGGGGCAGTGAATGCAGGTCCCACCCAAGGGCTCTCTGACCTGCCCTTGTGCCTGGCAGGTAAACGTGCGAGCCACACAGACTGCTCGTGGATAGACCATAGGGAAGGGACCAGAACAGCACTCAGCATGTGACTGCAGCTGAAGACGCTCCCTGGGGATCAACCAGCCCTGGCACCAGCCCTGACTCTCCATGGCAGGGGACAGTATCCACATGGCTCACAACAAGGCGAACTTTAAACCAGCCCAACAGAGAAAACTTCTTAACAGGCATGCACGTGTGTGTGTGTTCTTTACTAGTTAGGCCAGCATAAAGGAAACATCTACTCTCCTTATGGAACTACCCCCTTGGTCCCAAGCAGCAGGAACGTGACGCATAGAGGATGACGCGTCTATGAAAGCAGCACTGATTTTTTTCAGTTCTGCTGAGATTTGGGCAGGTGGCTTTTCTGAAGAGCCTCACAGTATGACAACACGGTTGGGCTTCTGTTTTCACACTCTAAGAACCACTGGGGATCAAAACCCACTTTGTTCTGCTAGAGAGTTAGATGCCCAAGTAGATGTTCTTATTCGAGAAGCAAGCCTGGCCCCCAGAGCCTGCAGGGTTTCTTACCTTGGATCACTAGAGAGGCCTTCTGCACGAGTGTTCCCGCCTCATTCTGAGCAAGGCAGTGGAAGTCTCCTTGAGATCCGCCACTAAGATTTGCAACCTGGAGGATCTGTCCAGCTGCCAAGACACGATGCCTCAGTCCTGTGACACTGGCAACTGGCTGGTCACCATGGAACCAGGTGATATTGGGAGTAGGGTCGCCTTGGACAGGGCAGCCTAGAAGGAGAGGACAGGAGAGGAGAAGAAAGGTAAGCCATTGATAAAGCCAAAAAGGACACATTCCTGAGGAGCTGCTTGACTGTGTCCAAGGATTTTGAGGCCATACATTCTGTGTCACTTCCCCATGAGATTCCCAAGCAAATAGATATTTCTATTCTCTGGGATTCTGGGAGAGAGACTATTACTCATTCATCTAAAGGAAAAAATCCTGGGGAGCACCAAGTACCTATTTTTATCTATGTCCCTGTAAGAGAGTGTTAGAAAATGAAGCAATTAAGATGTACTCATTGAATGTTTTCTCAAGTTAATTAGTTTCTATGCCAGTTCTTTTTTCTTTTCTCATTGGAGGATAATTGCTTTACAATGTTGTGTTGGCCTCTGTTGGACACCAACATCAATCAGCCACAGGTATACATATGTGCCCTTTCTTCTGAGCTCCTCTCCCATTGCCTACCCCCTCCCACACCACTAGGTTGTCACAGAACACTGGGTTGAGTTCCCTTTGTCACACGGCAAATTCCCACTTGCCACCTATTTTACATATGGTAATGTATACGGTTCCATGCTGGTCTTTCAATTTGTCCCACCCTCTTGCCCCTCTGTGTCCACATGTCTGTTCTCTAGGTCTGAGTCTCCACGGCTGCCCTGCAAATAGGCTCATCAGTCCCATCTTTCTTGATTCCACACACAGGTGTTAATACACAATATCTGTCTCTTTCTTTCTGACTTATTTCACTTTGTATAATAGGCTCTTATATTGAAAGAAGTCACTTTTTCAAATGTGAGGAGTTGGGGAAAAAAGAAAAACACCCATGGACTATATAGTAACAGGTAAAAATCAAGCTTTAATTGGTCAATGTCTAATGTCTGCCTCCATTTTACTTTTTATGTGATTTTCAACCCAAAAATTCAGCAGAGACTAGGAAAACAATTTTAAACACGGATCTCATTTCTCTGTAAGTCAAGAACCTTGGCCTTTTGACATTTCTTCTCACAACCAAGCTTGCACTGGATATGTATAATGTTATACTTATTACATAAACATTGAACTTACTTTGATACATTAAAATTCCAAAATATGGAACTGAGATATGGTGTCTACTCAAGTTCTTGCAACATAAAGTTAATAAACTGCAATTGTGAGAGAAAACTCATTACCTCTAAATTTGTATTTGCTGAATTTGCTGTTGTGATCCCAGACATTTAGCTTCCAGAGAAAACTTATTTGGAAATTTCAAATGCAAGATAAGTTACTCAAAATAAAGATACTGGAGTTTTTTTTTCCCTCAGTTCTGTTAAAAAATATGTATTTGGTACCTAGTGTCCTGGAGACAGTTAAGACTATCTTCTCTCTTGCAAGGAGATCCTAGCTGGTATGGGATGCAAAAAAAGCACACGAATAAAACTGAGGTGTTAGGCACAAGATGCAATCAGTGAGACACAGAGGGTCCCCTGCATGGATGTGTGTGCTTATAGATCCGTATGGGGAATGATCTCCTAACGTTGATTTCTCCTGTGTTCCGGGGGCAGCACTGTCAAGCGTTTTATAGGATGGCCGCGTTAACACAGGAAAGGTCTTTTAGAGATACTCTAGTTTACTGCCAGAGGAGAAAACTGAGGTCCAGAGATGTTATAAAACCTTTCCAAGATCAAGACCAGACCTTCTATCTGACTCGCTGCCTTCCATTCTTTCCCCTACACCTACTACTTGTCCAGCTGGGCACCAACAATTTATTCAGTTGGCCAAAAAGTTCGTTTAGGTTTTTGGCCCACTCAATACCTAGGCACTTTAATACTTCCTTCCATTGTCTGCTTACTCTCTTCATTTCCTTCCCATTTTATATTTTCACTGTGGTTGCACAGGATGAAGAAGTGGGAACAGACTACTTTGCAGAAGGGACCTGGGAAAACAATGCTAAAATTGACCCTTGAAAGTTCAGTATGGGGTATCATTACAGGACTCAATTTTTCACTCCTCCCCATGTGGAGTCACTCCACTGTGTAACTTTGCAGTGTAACTTTTTTGGGGGGGGCCACTTCTATTGGTCTTTCATTTATTTATTGTCATCCATCTTTGTTCTTTGGCCCGTGTGGGCCTCCCATCACAGTGGCCTCTCTTGCTGCAGAGCACCGGCTCTGGGCGCATGTGCTCCAGAACTCCGGCTTGGTAGTTGGACACATCGATCCAGCCACTCCGCGGCCCGTGGGATCCTCCCAGGCCAGGGATCAAACTGGTGCCCCTTGCACTGCAAGGCGGTGTCTTTACCCACTGGACCAGCAGGGAAGCCCTGCAGTGTAACTTTGATGAGTGGGCTGTACTTTCCCTTCTCCTGACTTTAGGTTTGGCCATGTGACTACTCTGGCCAATAAAATGGCTACCAACAAACACTGACAGTGAACAATCTGAGATGACAATTCTAGGATTTCCCGGGTGGCCAGGTGGTTAAGAATCCACCTGCCAATGCAGGGAACACAGGTTCGGTCCCTGGTCTGGGAGGATTCCACATTCTGCAGGACAATGAAGGCCATGTGCCACAGCTAAACTGACTTTGTGCTCCTAGAGCCCACGCTCCGCAACGAGAGAAATCACCACAATGAGAAGCCTGCACACTGAAACTAGAGTCACCTCCACTTGCCACAACCTAAAGAAAGCCCATGTCTAGCAATAAAGATACAGAGCAGCCAAAATAATAAAATTTAAAATGAAAACAGTTCCATTTATATGACTATCAAAAAGAATAAAATACTTAAGCGTAAAGTAAATCAAAAAACTTGTACAGGGGATTCCCTGGTGGTCCAGTGGGTAAGGACACCGCCTTGCAGTGCAAGGGGTGCTGGTTCGATCCCTGGCCTGGGAGGATCCCACGTGCCGCGGAGCGGTTGGACCGATGTGTTCAACTACTGAGCCGGAGCTCTGGAGCACATGCGCCCAGAGCCGGTGCTCTGCAGCGAGACAGGCCACTGCGATGGGAGGCCCACATGGGCCAAAGAACAAGGATGGAAATACATGAGGGACCATAGAAGAAGTGTTCCCCGCCCCCCAAAAAAGACTTGTACACAGAAAATTACAAAACATTCATAAGTAAATGAAAAAAAGATTTCATATTCATGGGTCGGAAGACAATTTTGTTAGGATGTCAATACTCCCCAAATCAAGCCCAATTCAATCCCTTTAAAAATCCTAATGACTTAAAAATTGTCTTTGCCTAAGTAGAAAAATTCATCTTAAAATTTGTATGGAATATTGAGGGACCTTGAAAAGCCAAACCAATCCTGAAAAAAGACAACAAAGTTACAGGTCTCATACTTTCTGAATTCAAAACTTATTACAAACACTAAGAACTGGAATAAAGATAGACATGTAGACTAATGGAACAGAAAACCCAGAAATAAATTCTTATGTAGAAGGTCAGTTTTCTACATGGGTTCCAAAACCATTCAATGAAGAACAAACAGTCTATTCAACAAATGGTTCTGGAAAAACTGGATTTCTACAAGCAAAGAATGATGTTGGATCCTTACATTAAACCATTTACAGGGACTTCCCTGTAGCCCAGGGACTATAATTTCAATACAGGGGGCCTGAGTTCAAACCCTGGTCAGGGAACTAGATCCCACCCACATGCTACAACAAAGACCCATCACAGTCAAGTAAATAAATATATATATATTTTAAATTATATATATATATATACACACACAAAAATTAACTCAAAATGGGTTAAGGACCTAAATATACAAGTTAAAATTATAAAACTCACAGGAAAAAAAACACAAGGGTAAAGCTTCATAATACTGGATTTGGGAATAATGTTTTGGATCTGACACTAAAAGCACAGACAATAAAAGAAAGAAAAATTGGATAAACTGGACATCAACAAAATTAAACCTTTTTGAAGGACACAAGAGAGTGAAAAGGCAACTCACACAAATGGAGAAAATACTTACAAATCAGAGATCTGCTAAGAGATTAATATATAAAGAATATAGAAAGAATCCATACAACTCAACAAAAACCAGTCAACTTAAAAAATGATCAAAACACTTGAAGAGACATATCTCAAAGATATGCAAATGATTAACAAGCACATGAAAATATGCTCAACATCACTAATTTCTATAGAAACACAAATCAGAACCGCAACGAAATATTCATTAGGATGTCAATTATTTAAAAAACATTAAAGTTGATGAAGATGTGGGAAAATTATAACACTGTGTTGTTAGCAGAAATGTAAAATGGTGCAGTCACTGTGGAAAACAACATCAAAGTTTCTAAAAAAAATTAAAAATTAGAGTTACTGTATAATTCAGCAGTTATTCTATGCTGGCTACATATCCAAAATACTTGAAAGCAGGATTTGAATAGATTATTTGTACACCAATGTCCATGGCAGCATTATTCATGATAATCAGAAGGTGAAAACAACCCAGAGGTCCATCAATAGATGGATGGATAAACAAAATGTGATCAATATATATGCTGAATATTTATTCAGCCTTAAAAGGGAATATAATTCTGATACATGTGACAACATGGATTACACTTGAAAACATTAAGTGAAGGAAGTCAGACACAAAAGGACAAATATTGTATGATTCCCCTTATATGAGATAACTAGAGTAGTCAAATTTGTAGAAACAGAAAGTGAATAGTAATAAACTAGGAGGTGGGAGAAGGAGCGAATGGAGTACTATTTAATGGCATGGGTTTCAGTACGGGATGATGAAGAGGCTCTGGAGATGGATAGTGTGAGGTTGTGCAACAGTGAAAATGTAATCAAAGCCGCTGAAATGTACACTTTAAAATGGTTCAAATTGTAGGGCTTCCCTAGTGGTCCAGTGGGCAAAGAGTCTGCTTTGCAGTGCAAGGGGCACCACGGTTCCCGGCCTGCAAAGCTTCATAATACTGGATTTGGGAATAATGTTTTGGATCTGACACTAAAAGCACAGACAATAAAAGAAAGAAAAATTGGATAAACTGGACATCAACAAAATTAAACCTTTTTGAAGGACACAAGAGAGTGAAAAGGCAACTCACACAAATGGAGAAAATACTTACAAATCAGAGATCTGCTAAGAGATTAATATATAAAGAATATAGAAAGAATCCATACAACTCAACAAAAACCAGTCAACTTAAAAAATGATCAAAACACTTGAAGAGACATATCTCAAAGATATGCAAATGATTAACAAGCACATGAAAATATGCTCAACATCACTAATTTCTATAGAAACACAAATCAGAACCGCAACGAAATATTCATTAGGATGTCAATTATTTAAAAAACATTAAAGTTGATGAAGATGTGGGAAAATTATAACACTGTGTTGTTAGCAGAAATGTAAAATGGTGCAGTCACTGTGGAAAACAACATCAAAGTTTCTAAAAAAAATTAAAAATTAGAGTTACTGTATAATTCAGCAGTTATTCTATGCTGGCTACATATCCAAAATACTTGAAAGCAGGATTTGAATAGATTATTTGTACACCAATGTCCATGGCAGCATTATTCATGATAATCAGAAGGTGAAAACAACCCAGAGGTCCATCAATAGATGGATGGATAAACAAAATGTGATCAATATATATGCTGAATATTTATTCAGCCTTAAAAGGGAATATAATTCTGATACATGTGACAACATGGATTACACTTGAAAACATTAAGTGAAGGAAGTCAGACACAAAAGGACAAATATTGTATGATTCCCCTTATATGAGATAACTAGAGTAGTCAAATTTGTAGAAACAGAAAGTGAATAGTAATAAACTAGGAGGTGGGAGAAGGAGGGAATGGAGTACTATTTAATGGCATGGGTTTCAGTACGGGATGATGAAGAGGCTCTGGAGATGGATAGTGTGAGGTTGTGCAACAGTGAAAATGTAATCAAAGCCGCTGAAATGTACACTTTAAAATGGTTCAAATTGTAGGGCTTCCCTAGTGGTCCAGTGGGCAAAGAGTCTGCTTTGCAGTGCAAGGGGCACCACGGTTCAATCCCTGGCCCTGGAGGATCCCACGTGTCGCGGAGTGGCTGGACCAGTGTGTCCAATCACGAGCCAGCGCTCTGGAGTGCATGCGCCCAGAGCCGGTGATCAGCAACGAGAGGCCACCGCAATGGGAGGCCCACACATGCCAAAAGAATGAAGATGGATGAAAATAATAAATTACTAAGAAAAAGCTCGTGGCATGAAGTTAAAAAAAAAAAAGGTTCAAGTTGTAAATTGCACATTACATATTATGTATATTTTACCGTAATAAAATAACTGGGGCAGCAGATGTGCTAGGTACCAGTTTCAGTCCTAGACCTCGAGAGACCTTGTGAGTTTTCCCTTGTGCTCTTGTGCCTTTGCCATCACTGTAGAAGAAGATGCCTGGACTAGCCTGATGGTCCCAAGGGGAGGTGAGAGAAATGTGGAGAACAGCCAAGTCACTCCAGCCAAACCTGGTTCAGATTAGCAGAACTAAGGAAGATCAGTAAGAATAAATGACTGTTATTTTAAGCCACTGCATCTTGGGTTTATTTGAATGCAGCTCTCTTCCTTTCAAGGGTGGGGTGAGGTAGCTAACTGACACATTTTAGGGAGTAGGGGCTTCCAGATCTCCTTGGCCTATGGATCCAAAGTAGGATGGAGTTTCTACCTGTGTGCTGATCCAGCTCTCACCTGCCTGGATTTTTTCACCCTTGTACTCCGGAGAAGCAGTCTCCCGACATGCTTCTATGAGGTCCATGGTGGTGTCAACTGTATTTCTGTTATGAAATGGAGGTGTGAATGGCCCTGGGAGACATACATAGAGGACCACCGGGACCTCTAGGGACCAGCAGCATCCATTCCCTCCAGTCCCAAATGCTGTCTAGAGTCAGACATTTTCTAATAAAAGGCAGGAAAGCTATACATTTGTTTAGGCAAATAGCATGATCTCAAAACTGGAGTACTATTTAATGGCATGGGTTTCAGTACGGGATGATGAAGAGGCTCTGGAGATGGATAGTGTGAGGTTGTGCAACAGTGAAAATGTAATCAAAGCCGCTGAAATGTACACTTTAAAATGGTTCAAATTGTAGGGCTTCCCTAGTGGTCCAGTGGGCAAAGAGTCTGCTTTGCAGTGCAAGGGGCACCACGGTTCAATCCCTGGCCCTGGAGGATCCCACGTGTCGCGGAGTGGCTGGACCAGTGTGTCCAATCACGAGCCAGCGCTCTGGAGTGCATGCGCCCAGAGCCGGTGATCAGCAACGAGAGGCCACCGCAATGGGAGGCCCACACATGCCAAAAGAATGAAGATGGATGAAAATAATAAATTACTAAGAAAAAGCTCGTGGCATGAAGTTAAAAAAAAAAAAGGTTCAAGTTGTAAATTGCACATTACATATTATGTATATTTTACCGTAATAAAATAACTGGGGCAGCAGATGTGCTAGGTACCAGTTTCAGTCCTAGACCTCGAGAGACCTTGTGAGTTTTCCCTTGTGCTCTTGTGCCTTTGCCATCACTGTAGAAGAAGATGCCTGGACTAGCCTGATGGTCCCAAGGGGAGGTGAGAGAAATGTGGAGAACAGCCAAGTCACTCCAGCCAAACCTGGTTCAGATTAGCAGAACTAAGGAAGATCAGTAAGAATAAATGACTGTTATTTTAAGCCACTGCATCTTGGGTTTATTTGAATGCAGCTCTCTTCCTTTCAAGGGTGGGGTGAGGTAGCTAACTGACACATTTTAGGGAGTAGGGGCTTCCAGATCTCCTTGGCCTATGGATCCAAAGTAGGATGGAGTTTCTACCTGTGTGCTGATCCAGCTCTCACCTGCCTGGATTTTTTCACCCTTGTACTCCGGAGAAGCAGTCTCCCGACATGCTTCTATGAGGTCCATGGTGGTGTCAACTGTATTTCTGTTATGAAATGGAGGTGTGAATGGCCCTGGGAGACATACATAGAGGACCACCGGGGACCTCTAGGGACCAGCAGCATCCATTCCCTCCAGTCCCAAATGCTGTCTAGAGTCAGACATTTTCTAATAAAAGGCAGGAAAGCTATACATTTGTTTAGGCAAATAGCATGATCTCAAAACTGAAGCTTGAAACAAGTAAAGCCTTTTAGACTTACTGAAACAGACACACCTATATCTTCCTATCACATCTGCTTTAAAGAAAAGGTGCTGTATGCTGCCGAGATGCTGGTTGCATGAATGATTTTGTTTGGTTGTTGTGGACAGAGTGTGGCGAGGCTGACTAGATTCCAAATTGAAAAATAAGAGTCTTGCTCTTCCCAAGGAAACAGGAAATCTTTGGCCAAGGAAACTCTCAATTGAGCTCTAATCTTGGTTTTCCCAGCTCCATTAGGATAAGTTTTCTGAGAGACCGTTTAGACAGGACAAGCAATGGTAGCAGCCACAGGCTGTTTTCTATAGTTGATGAAGTTACTTATCTAAGGAGCCAGAAATCTCAGTCAGCTAAGTACGTGGTATATTTGCATAACAATTACATTCAAAATCCTTCCTCTTTCCTGGAATCAGAGGTCAGCATGAAGAGCCAGGATATCTCTCTTAACCCATAGTATCTCTGGGTCTTGAATCTAGGACCTATTTCTAAGTCCTTCTAGCTTGGTGCTCCTAGTGAAGAGTGCCATGGATGTGACGTTCTTGAAACTCAACTTGAGAAAGACTCCTGAGCAGTGACTAAGACCTTGAGGCTTTGTAAAGGTGCCTTCACATTAATACTGCTCGCTCTGAAGCCTATCAGGGTGAAGATCTATTCTGTAGGCAGTTTTTAAAGAAAAAGCAGTTTTGGTACTTTCCGATGCAATTACACAGAGACATGACTGTCAAAAAGAACTTTAGATGATAAGGTTCTCTGGTTTCCATTTTTCAATTTATAAATGAAAGCTTTGGATTTAAACAATAATTTTAAAATGTGTGTTCCTTGGGGCCCTAAGGTTTTGCCTAGGTATGGGGGTGGGGGTGGGAAACCTTGATAGGGAATTTGGGTCCCCTAGATGGGGTTTTGGGACCTCTATCATCATTTCAATTAAAGCAGAATTATATAAGAAGATTCTTTTATTGGTAACCAGTGAATCAGAGGATTTTTTTTTTTTTTTTTTTGGCCACTTCTATTGGTCTTTCATTTATTTATTTTCATCTATCTTTGTTCTTTGGCCTGTGTGGGCCTCCCATCGCAGTGGCCTCTCTCCCGTTGCAGAGCACTGGCTCTGGGAACATGCACTCCAGAGTGCTGGCTCATAATTGGACACACCGGTCCAGTTGCTCTGTGGCACATGGGATCTTTCCAGGCCAGGGATCGAACCAGCATCCATTGCACTACAAGGCAGTGTCCTTACCCACTGGACCATCAGGAAAGCCCTGAATCAGAGGATTTTAAAGTTGCTTTTAGGTTCCAAGATCTCTTAACATTATCTCAAACTCATCGTTCTATCCCTCTTCTTAGACAGATCAGTGTAAAGGGCAAAGAAGACTTAGTCTAGGGCTTCCCTGGTGGTCCAGTTGGTGGGGAAACTGCTTTGCAGTGCAAGGGGTGCGTTTCGATCCCTGGCCTGGGAAGATTCCACATGCCACAGAGTGGCTGGACCGATGTATCCAACTACTGAGTCAAAGCTCTGGAGCGTATGCGCCCAGAGCTGGGACTCTGCAGCGACAGAGGCCACTGCGATGGGAGGCCCACACAGGCCAAAGAACAAAGATAAATAAATGAAAGATCAATAGAAGTGGCCCCCCAAAAAAGTAAAAACAAAAAAAAGGACTTAGTCTATATTGTTTAGATGAGTATGTAGTGAAACTGAACTGTGGTGATGAAAGGTTCCTGAAAGGACTGTAGCTCTCCAGGCTCCTCTGTCCATGGGATTTCCTAGGCAAGAATACCGGAGTGGCTTGCCATTGCCTTCTCTAGAGAATCTTCCCAACCCGGGGATTAAACCCTGGTCTCCTGCATTGCAGGCAGATTCCTTACAGACTGAGCTACTAGAGAAGCTCCATATATAGAGGTCACTGAAGATGAACATAAGCAGAGACCAAGGATAGAAAAGGGGAGGGCAGTCTAGAAGATATAGTATGAGCAAAGGTGCAAAGATGAAAAAACCTGTGATGTGTCTTGGAGAAAAGCTTAACTGGACTGAAAAATAGGCAGCAGAGATGATGCTGGCCTGGTGGTAAGAATTGCAATGGGGAGGATCTTAAAGGCCTAAATCTGGTGTCTCAGGAGCACCTCTAGGTTTCTGAAGAGAGGGTTTCTGACCTAGGTTGGCTTTAGAAGAATCATTAAGGTGGTTCTTTCCAAGATGTAATGGCTTGAGAGAAATGAGAATCTAGGATATCAGTTTAGGAGTGGTAAGAAATGAGATGTATTTGTAAAGGTAGCTATGACAGGATGTGAGTAGAAGAGGGTACAAACAAAGAAGAGAAGCCAAAGAGACTGGCACACTGTGAGATTAACAGAAGCAGGTAAATCCAGAAAAGAAGCTATTCCTTATTTCCACCCCTAGACATGGATGCATTTAGTTCTAAGCATATTGACTTTAAAGGTTGAGATGAATCAAAGGCTGGAAAAATCCACTGATATGATACAGATAAAAATGGAAGTTACTCAGCGGTAAGAACTGGAGACAGATTTTGGGAACCAGTCTCATAGATGTGTGGAAGAAATCGTCAATGAAAAGGGGCCAGGTCTGAGAAGAAGATAGTGGGAGAATGCTCATGTTCAGTGATTGAAGAAGGCAGAGGAAGTACTAAAGGGATCTGTGGGATGGGAGAAAAACTGAGACCAGGGATATCATGGGACTCCAGAAAGAAAATATATTAAAGGGACAGGTTGTTAGGAAATAACTGATTTATATAGGAGCTTGTGGAATGAATGAATGGTTTCATTTTTAAAAAATGAAAATAACTAACCAAACATATTCTTTCCACAACCACCTTGTACCCTCTGAACCCAGGTAACATAAAGGTAAACTTCATCCCAACTCACATTTTAATGATCAGGAATTCCAAGTTAGTAGAACTGGAAATAAAAGTGTTCTGTATAATCAAAGCATCCCATTCAGTGCTACGTACACATATTTCTTTAAGAGAGAATTTAGCTCTGGGTCTTGAATCTTTAGAAGTATACTAACAACTGTGTTATTAAGATGATGAAGGATTAAAGAAGAGGTGAATGAGAATGCTTTAAATGTTGAAAAATAGGAACAGAATAGATGTTGGCCAGAAAACCCTCAAAACAACATGACTAGGGATTCAAGCGTTCAAAAAAAACCCCCAAAACAAAAAACCAACCCAAATGGTGAATAACTTATTTGGACTAGTTAAAATGTAAACAACAATAACAAAATACACAAAACAACAACTTTCACAAAGCACTGAAGAGTAATTGAAAACAATGGTGGAAACACAAGGGGAGTCTGTCCTAAAATCTCAGAACTGCAACAGGTGCGATTTGCTACCTAGTGACTTTTTTGCCTGAGAAAGTTCCTCAATCCCCAGATGGCCCCCATTGCTGGAGAACATATGGCTTTATTATCTTCAGATGTCAGAGGACAGTGGGGGTTGTCAGAATAGATGGAAGGTTAAGGGATAAAATCCTTTAAGGTAAACCTTAAAATTTGTATAAATCCTGTCCAAATTCTTTCTAGCAGATCCCAGAGGGACCCAGTAAAAAGGCAGCAGCTAGAAGGTGAAAACGGAGTGGAAAATTCAGTGAGTGAACACTACAGGGAAGACGGAGGTGGGAATTTGAATCCAGTCAAATTACCTGTCTTTTAGAACAAAACCAAACTCTCTTCAGAGGAATATAACAGAATTCAAAGTCTCTAGTACATCATCTGTAAGGTTCATTACATAATTAAAAACCTCTAGATAAGATAAAAATGTGATCCACACTCAAGAAAAACAGCAGTCAATAGACCTCTAGGTTTACTGACTTCTGAAACAATACAAGTGTTGTAATGAGAAGACAAGGACTTTAAATCAGCTGTTATAAATATATTTAAGGACTTACAGAAAAGCCTGCTTATAATAAATGAAAACATGGAGCATCTCGGTAAAAAGAATATGAAAACCTTTGTACCCTCTGAACCCAGGTAACATAAAGGTAAACTTCATCCCAACTCACATTTTAATGATGCTAGTAGAACTGGAAATAAAAGTGTTCTGTATAATCAAAGCATCCCATTCAGTGCTACGTACACATATTTCTTTAAGAGAGAATTTAGCTCTGGGTCTTGAATCTTTAGAAGTATACTAACAACTGTGTTATTAAGATGATGAAGGATTAAAGAAGAGGTGAATGAGAATGCTTTAAATGTTGAAAAATAGGAACAGAATAGATGTTGGCCAGAAAACCCTCAAAACAACATGACTAGGGATTCAAGCGTTCAAAAAAAACCCCCAAAACAAAAAACCAACCCAAATGGTGAATAACTTATTTGGACTAGTTAAAATGTAAACAACAATAACAAAATACACAAAACAACAACTTTCACAAAGCACTGAAGAGTAATTGAAAACAATGGTGGAAACACAAGGGGAGTCTGTCCTAAAATCTCAGAACTGCAACAGGTGCGATTTGCTACCTAGTGACTTTTTTGCCTGAGAAAGTTCCTCAATCCCCAGATGGCCCCCATTGCTGGAGAACATATGGCTTTATTATCTTCAGATGTCAGAGGACAGTGGGGGTTGTCAGAATAGATGGAAGGTTAAGGGATAAAATCCTTTAAGGTAAACCTTAAAATTTGTATAAATCCTGTCCAAATTCTTTCTAGCAGATCCCAGAGGGACCCAGTAAAAAGGCAGCAGCTAGAAGGTGAAAACGGAGTGGAAAATTCAGTGAGTGAACACTACAGGGAAGACGGAGGTGGGAATTTGAATCCAGTCAAATTACCTGTCTTTTAGAACAAAACCAAACTCTCTTCAGAGGAATATAACAGAATTCAAAGTCTCTAGTACATCATCTGTAAGGTTCATTACATAATTAAAAACCTCTAGATAAGATAAAAATGTGATCCACACTCAAGAAAAACAGCAGTCAATAGACCTCTAGGTTTACTGACTTCTGAAACAATACAAGTGTTGTAATGAGAAGACAAGGACTTTAAATCAGCTGTTATAAATATATTTAAGGACTTACAGAAAAGCCTGCTTATAATAAATGAAAACATGGAGCATCTCGGTAGAGAAGCAGAAATTATGAAAACTAATTCTAGAGCTGAAATGTACAAAAAATGAAATGAAAAATTCACTAGGTGGGCCTAACAGAAATTTGGAGATAGCAGGAGAAGCTGTCAGTGAACTTCTCATAACTGAGTAGAAATTATTCAACATGAAGAACAGAGGGGGAAAAAAAATAATAGAAGGAAAATAAACAGAGCTCCATTGACCTGAGGAAAAAAAGTCTAATATATGTGCCCAAAAGGAAAGAAAAAAATGAGTCAGAAACATACTAGAGGAAAGAAAACTACCAAATCGCCCAAACTTTGAGAGAGCCATGAAGTTTCAAAAGGTTCACAAACCACCCAAAACATCATCCTCCAGGTAATGAAATCAGTACGTTAAAAATATCTTGAAAGTCATGATGGAGTAATAAGGACTGGGTTTATTCTCTTGCCATAAATAACTAGAAAACTGGACAGAAATGTATGAAATGACTGTTTGCAGACATCAGATAACAGACAGTAGAGGGCTGTGGTTCCTCAAGAAGAGAAACAGGTCAGATGAGCCCAATGAGTCCCCTGCCTTCCTGCCTGGAGGGACATTCTGAGCTGCAAGAGTCGGGAGGATGTATTCATTTCCTAGGGTTGCCAGACAAAGTGCCACAGACTAGGTGACTTAAATGGCAAAAATGTGTTGTCTCACAGATCTGGAAGTTTGAGATCAACACTGTCAACAGTGTCCGTTCCTTCTGAGGGCTGTGAGGGGTAGTCTGTTTCATCTGTTTTAGCTTCTGGTGGTTTCCTGGCAATCTCTGGTGTTCCTTGGCTTGTAGATGCATCTCTCCAATCTCTGCTTTCACAATTGTGTGGCGTTCTCCCTTGAGGGCATGCCACCAGTCAAATTAGATTAGGGCCCATCCTAATGACCTCATCTTAACTTGATTATCTGCACAGACTGTATTTCCAAATAAGGTTACTTTCATAGGTACTGAGGACTAGAGATTTCAGCAAGTGTGGGGTTGGGGGAGCTACAACTCAACCTACATCAGAAGATTATCCTAGGCAGAGCATGGCAGTTTGGATTAATTAACGAGACAAAAAACAAAATTCAGTGAGGTAGAGCAGAATTCTGGAAATGAGGGTGTTATGTAGAAAAACTGCTCCAGAAATATGTATAAGTTCCTCTTGAGTCTTTGCCTGAAATGAAGATGTACACACATAGAGTGAAACTCTCCAAGACTGACCAAAGATCAACCAAGAAGCTGTGATTTCACCATTTCCCAAAACTTAAGTAGGGCTGGAAGGGCTTCAAGTTTTGACCAGCCAGAGGGCAACATCCTTGTTCACCAACAGAGGAACTCAACAGAGACCTCAGGAGAGCCCCAGGGTAAAGGCTTCTACAGAGGAGCTTTTTATCACACTTTGGAACAAACTTCAAAAAGATCAAATTAAACTGAATAACTGCTTAAGAGAAGAAAATTCAGAAATTGCTAGAAGGCAACAACACCCAAACATCTGACATAAAATCTGCACTGTGTCGCTTTCAATCAAATATTATTTGGTAAGTCAAGAAGCAGGAAAATGTGACCCATAATTAAGACAAAAATCAATCAGTGGAAACAGATCTAGAAATAACAGGAATGATAGAATTAGTAGACATTAAATGGCAAAGGGCTGTGGTTCCTCAAGAAGAGAAACAGGTCAGATGAGCCCAATGAGTCCCCTGCCTTCCTGCCTGGAGGGACATTCTGAGCTGCAAGAGTCGGGAGGATGTATTCATTTCCTAGGGTTGCCAGACAAAGTGCCACAGACTAGGTGACTTAAATGGCAAAAATGTGTTGTCTCACAGATCTGGAAGTTTGAGATCAACACTGTCAACAGTGTCCGTTCCTTCTGAGGGCTGTGAGGGGTAGTCTGTTTCATCTGTTTTAGCTTCTGGTGGTTTCCTGGCAATCTCTGGTGTTCCTTGGCTTGTAGATGCATCTCTCCAATCTCTGCTTTCACAATTGTGTGGCGTTCTCCCTTGAGGGCATGCCACCAGTCAAATTAGATTAGGGCCCATCCTAATGACCTCATCTTAACTTGATTATCTGCACAGACTGTATTTCCAAATAAGGTTACTTTCATAGGTACTGAGGACTAGAGATTTCAGCAAGTGTGGGGTTGGGGGAGCTACAACTCAACCTACATCAGAAGATTATCCTAGGCAGAGCATGGCAGTTTGGATTAATTAACGAGACAAAAAACAAAATTCAGTGAGGTAGAGCAGAATTCTGGAAATGAGGGTGTTATGTAGAAAAACTGCTCCAGAAATATGTATAAGTTCCTCTTGAGTCTTTGCCTGAAATGAAGATGTACACACATAGAGTGAAACTCTCCAAGACTGACCAAAGATCAACCAAGAAGCTGTGATTTCACCATTTCCCAAAACTTAAGTAGGGCTGGAAGGGCTTCAAGTTTTGACCAGCCAGAGGGCAACATCCTTGTTCACCAACAGAGGAACTCAACAGAGACCTCAGGAGAGCCCCAGGGTAAAGGCTTCTACAGAGGAGCTTTTTATCACACTTTGGAACAAACTTCAAAAAGATCAAATTAAACTGAATAACTGCTTAAGAGAAGAAAATTCAGAAATTGCTAGAAGGCAACAACACCCAAACATCTGACATAAAATCTGCACTGTGTCGCTTTCAATCAAATATTATTTGGTAAGTCAAGAAGCAGGAAAATGTGACCCATAATTAAGACAAAAATCAATCAGTGGAAACAGATCTAGAAATAACAGGAATGATAGAATTAGTAGACAAATATATTGAACTGGGAATTAAAAATAAATAAAGGAGGGCTTCCCTGGTGGTCCAGTGGGTAAGAACACCACCTTGCAGTGCAAGGGGTGCCGGTTTGATCCCTGGCCTGGGAAGATGACATGTGCTGTGGTGTGGCTGGACTGATGTGTCCAACTACCAAGCCGGAGCTCTGGAGTGCATGTGCCCAGAGCTGGTGCTCTTCAGAGAGAGAGGCCACTGTGATGGGAGGCCCACACAGGTCAAAGAACAAAGATAAATAGATGAAAGATCAATATAAGTGGCCAGTTAAAAAAAAAAACACTTAAAAAAAAACATAAAGGGAAATATTTTTGTACCTAGTAAGAAAATAGAAAAGAATCAAGTATACTTCTAGAAATGAAGCATATTTTATAAAATGAAAAATTCACTGGATAGTATTAAAACATTAAATACTACAGAAAAATGACTTGTGATATTGAAGATATAGTAATAAAAATTAGCCAGAATTAAACGAAGAGAGAAAAAAGACTGAAAAAAACCCATCATCAAAACCAAGGGGTCGGGCTTCCCCTGGTGGTCCAGTGGGTAAGGACACCGCCTTGCAGTGCAAGGGGCACCGGTTAAATCCCTGGCCTAGGAAGATCCCACGTGCC
Organism: Tragulus kanchil; assembly: GCA_022376925.1. Lineage (NCBI taxonomy): Eukaryota > Metazoa > Chordata > Mammalia > Artiodactyla > Tragulidae > Tragulus > Tragulus kanchil. The sequence continues at coordinate 122,327,066 of JAIOJX010000023.1, read as the reverse complement.
GCGGAGCGGCTGGACCGATGTGTCCAATTACCGAGCCGGAGCTCTGGAGCGCATGCGCCCAGAGCCGGTGCTCTGCGACAACAGAGGCCACCACGATGGGAGGCCCACAGGAGCCAAAGAACAAAGATGGATGAAAATAGAGAAATGAAAGACCAATAGAAGTGGCCCGCCTGCTCTCCTCCCTCCCTCCCCAACCCGACCCCCGCCCAAAATAAATAAATAAATAAATCTTTAAAAAAAAAAAACAAAAAACCAAGGGGTCAAACACATGTTAGCCAAGAATGTGGTTATGTGAGCATATCTGCCAAAGTCGTATGGGTAAAATTTGTGCATTTTGATAAATGTAAATTTTACCTAAAAGAAAGCTGAGTAGGTTCTGGGGTGGGCATGGTGTGTGAGAAGTGGGTGGAAGTATAAACAAAACAGCAATGACTGGGTGTTCTTTGTTGAAGCTGGGTGATAAGTGCATGGGGTTCATTATGCTGCTTTGTTCACTTTGTATATACATGAAATGACCCATAAAAAAGAGAAAAAACTTGAAATTATTGATCATCAGAAATGGCTCAGTGTTCAAAAAACTGCTTTTCACATATTCACAATCTTCAACAAAGGAGGCAAGGATATATAATGGAGAAAAGACGGTCTTTGTTAAGTGGTGTTGGGAGAGCTGGACAGCTACATGTAAATCACTGAAGTCAGAACACACCCTCACACTATACACAAAAATAAACCCAAAATGGCTTAAAGGCTTAAACATAAGCTATGATAGCATACTCCTAGAAGAGCACATAGGCTAAACAATCTCTGACATAAATCTTACCAATATTTTCTTAGGTCAGTTTCTCAAGGCAATAGAAGTAAACAAATGGGGCCTAATCAAACTTATAAGCTTTTGCATAGCAAAGGAAACAATTGAAAAAATAAAAAGACAACCTATGGAATAGGAGAAAACAATTACAAATGATGTAACTGACATAGGCTTAATTTCCAAAATATACAATTCAACAATAAAAAACGAACAACCTAATCCCCAGATGGGCAGAAGACCTGAATAGACATTTCTCCAAAGAAGACATAATAGATTTCCAACAGGCACATGAAAAAATGCTCAACATTGCCAATTATTAGAGAAATGCAAATCAAAACCACAATGAGTTAATCACCTCATACTAATCAGAATGACCATCATTAAAAAGCCTACAAAAAGCTACAAATGCTGGAGAGAGTGTGGAGAAAACAGAACCCTTATATTATGTTGGTGGGAATGTAAGTTGGTGAAGCCACTGTAGAAAACAGCATGGAGGTTCCTCAGAAAACTAAAAATAGAATTACCATTTGATCTAGCAATCCCACTCCTGGGGCTTTATCTGGACAAAAATGTAATTCAAAAAGATACATGCATTCCCCTCTCCATAGCAGCACTATTCATGATTGCTAAGACGTGGATAAAACCCAAATGTCTACAGACAGATGAATGGATAAAGAGTATGTGGTGTATATATATACAATGGAACACTACTCAGCCATGAAAATGAATAATGTCATTTTCAGCAACATAGATGGACCTAGAGATCATCATACTAAATGAAGTCAGAAAGAAAGAATTTCTATATGATATCACTTATATGTAGAATCCAAAGTATTACATAAATGAACCTATCTATGAAACAGAGACATGGAAGAGAACAGACTGATGGTTGCCAGACTGATGGATGGGGAACAAATGGAGTGGAAAGCTGGGGTTAGCAGATACAAGTTTTTATAAATAGTATGGATAAATAACAGGGGTCTATGTAGAGGACAAGAACTACATTCAATATTCTATTATAAACTATGGTGGAAAATAATATATCAAAAGAACATGTGTGTATATATATATACACACAATATATATATATGTGTGTGTGTATATATATATATATATATATATATATACACACACACACATATATATATACATATATACATATACACACACAATATAGGTATATATGAAAGTGCTCAGTCGTGTCAGACTCTTTGCCATCCCATGGACTGTAGCCCACCAAGCTCTTCTGTCCAGGGGATTCTCCAGCCAAGAATACTGAATAGGTAGCCATTCCCTTCTCCAAGGGGATCTTCCCCACTCAGGGACTGAACCTGGCTCTCTGTCAATGCAGTCAGACTCTTTACTGTCTGAGCCACCAGAGGAAACCCGTGTGTGTGTGTGTGTAATTGAGTCATTTGGCTGTACAGCAGTCATTAACACAACAGTATACATCAACTATGCCTCAGTAAAACAAAAAATCCTGCTAGTAGGTTCCCCTTCATTCATTTAGCTCCCCTGAAGTCAGAGATCCCTGCCTATTTCACCCTTGACTGCAGTGACTTTGGTGTGGTTGCTCCGCATGGCAGCAAGGGTTACTTATCTCCTTATATCTGTCCTTTCCTTCTTAGTATAAATGAATCCCTGAATTCTAGGTAGAGACCTAGTTGCCTGGAAGAGAGAGATTTCTATTGCCCCTTGAAATAAAGTGTGGGCCATGTGATTCCTTATGAGACAGAAAGGAATATGTTATATACCCTCTAGGTTAAAAAAGACCATGATGCTAAGTGGAAAAAATGTCAAAATGTGAAAGAGTATGTGGTGTATATATAAAATGGAACACTACTCAGCCATGAAAATGAATAATGTCATTTTCAGCAACATAGATGGACCTAGAGATCATCATACTAAATGAAGTCAGAAAGAAAGAATTTCTATATGATATCACTTATATGTAGAATCCAAAGTATTACATAAATGAACCTATCTATGAAACAGAGACATGGAAGAGAACAGACTGATGGTTGCCAGACTGATGGATGGGGAACAAATGGAGTGGAAAGCTGGGGTTAGCAGATACAAGTTTTTATAAATAGTATGGATAAATAACAGGGGTCTATGTAGAGGACAAGAACTACATTCAATATTCTATTATAAACTATGGTGGAAAATAATATATCAAAAGAACATGTGTGTATATATATATACACACAATATATATATATGTGTGTGTGTGTATATATATATATATGTACATATATACACACACACACATATATATATACATATATACATATATACACACACAATATAGGTATATATGAAAGTGTTAAGTCGTGTCTGACTCTTTGCCATCCCATGGACTGTAGCCCACCAGGCTCCTCTGTCCATGGGATTCTCCAGGCAAGAATACTGGAGTGGGTTGCCATTCCCTTCTCCAGGGGATCTTCCCCACTCAGGGACTGAACCTGGCTCTCTGTCAATGCAGTCAGACTCTTTACTGTCTGAGCCACCAGAGGAAACCCGTGTGTGTGTGTGTGTAATTGAGTCATTTGGCTGTACAGCAGTCATTAACACAACAGTATACATCAACTATGCCTCAGTAAAACAAAAAATCCTGCTAGTAGGTTCCCCTTCATTCATTTAGCTCCCCTGAAGTCAGAGATCCCTGCCTATTTCACCCTTGACTGCAGTGACTTTGGTGTGGTTGCTCCGCATGGCAGCAAGGGTTACTTATCTCCTTATATCTGTCCTTTCCTTCTTAGTATAAATGAATCCCTGAATTCTAGGTAGAGACCTAGTTGCCTGGAAGAGAGAGATTTCCTATTGCCCCTTGAAATAAAGTGTGGGCCATGTGATTCCTTATGAGACAGAAAGGAATATGTTATATACCCTCTGGGACATGGCTTTCAAAGAAAAGACCTGCCTTTCCTCCCTCTTCCTCCATCCTGCTACTGAGAGTGTGTATGTGGAGTGAACCACCCAGTCTAGGTGGATGAGGGCAATATTCCAGGATGGCAGAGCAACAGGATTAAAGCTTTTTTTTTTTGTTTTGTTTTCTGCCTGGGTTACTAGGTAACAAGGTAGCTTGCCACACAGTGCCTGGGACATCTTTTTCTGGACTTCTGTGTGAGACAGGAATATATTCCTCTCTTGTTCTCTTTGGATCTTTGCTGTAGGGTGTTACATGTATATCATAATTATGACAATCCTAAATACTCTTTCCTTGCTGACTCAGTGTCCATTTGCTAGAGAGGGTGTTGCATTTCCCTTCACATCTGGAACTGACCAGAGAATGTATGTAACTACTCTTGGATTGGAAAGTCTATATTCATTAGGAAACGGAAAATAAAGACCAAAATAAACTAATTGCAACTAAAGCAAATGACTTATATTTCAGGTCACCTGTCTTTTCCATCACATATCTGTGTTTCATTGCTTTTAACCAAACACATTACTCCTTAAAAACTTCCTTTGTACTCAGAATGGGTATCCCCTCAGCACACATGGAGCGCAGGCCCCTGTGCCTTTATGTACATATTTATGGGCATGTCTCTGTGTGTACACAGTGGTCTCTGAGGTTGGCCAGCAGCAAGAGTCCAAAGAAGGAATCTAACGTGAATTCCCACTGTGTATGTTCCCAGTGAATAATGATCCATGTTTCACTGCTAATGAGAAAACCTGGCTTGTCACACAGGCTCTATTCTGTCACGGACACTTCTCATTTGTTAAAGTAAGAGAAGCATCCATCATTCTTGGAAGGTGAGCAATCTCTCCGGGTGACATTTGCAAGGACACTGAAAACGGTGTGCACCTGCCTTCCACACCTCTAGTGGGGCCAGAGTAGAAACCAAGTCCCTCCCTTTGGCGTATCTGAGATGCCCAAAAGGTAGAGACCTAGTCCTGGAAGAGAGAGATTTCTATTGCCCCTTGAAATAAAGTGTGGGCCATGTGATTCCTTATGAGACAGAAAGGAATATGTTATATACCCTCTGGGACATGGCTTTCAAAGAAAAGACCTGCCTTTCCTCCCTCTTCCTCCATCCTGCTACTGAGAGTGTGTATGTGGAGTGAACCACCCAGTCTAGGTGGATGAGGGCAATATTCCAGGATGGCAGAGCAACAGGATTAAAGCTTTTTTTGTTTTGTTTTCTGCCTGGGTTACTAGGTAACAAGGTAGCTTGCCACACAGTGCCTGGGACATCTTTTTCTGGACTTCTGTGTGAGACAGGAATATATTCCTCTCTTGTTCTCTTTGGATCTTTGCTGTAGGGTGTTACATGTATATCATAATTATGACAATCCTAAATACTCTTTCCTTGCTGACTCAGTGTCCATTTGCTAGAGAGGGTGTTGCATTTCCCTTCACATCTGGAACTGACCAGAGAATGTATGTAACTACTCTTGGATTGGAAAGTCTATATTCATTAGGAAACGGAAAATAAAGACCAAAATAAACTAATTGCAACTAAAGCAAATGACTTATATTTCAGGTCACCTGTCTTTTCCATCACATATCTGTGTTTCATTGCTTTTAACCAAACACATTACTCCTTAAAAACTTCCTTTGTACTCAGAATGGGTATCCCCTCAGCACACATGGAGCGCAGGCCCCTGTGCCTTTATGTACATATTTATGGGCATGTCTCTGTGTGTACACAGTGGTCTCTGAGGTTGGCCAGCAGCAAGAGTCCAAAGAAGGAATCTAACGTGAATTCCCACTGTGTATGTTCCCAGTGAATAATGATCCATGTTTCACTGCTAATGAGAAAACCTGGCTTGTCACACAGGCTCTATTCTGTCACGGACACTTCTCATTTGTTAAAGTAAGAGAAGCATCCATCATTCTTGGAAGGTGAGCAATCTCTCCGGGTGACATTTGCAAGGACACTGAAAACGGTGTGCACCTGCCTTCCACACCTCTAGTGGGGCCAGAGTAGAAACCAAGTCCCTCCCCTTTGGCTTCCCTGAGCACATGAAGAGTGTCTCCAGGAGGGGCTGGCATCTTTTCTTCCGTGTCCCTCCCAGCTACACATCATGGACCATTTCCATCCTCCCAATCTCAATGCTCAGTCCAGGAAACGGTCCATCACCAGGCAAGGACAGTGCTCTCTCTCTCTGCAAACCTCAGTTAGTACAGGTCTTGGGTTGGGTGGGTTGTCTCCTATTTCACATGAGCTTCTGGAACTAAAATTGCCTTGCTCAGGGAAACAGCCTGAGATCAACAGGTGAGGGAAACAGAGGCGTGAAAAACTGGGAGGCCTGGTGGCCTGTGACCTCAGCCTCCTTGCACCCTCCATGGAAGAGCATGACTCACCTTACAGGTGGTAGGAGAGGGCTGCCTTCGTGTCTCTTGCCTAGAAAGAAGCTCTGAACTCGTGATGGTCATTACTCACTGACCTTTCTGTGGAAGGGCTGCAAATCAGCAAGATTTCTGGTCTGCTAAGAGACAGGTGATCAGATTGATTTGTGGAGCTCTTTGTAGGATAGATCTATCTGACCCAGGGCTTCATTAGCTGCCTGTCACTTACTTATATGAGTCACATATCCGGAGTTTATTTTCACGAGTTTTTAGCCTTAATGAGGAGAAGGCAAGAGTTCAGGCTTGCACATTCTCCCTTCTCTTCTCCCTGCACAGCCAAACAGCTCAGAAAAAGGCGGCTGAGCCTCATACACTGATTATACAGAACAGAAGAGGCAAATGCCGAAAGAGGCTTCCAAGGAAGGATAGTTGGAAAACTGGGCTACACTACCTAAAGGAGGAGAAGGATGCTAGGAAGAGTCCAAAGAAGGAATCTAACGTGAATTCCCACTGTGTATGTTCCCAGTGAATAATGATCCATGTTTCACTGCTAATGAGAAAACCTGGCTTGTCACACAGGCTCTATTCTGTCACGGACACTTCTCATTTGTTAAAGTAAGAGAAGCATCCATCATTCTTGGAAGGTGAGCAATCTCTCCGGGTGACATTTGCAAGGACACTGAAAACGGTGTGCACCTGCCTTCCACACCTCTAGTGGGGCCAGAGTAGAAACCAAGTCCCTCCCCTTTGGCTTCCCTGAGCACATGAAGAGTGTCTCCAGGAGGGGCTGGCATCTTTTCTTCCGTGTCCCTCCCAGCTACACATCATGGACCATTTCCATCCTCCCAATCTCAATGCTCAGTCCAGGAAACGGTCCATCACCAGGCAAGGACAGTGCTCTCTCTCTCTGCAAACCTCAGTTAGTACAGGTCTTGGGTTGGGTGGGTTGTCTCCTATTTCACATGAGCTTCTGGAACTAAAATTGCCTTGCTCAGGGAAACAGCCTGAGATCAACAGGTGAGGGAAACAGAGGCGTGAAAAACTGGGAGGCCTGGTGGCCTGTGACCTCAGCCTCCTTGCACCCTCCATGGAAGAGCATGACTCACCTTACAGGTGGTAGGAGAGGGCTGCCTTCGTGTCTCTTGCCTAGAAAGAAGCTCTGAACTCGTGATGGTCATTACTCACTGACCTTTCTGTGGAAGGGCTGCAAATCAGCAAGATTTCTGGTCTGCTAAGAGACAGGTGATCAGATTGATTTGTGGAGCTCTTTGTAGGATAGATCTATCTGACCCAGGGCTTCATTAGCTGCCTGTCACTTACTTATATGAGTCACATATCCGGAGTTTATTTTCACGAGTTTTTAGCCTTAATGAGGAGAAGGCAAGAGTTCAGGCTTGCACATTCTCCCTTCTCTTCTCCCTGCACAGCCAAACAGCTCAGAAAAAGGCGGCTGAGCCTCATACACTGATTATACAGAACAGAAGAGGCAAATGCCCGAAAGAGGCTTCCAAGGAAGGATAGTTGGAAAACTGGGCTACACTACCTAAAGGAGGAAGAGAGGGAAGCTGTGCTCTAGGAATTTTCACTTACTGAACTGCCATCTAAAGGAGAAGAAAGCTGTGGCAGATGAGGACATGCTGTGTAGAAATATTAGAGACGTGGCATGATTACTTCATGGGCTGGCTCCACGCCTGTCAGCATTTCCATTATAATCCTGTAGTTTTTCGCCGAGTTAAAACTTACTATAAAAATGATGTGTGCTGGGATGAAACTTGGCACTTGGCGGAGTCAGTCTGGGAGTCCTTTCCTTAATTTAATTTTGCACCACTGGAAAACGCTCACTCAGCCATTTACCGCTGATGGCGGCTCTCCATTCTGTGCGTGGTGTGAGGGGCGGGGGAGCTCACTGGGCAGAAGCAGGGGAGCAGCCCCAGTGCAGTTTCTGGTTTCCTCTCCCTTCAGGTGTGGTGCTCCCACTGGGTGATGGAGCGGGTCTCTAAAGCAGCTCCCACCAAACGAAAGGGAGTGGGCGGCAGGCTGAGAGATATGATTAATTCATGCAGGAAAAAAAACTCCTTTCCTCACTCCCCATTTGTCAGCTGGACCCCAGAAGGCTGTGGGAGAAGACAAGTGCCTTTAATTTTCACTCTGATTTCTGGGACCTCCCAATAAGCTGGTCAAGCAACCAGGCCAAGACTATTCTTATGTACATTTGCCCAAAGAAAACGAACATGAAAACATTCTTGGAAAAAAAAAAAAAAAGGGAAAATCCAAGACCATTTTTCCATTCCCTGAATGGCTGTTTTACCCCTAGGGCCAGCTTTGGGTTTCTACTGGCAGGAGAGGCATGCCCATGTCTCCATGGTCCCTGGGTATCTGAGGGAAGAACCTGATACATTTTTCAGCATGAAAAGCAGCACTATTCAGATTTATGATTTGAAGAAGGCCCTGCCTTCTCCAAAATGATTTGCTTATTGCTTGATCACTGCCTCATCTGTAATCTTAAGGGCCTGGCTATTCTCTTGGAGGTAAGCAAGGTTAAGGCACCATTTAGGATGTGCATGAACATAGTCTTGGGTGTGAAAGTAGGATGGTGTGGTCAGACTCTGGCAGTGCTGAGCCATGTGCTTATCCAGGGCTGCCTGGGCCACTCTGGGGGCAGGAGACTCTGGGAAACTGGTCTGATTTCTTTATATTCACAGTAGTGTTCACTGGGATTGAAGCTATCTTAAGTGTATAATACAGAGCTCCCAGGTATCCTCCTCTGCCAGCAGGCTCTTGGCATAAAACGCTCTTTTAACAACATGCCAGCATTGTTTAAAACGTTTCAGATTTCTGGGTTTATGAGTCCCTGGTTGGATCTCCCCCCCAGGCTGCTGGCCAGTGCTACCTGGCCTGCAGGAGGGAAAATGGGGATGATCCCAGAGGAGGCCTGACAGCAGGCTGCCTAGGGCTGAGGAAGGAGCTTCAACCCATTGATGTGATGGCCTTTGAATGAACCCTAGCACATGGATCATACTTGGGTCATCCCATACTTCTGAGGAGCGTTCGAAGTCCGAGATCCCTCTCTGTATGTTTACTGATGACACCCACTGAGTCTAGATTCTATAAGGAAGGAGACCGATGGTTCACATGTGGTCCAACATGGGACAATATCTCAGGCCTTCGAAGAAGTGCTCTGTGTAATTATGGCGCTACTGCCGTGAGAAGGGCAGTTTCAGAGTAAATGCCATGGACTCGATGAATATGTATTCTCTTCCCTGAAGTAATATAACCAACTAACCCCCTAACTCCAGCCAATGGCAAGCAAGCTAGAAAATATCCAGATTAGGTTAGAGGAAAGAAAACAAAAGCCAGCAGCAACTCAGAGCCAACATGCCTTCATGAACTCAGCTTAGGTTTGGCTCTGTTTATGGGCCAGAGCCTTTGCAAAAGAAATAAAACCCCACACACTGCAAAAAAAAGAAAAAAAGAAAAGCCTTTGCTCATGGTCTTGTACACACCCCATTTCAGCTCCCTTCTGTTGAAACAAAGCCATGGAACTGCAGTGGAGATGAAGAATGGCTAATATTCATAGCAGGTATCCTGAGAGGCCTCACTGGGGCACGCCGCAGAGTTCAACGGCAAGTCACAGGAAGGAGCAACTGCTGACGAGGAATTCCAGAGCCAGTGGTAGGGGTGGGGTGGCTGGGCAAGCACGAAGACCTCTCCTGAATTTATTATCCCCACATAAGCCTCCAGGGTGTTGAGGCTTCAGAAACTTCTCAACTTTTAGCAAAGAAAATAATAAACAGTGTGAGGGAAGTGAATAAGGTAGGGATAAAGCCGGCGAGCTGAAGTAAGGACACCAGCCATGGAGAAGGAGAAAGAGTGAGGCGAGGTGTCTGGTGAGGATGCTGCTGGCTGACTCCGCTGGGGTAATCATGGGTTCTGGCCGGTGAAGTCTGGCCTTTGGCAGGTGAGCCTGAAGAGTGTGTGTTTCAAGGGCCCATAAATAGAGATGCTCAAGTCCCAGAGGAGGCCTGACGGCAGGCTGCCAGGGCTGAGGAAGGAGCTTCAACCCATTGATAGGGTTTAAACCCTAGCACATGGATCATACTTGGGTCATCCCATACTTCTGAGGAGCGTTCGAAGTCCGAGATCCCTCTCTGTATGTTTACTGATGACACCCACTGAGTCTAGATTCTATAAGGAAGGAGACCGATGGTTCACATGTGGTCCAACATGGGACAATATCTCAGGCCTTCGAAGAAGTGCTCTGTGTAATTATGGCGCTACTGCCGTGAGAAGGGCAGTTTCAGAGTAAATGCCATGGACTCGATGAATATGTATTCTCTTCCCTGAAGTAATATAACCAACTAACCCCCTAACTCCAGCCAATGGCAAGCAAGCTAGAAAATATCCAGATTAGGTTAGAGGAAAGAAAACAAAAGCCAGCAGCAACTCAGAGCCAACATGCCTTCATGAACTCAGCTTAGGTTTGGCTCTGTTTATGGGCCAGAGCCTTTGCAAAAGAAATAAAACCCCACACACTGCAAAAAAAAGAAAAAAAGAAAAGCCTTTGCTCATGGTCTTGTACACACCCCATTTCAGCTCCCTTCTGTTGAAACAAAGCCATGGAACTGCAGTGGAGATGAAGAATGGCTAATATTCATAGCAGGTATCCTGAGAGGCCTCACTGGGGCACGCCGCAGAGTTCAACGGCAAGTCACAGGAAGGAGCAACTGCTGACGAGGAATTCCAGAGCCAGTGGTAGGGGTGGGGTGGCTGGGCAAGCACGAAGACCTCTCCTGAATTTATTATCCCCACATAAGCCTCCAGGGTGTTGAGGCTTCAGAAACTTCTCAACTTTTAGCAAAGAAAATAATAAACAGTGTGAGGGAAGTGAATAAGGTAGGGATAAAGCCGGCGAGCTGAAGTAAGGACACCAGCCATGGAGAAGGAGAAAGAGTGAGGCGAGGTGTCTGGTGAGGATGCTGCTGGCTGACTCCGCTGGGGTAATCATGGGTTCTGGCCGGTGAGCCTGAAGAGTGTGTGGTTTGTCAAGGGCCCATAAATAGAGATGTCCTCTGAAGAAGAGATCAGAAACCTGCTACCCTGAGGGGAAAAGCCATGGCAGTGACGTCTCTTGGATCTAAAGAGGAGAGAGAGTAGCTGTCTGAATACTTCCCCTTTGCCTTGCAACACTTCTAGTGTTGACTTGCTTTGGATCCTAATCCTCTTTGCACTTGGTTCGCAGATCTGCCTTGGTTTTATATATATTCAGAAACTCCCTTGGAGCATTTAGTGGGCTCCGTGAAGGTTTAAGGGAGAGGGAGTACAGCTTAGACCCCTGAGACCAATTTGGATATTTGGAAGAATCATCTGGTTTTCAAGACCCCTAAAACCAATGCTATCTCCTCAGGAAACCCAGGATTCAGGGCCACCTAGGCCTGAGTGAGTGAGGCAGAACACATGCTATTCTGTTGGAAACAGATCAATTCCTCCTCAAACGTATCCATTTTGGTGGGCTTCCCCATTCTCCAGAGCACTTATACTGGGAGATAGTGGAGGGTCTAGAGAGGAAAATGCATTTTTGAAACAGGGATGTTTATCTAACCTCTTGACAACTGATAGAGGTGAGAACTGATGTTTCCACTGAACTCCAAAATCACTGTGAACAGTGACTGCAGCCATGAAATTAAACAACACTGTTTCTTGGAAGGAAAACTATGACAAACCTAGATAGTATATTAAAAAGCAGAGACAGAATTAATATCGTGAAAATGACCATATTACCAAATATCATCTATAGATTCAATACAATCCCGATCAAACTACCAATGACATTCTTCACAGAACTAGACCAAAGAATAACACAGTTCATAGGGAAACACAAAATATCCTGAATAGCCAAAGCAATCCTGAGAAAGAAGAATGGAACTGGAGGGATCAATCTCCCTAACTTCAGACTATACTACAAAGCAACAGTCATCAAGACAGTATGGTACTGGCACAAAAACAGAAATGTAGACCACGGTACAGAACCCAGAGATAAATGCATACACATATGGGTACCGTATTTTTGACAAAGGAAGCAAAAATATAAAGTGGGACAAAGACAGCCTCTTCAACAAATGGTGCTGGGAAAATTGGACAGCTACAAGCAAAAAAAATGGAGTTGGAACACTCTCTGACACCAAACACAAAGATAAACTCAAAATGGATTAAAGATCTAAATGTAAGACCAGAAACCCTAAAACTTTTTAGGGAGAATATAGGCAAAACACTCAGTGACATAAATCAAAGCAAGATCTTCTATGACCCATCCACTAGAATAATGGAAATAAAAACAAAAATAAACATGTGGGACCTAAAGAAAATTAAAAGCTTTTGTACAACAAAAGAAACTACAAACAAGGTGAACAGATAGCCCACAGAATGGGAGAAAATAACAGCAAATGAAACAACTGACAAAGAATTAATTTCCAAAATCTACAAGCAACTCAGACAATTCAGCACTTTTTCCATGAACAACCCAATCAAAAAATGGGAAAAGGATCTAAAGAGACATCTCTCCAAAGAAGACATAAAGATGGCCAAAAATACATGAAAAGATGCTCAAAGTCACTTATTATTAGAGAAATGCAAATCAAAACTATAATAAGATATCACCTCACACCCGTCAGAATGGCCATCATCAACAAATCGACAGACAATAAATGCTGGAGAGGGTGCGGAGAAAAGGGAACACTCTCATATTGCTGGTGGGGATGTAAATTGATACAGCCAATGGAAGACAATATGAAGATTCCTTAAAAAACTAAAAATAGAAGCACCACATGACCCAGCAATCCCACTATTAGGCTTATACCCTGATGAAATTAAAATTGAAAGAGACACCTGTACCCCAATGTTCATTGCAGCTCTCTATACAATAACTAGAACATGGAAGAAACCTAGAGGTCCATCGACGAGTGAATGCATAAAGAAGCTATGGTACATATATACAATGGAGTACTTTTCAGCTGTAAAAAGAAATGCAGAAGAATCAGTCCTAATGAAGTGGATGGAGCTAGAACCTATTATACAAAGTGAAGTAAGTCAAAAAAGAGAACGATAAGTACAGTATACTAACACATATATATGGAATCTAGTAAGACGGTAATGATAATATATGCAGGGAAGTGATGGGAAAACAGACAGAAAGCAGACTTATGGATATTGTGGGAAGTGAACAGTGGGTGAGAGGCATAGAAAGAGTAACATGGAAACCTATACTAACGTATGTAAAAGAAACAACTATTGTCAATGCACTGTGGGAATAAGCGATCCTACATGGGGCTATACAATGGCCTGGAGGGGTGAGATGGGGGGACTAGGAGAGGGGTAGAAGAGGGAGGAGTAAGGGACATACATATGACTAATCTGGGACTATACATATCTGTAAACAACAAAACTCTGTAAAAGCAAAATAAAAGTACTTATTTAAAAAGTCAGCATCTGAAAAATGTTCAGGGGAAAAAGATTAAATATACTCTAAACAAGGGCAGCATTCACATAAAAATAAAAAATAATTCTGAAATTGAAACAAACAACAAAAAAGCAGTGACATCACTTTGCTGACAAGGTCCATATAGTCAAAGCTATGGTTTTTCCATTAGTTAATGTATGGATGTGAGAATTGGACCATAAAGAAAGCTGGGCACTGAAGAATTGATGCTTTTGAACTGTGGTGCTGGAGAAGACTCTTGGGAGTCCCTTGGACAGAAAGAAGATCAAACTAGTCAATCCTTAAAGAAGTCAACCCTGAATATTCATTGGAAGGATTGATGCTGAAGCTGAAGCGCCAATACTTTGGCCAACTGATGAGAAAAGCTGATTCACTGGAAAAGACATTGATGCTGGGAAAGACTGAGGGCATGAGGAGAAGGGGCAACAGAGGAGGAGATGGTTGGATGGCATCATCGACTCAATGGACATAAGTTTGTACAAACTCCAAGAGATAGTGAAGGACAGGGAAGCCTAGTGAGCTGTAGTTTATGGAGTCGCAAAGGATGAGACACAACTGAGCAACTGAACAACAATAACAACTGAACTTCTCCAAGACATCACAGGGTCAACAGAGATGAAAGCCCTGATGTCCAGGCTTGGACAGAGCAACGGTTCTCAGGAGCAGGGCAGGGTTATGCACACTGTGAAGTAACCTCACCAGGCACCTCTACTACACTTCATGATGTGCCATTAGCATTCCACAAGAGGGTTGCTCCTAGAGCTTCTGAAAGACTAAAGTTGAGAAACTCTAGAAACTGGGGAAGCAAAACTGCACTTATGGAAAGTGAACAGTGGGTGAGAGGCATAGAAAGAGTAACATGGAAACCTATACTAACGTATGTAAAAGAAACAACTATTGTCAATGCACTGTGGGAATAAGCGATCCTACATGGGGCTATACAATGGCCTGGAGGGGTGAGATGGGGGGACTAGGAGAGGGGTAGAAGAGGGAGGAGTAAGGGACATACATATGACTAATCTGGGACTATACATATCTGTAAACAACAAAACTCTGTAAAAGCAAAATAAAAGTACTTATTTAAAAAGTCAGCATCTGAAAAATGTTCAGGGGAAAAAGATTAAATATACTCTAAACAAGGGCAGCATTCACATAAAAATAAAAAATAATTCTGAAATTGAAACAAACAACAAAAAAGCAGTGACATCACTTTGCTGACAAGGTCCATATAGTCAAAGCTATGGTTTTTCCATTAGTTAATGTATGGATGTGAGAATTGGACCATAAAGAAAGCTGGGCACTGAAGAATTGATGCTTTTGAACTGTGGTGCTGGAGAAGACTCTTGGGAGTCCCTTGGACAGAAAGAAGATCAAACTAGTCAATCCTTAAAGAAGTCAACCCTGAATATTCATTGAAGGATTGATGCTGAAGCTGAAGCGCCAATACTTTGGCCAACTGATGAGAAAAGCTGATTCACTGGAAAAGACATTGATGCTGGGAAAGACTGAGGGCATGAGGAGAAGGGGCAACAGAGGAGGAGATGGTTGGATGGCATCATCGACTCAATGGACATAAGTTTGTACAAACTCCAAGAGATAGTGAAGGACAGGGAAGCCTAGTGAGCTGTAGTTTATGGAGTCGCAAAGGATGAGACACAACTGAGCAACTGAACAACAATAACAACTGAACTTCTCCAAGACATCACAGGGTCAACAGAGATGAAAGCCCTGATGTCCAGGCTTGGACAGAGCAACGGTTCTCAGGAGCAGGGCAGGGTTATGCACACTGTGAAGTAACCTCACCAGGCACCTCTACTACACTTCATGATGTGCCATTAGCATTCCACAAGAGGGTTGCTCCTAGAGCTTCTGAAAGACTAAAGTTGAGAAACTCTAGAAACTAGGGAAGCAAAGACCATGCTTTCCTAAAGTAATAAGGTTTTTTCTTCCTAAAATGCATTTCTGGATTCTGACTTTGGAGGGACAGCAGGAAAGAAGTGTGTGTATAGCAGGGAGCTCACATATTGCCATCTGACTCTCTGACGAATAATTTCTTAAAAATGAAGGAGTAGAGGGGCTTTCCTGATGGCTCAGTGGCAAGGAATCAGCCTGCCAATGTAGGAGACATGGGTTCGATCCCTGGTCCTGGGACAACTAAGCCTGTGCACCACAACGACTGAGCTTCACAATGACAGAGCCCATGTGCTGCAACTACTGAAGTGTGAGCACTGTAGAGTCTGTGCAGCACAACAAGAGAAGCCATTATAATGAGAAGGTTGTGCAATTCGCTAGAAAGTAGCCCCTGTTCACCACAACTAGAGAAAAGCCTGTGCAGTGATGAGGATTCAGCACAGCCAAATAGGTCAATAACATTAAAAAAAAAATGAAGCAGTAGAAAGACTCTTACCATCATTGTCAGTGAGGAATGCTAGAGCAGGAGTTGGCAAGCTTTTTTAGTAAAAGGTCACATAGTAAATACTTTAGACATCGTGGGTCCTAGGGTCTCTGTTACTAGAACTCAACTTTGCCACTGTAACTTGAAAGCAGCCACACACATCAATGAAATGAGTGTGGAGTCAGGTGGCATCTAGACTTGACTCAAGGGCCAACCCCTGGTCTAGGGTAAGAGATCGTTAGTTTCTGTACACCGAGACACACAGTGCAGCAAAATCACTAACTGCCTGTGCAAGACATATTTTTACCTCCAAAGACAACTGCCATTTTCACAAGAGAAGAGATAAATCCAGTACCCTTGCCTTAATGCCCTTCAAGTATGTTTATGGAGTCGCAAAGGATGAGACACAACTGAGCAACTGAACAACAATAACAACTGAACTTCTCCAAGACATCACAGGGTCAACAGAGATGAAAGCCCTGATGTCCAGGCTTGGACAGAGCAACGGTTCTCAGGAGCAGGGCAGGGTTATGCACACTGTGAAGTAACCTCACCAGGCACCTCTACTACACTTCATGATGTGCCATTAGCATTCCACAAGAGGGTTGCTCCTAGAGCTTCTGAAAGACTAAAGTTGAGAAACTCTAGAAACTAGGGAAGCAAAGACCATGCTTTCCTAAAGTAATAAGGTTTTTTCTTCCTAAAATGCATTTCTGGATTCTGACTTTGGAGGGACAGCAGGAAAGAAGTGTGTGTATAGCAGGGAGCTCACATATTGCCATCTGACTCTCTGACGAATAATTTCTTAAAAATGAAGGAGTAGAGGGGCTTTCCTGATGGCTCAGTGGCAAGGAATCAGCCTGCCAATGTAGGAGACATGGGTTCGATCCCTGGTCCTGGGACAACTAAGCCTGTGCACCACAACGACTGAGCTTCACAATGACAGAGCCCATGTGCTGCAACTACTGAAGTGTGAGCACTGTAGAGTCTGTGCAGCACAACAAGAGAAGCCATTATAATGAGAAGGTTGTGCAATGCTAGAAAGTAGCCCCTGTTCACCACAACTAGAGAAAAGCCTGTGCAGTGATGAGGATTCAGCACAGCCAAATAGGTCAATAACATTAAAAAAAAAATGAAGCAGTAGAAAGACTCTTACCATCATTGTCAGTGAGGAATGCTAGAGCAGGAGTTGGCAAGCTTTTTTAGTAAAAGGTCACATAGTAAATACTTTAGACATCGTGGGTCCTAGGGTCTCTGTTACTAGAACTCAACTTTGCCACTGTAACTTGAAAGCAGCCACACACATCAATGAAATGAGTGTGGAGTCAGGTGGCATCTAGACTTGACTCAAGGGCCAACCCCTGGTCTAGGGTAAGAGATCGTTAGTTTCTGTACACCGAGACACACAGTGCAGCAAAATCACTAACTGCCTGTGCAAGACATATTTTTACCTCCAAAGACAACTGCCATTTTCACAAGAGAAGGGAGATAAATCCAGTACCTTCTTTGCCTTTTAATAGGCCTTGTCTTAAAAAAATGTCAACGCATGTTCATTGTGGATTAGAAGTTCATGCAAAGGTTAAAAAATCCTAACCACTACAAATGTTGTTTCTTCACACACCTGCATATATCACTGGATAGACTGATAAATCTCATTCATGAAATGGAGACAGATTTTCCTCCTTTTAAACTGCTATTTAAGATTCTCTACATGAACGTATCAGAACTTTTATTTGGTCAATTCTTTATTTATAAATCATTACATTGTTTTAGTTTTTCATCATTATAAACTATTGCATGGTGACTTTTAAAAAATATATACATCTCCGCATATATAAATCTCCTTACATTACATTACTGAAGTGGTATTCCTGGGCTAATGAGTATGTTAAAAAAATATTGGAACGGGAGCTTCCCTGGTAGCTCTGTGGTAAAGACTTCGCCTGCCAATGCAGGAGACATGAGTTTGGTCCCTGATCCAGGAAGATCCCACGTGCTGGGGAGCAACTGAGCCTGTGAGTGACAACTACTGAGCCTGTGCTCTAGAGCCTCAGAGCCACAACTATTGAGCCCATGTGCTGCAAGTATTGAAGCCCGTGTGCCCTAGAGCCTGTGTTCCACAACAAGAGAAGGCACTGCAACAAGAAGCCTGCTCACCTCAACTAGAGAGTAGCCCCCACTCCCTACAACTAGAGAAGAGCCTGTGAAGAGCCATAAATAAATAAATAAATAAAAATATTGGAACAAAAACCAGAGACATGGAAGCAACTCAAATGTCCATTGAGAGAGGAATGGATAAAGAAGATGTTGTGCATATAGACAACAGAATAGTAGTCACAGAAAAGAATGAAACAATGTCATGGATGGACACAGAGACTGTCATACTAAATGAAGTAAGTCAGACAGAGAAAGACAAATGTCACATTATATCACTGACTTGACTCAAGGGCCAACCCTGGTCTAGGGTAAGAGCTCGTTAGTTTCTGTACACCGAGACACACAGTGCAGCAAAATCACTAACTGCCTGTGCAAGACATATTTTTACCTCCAAAGACAACTGCCATTTTCACAAGAGAAGGGAGATAAATCCAGTACCTTCTTTGCCTTTTAATAGGCCTTGTCTTAAAAAAATGTCAACGCATGTTCATTGTGGATTAGAAGTTCATGCAAAGGTTAAAAAATCCTAACCACTACAAATGTTGTTTCTTCACACACCTGCATATATCACTGGATAGACTGATAAATCTCATTCATGAAATGGAGACAGATTTTCCTCCTTTTAAACTGCTATTTAAGATTCTCTACATGAACGTATCAGAACTTTTATTTGGTCAATTCTTTATTTATAAATCATTACATTGTTTTAGTTTTTCATCATTATAAACTATTGCATGGTCACTATTTAAAAATATATACATCCCCCATATATAAATCTCCTTACATTACATTACTGAAGTGGTATTCCTGGGCTAATGAGTATGTTAAAAAAATATTGGAACGGGAGCTTCCCTGGTAGCTCTGTGGTAAAGACTTCGCCTGCCAATGCAGGAGACATGAGTTTGGTCCCTGATCCAGGAAGATCCCACGTGCTGGGGAGCAACTGAGCCTGTGAGTGACAACTACTGAGCCTGTGCTCTAGAGCCTCAGAGCCACAACTATTGAGCCCATGTGCTGCAAGTATTGAAGCCCGTGTGCCCTAGAGCCTGTGTTCCACAACAAGAGAAGGCACTGCAACAAGAAGCCTGCTCACCTCAACTAGAGAGTAGCCCCCACTCCCTACAACTAGAGAAGAGCCTGTGAAGAGCCATAAATAAATAAATAAATAAAAATATTGGAACAAAAACCAGAGACATGGAAGCAACTCAAATGTCCATTGAGAGAGGAATGGATAAAGAAGATGTTGTGCATATAGACAACAGAATAGTAGTCACAGAAAAGAATGAAACAATGTCATGGATGGACACAGAGACTGTCATACTAAATGAAGTAAGTCAGACAGAGAAAGACAAATGTCACATTATATCACTGATATGTGTAATACAAATTTAAAAGACAGGGCATTTGCTATCAATTAAAAATATTGATAAGATGAAGTTATTTACAAAACAGAAGCAGACTGACAGAAAACAAACTGACAGTTACCAAAGGGGAAATGTGAAGGAGAGGGATAAATCAGGAGCATGGGATGAACATGCAGGCTCTATTACATATAAGATAGATAAGCAACAAGGATATACTGTATAGCACAAGGGACTCTACTTAGGGTTCGGTGATAATCTATACAAGAAAAGAATTTAAAAAGGATGAAAAAATATATCTATACATATTGAGTCACATTTCTGTGCACCTGAAACTGACATAGCACTGTAAATCAACTATACTCCAATAAAAGTAAAATAAAACATACTGACACACATTGCCAAGCTGCACCCCAGAAATGTTATACTAATTCACATTTTAGGTAAAAATGATAGTACACGTCAACCAATTCTTGGCTCTTGTGGTTTGGTAGGCAGGATAATGTCCACCTCTTAATCCCTGAAACCTATGAATGTGTTAACTTGAAAGAGACTGTGCAGATGTGATAAGAAGGGATGGAGAGATGGGAGATTTCCCTTGATTGTCCAGGTAGGCCCAGTGTGATCACAAGGGTCCTAACAACTGGGAGAAGAGAGGATCAGAGTCAGAGTGAGATGTGACAATACCAGGTGTTGGCCTTGAAGACAGAAGAAGGGCCAAAGGATGAAGGCTAATCAGAGCCACAACTATTGAGCCCATGTGCTGCAAGTATTGAAGCCCGTGTGCCCTAGAGCCTGTGTTCCACAACAAGAGAAGGCACTGCAACAAGAAGCCTGCTCACCTCAACTAGAGAGTAGCCCCCACTCCCTACAACTAGAGAAGAGCCTGTGAAGAGCCATAAATAAATAAATAAATAAAAATATTGGAACAAAAACCAGAGACATGGAAGCAACTCAAATGTCCATTGAGAGAGGAATGGATAAAGAAGATGTTGTGCATATAGACAACAGAATAGTAGTCACAGAAAAGAATGAAACAATGTCATGGATGGACACAGAGACTGTCATACTAAATGAAGTAAGTCAGACAGAGAAAGACAAATGTCACATTATATCACTGATATGTGTAATACAAATTTAAAAGACAGGGCATTTGCTATCAATTAAAAATATTGATAAGATGAAGTTATTTACAAAACAGAAGCAGACTGACAGAAAACAAACTGACAGTTACCAAAGGGGAAATGTGAAGGAGAGGGATAAATCAGGAGCATGGGATGAACATGCAGGCTCTATTACATATAAGATAGATAAGCAACAAGGATATACTGTATAGCACAAGGGACTCTACTTAGGGTTCGGTGATAATCTATACAAGAAAAGAATTTAAAAAGGATGAAAAAATATATCTATACATATTGAGTCACATTTCTGTGCACCTGAAACTGACATAGCACTGTAAATCAACTATACTCCAATAAAAGTAAAATAAAACATACTGACACACATTGCCAAGCTGCACCCCAGAAATGTTATACTAATTCACATTTTAGGTAAAAATGATAGTACACGTCAACCAATTCTTGGCTCTTGTGGTTTGGTAGGCAGGATAATGTCCACCTCTTAATCCCTGAAACCTATGAATGTGTTAACTTGAAAGAGACTGTGCAGATGTGATAAGAAGGGATGGAGAGATGGGAGATTTCCCTTGATTGTCCAGGTAGGCCCAGTGTGATCACAAGGGTCCTAACAACTGGGAGAAGAGAGGATCAGAGTCAGAGTGAGATGTGACAATACCAGGTGTTGGCCTTGAAGACAGAAGAAGGGCCAAAGGATGAAGGAGGCTCTGGAAGCTAGAAAAGGCAAGAAAACGATTTCCCCTCTAAAGCCTCCAGAAGAAACACACTTGACCAGCCTTGACTTTAGCCCAGTAAGGTTCCCTTAGACTTCTGACCTCCATGACTGCAAGAATAAATTTGTGGTGTTTTAAGCCACTCAATGTGTGGTACTTTGTTACTGAAGCAATAAAAAATGAATACAGATTTCATAAATGGTTTTCGTCTTGGCCAATCTCACATCAACAAGTCTCTCATTTGTTTGCTTTTATTATTGGTAAAATGTAATATGTTTTTAACCTTTGGATGTACAGCAAATAGTTAATGCTACTGGGTCATGAATCTCTCTGAGAATCTCCAGAAAGGTGTGATTCTGATCACTAGGGAAAATCGCATTTTGCCTATACACCGGGAGCTTAGAGAGTCCTCAATCATGGGGCCCTCAGTTCATGAACTCCTGAGCTAGAGACAGGAGGGAAAAGGGTCCCAGTGAAAAGAATTCTCTCATTCAAAGTCAGAAACACGAAACATGATAGCACTCTCTGGTCACATGAGACTTGATGCCTGGCTTAGAGGGTAGCCGGGCTACCCTGGTGGCGCAGAGGTAAAGATCCACCTGTCAATGCAGGATATGTGGGTCCGGTCCCTTGGTTGGAAAGATCTCCTGGAGGAGGAAATGGCAGCTCACTGCAGT
The DNA here is from genome assembly GCA_022376925.1 of Tragulus kanchil. Classification (NCBI taxonomy): domain Eukaryota; kingdom Metazoa; phylum Chordata; class Mammalia; order Artiodactyla; family Tragulidae; genus Tragulus; species Tragulus kanchil. The sequence continues at coordinate 122,305,025 of JAIOJX010000023.1, read as the reverse complement.
GTTTTTGCCTGGGATATTCCATGGACAGAGGAGCCTGGCAGGCTACAGTCCATGGGGTCACAAAGAGTCAGACAGGACTGGCCATGAGTAGCCTTAGAGGTTAGCCATCAAGGATCAGGTAGCTGAGCCTTTGTGCAGCACAAAGTGCCAAGGATGGGCACTCCTCTTGCTCTCCACCTGTTTCACTCTTTAGCTTCTAAGTCTGAAAGCAATTTGGGCTCTTTAGAAATGTTCACACCAGCACTGTCTGGGGTTAGAGGCAGCGGTGATAGGAGATCTGTTTTTCAGAGAGGGTTTGATTAAGTAAGTGAACACATTAAGGAAAGTGAGAGCCAGAGATTTACAAAGATGGAAAGGGTAAAAAAATAGAATAAACCCTGTGGTGTTGGATAAAAACTGGAGATACAAGGAAGGACTCATGAATCCAAAGTATAAATACAGAAATTTAGTGTGTATGCACTATACATATAGTGTGCATACAAATACACACTTATCCATATAGGTGGGCTATAGTTCACGGGGTCCCAAAGAGTCAGACATGACCGGGCAATGAACACACACACACACACACTCTTACTTCTTCGCACTGAGAGGGCTTGAGAGCTGTGTGATACTCCATGAACAAGGAACAGACCTGATCTTGAGATCATGGCTCCTGAATACCATTCTTTAAGACTGGGGCAGAAAAAGTTCAAGATGAGTCTGAAATATCTTATTGCAAATAAGGTATTTACATTTCTTATTTACAATAAGATATTTACATATATTACATATTTATATATCTTACTGTAAATAAGAAAGTAATGCAGTTCTCAAAGAAAGATATGGACATGTCAAAGGGCATAGGAGTCATCCTAAAGGGGCTGTCATTGCCTGAATTCAGAAAAAAAATTTTTTTTACATTGAAACAGTAAAAGGATAGCAATAGATGATAGCCCACTGGATATAACAGGAATCTGGGAATCTATGCAGATACAAATAAATACATGAATACATTGTACATTCAGTGAGAAATGAGGTATTCACCATAGTCTCAAAGCACCTCTTCACAAAATACTCATTACAGGGGAAAAAGAGTGACTTTATGATGGCAAATGGCAGATACCACCTTAACCAAGCAATTAGAACTAACATCAGCCATAATGGTACCATGGCAATCATGGCCATGTGACTGGGGGCAATGAGAAATCAGCGTCACTTCTATGCTGTCCCTGCCAAAGATGCCTAACTTGAATATAGTTGTTAAGAAACATAAGACAAACACAAACTGAGGAACATATTTTAAAATAGCAGGTCTATAATCTTCAAACTAGTTAAGGTTGTGAATGTCAAGGGTAGCCTGAGGCATTTTTTCAGTGAGGGTTTGATTAAGTAAGTGAACACATTAAGGAAAGTGAGAGCCAGAGATTTACAAAGATGGAAAGGGTAAAAAAATAGAATAAACCCTGTGGTGTTGGATAAAAACTGGAGATACAAGGAAGGACTCATGAATCCAAAGTATAAATACAGAAATTTAGTGTGTATGCACTATACATATAGTGTGCATACAAATACACACTTATCCATATAGGTGGGCTATAGTTCACGGGGTCCCAAAGAGTCAGACATGACCGGGCAATGAACACACACACACACACACTCTTACTTCTTCGCACTGAGAGGGCTTGAGAGCTGTGTGATACTCCATGAACAAGGAACAGACCTGATCTTGAGATCATGGCTCCTGAATACCATTCTTTAAGACTGGGGCAGAAAAAGTTCAAGATGAGTCTGAAATATCTTATTGCAAATAAGGTATTTACATTTCTTATTTACAATAAGATATTTACATATATTACATATTTATATATCTTACTGTAAATAAGAAAGTAATGCAGTTCTCAAAGAAAGATATGGACATGTCAAAGGGCATAGGAGTCATCCTAAAGGGGCTGTCATTGCCTGAATTCAGAAAAAAAATTTTTTTTACATTGAAACAGTAAAAGGATAGCAATAGATGATAGCCCACTGGATATAACAGGAATCTGGGAATCTATGCAGATACAAATAAATACATGAATACATTGTACATTCAGTGAGAAATGAGGTATTCACCATAGTCTCAAAGCACCTCTTCACAAAATACTCATTACAGGGGAAAAAGAGTGACTTTATGATGGCAAATGGCAGATACCACCTTAACCAAGCAATTAGAACTAACATCAGCCATAATGGTACCATGGCAATCATGGCCATGTGACTGGGGGCAATGAGAAATCAGCGTCACTTCTATGCTGTCCCTGCCAAAGATGCCTAACTTGAATATAGTTGTTAAGAAACATAAGACAAACACAAACTGAGGAACATATTTTAAAATAGCAGGTCTATAATCTTCAAACTAGTTAAGGTTGTGAAAGTCAAGGGTAGCCTGAGGCATTTTTTCAGACTGAAAAAGATGTAAGAGACATGAAAACTAAATGCAATGTGTAATTAGGGACTGGCTGCTTTTCCTATTAAAGATATTATGGGGACAAATTTGAAGGAAATACATATTGGTGATGGAGTGCATTTGAATAAAACAAGGTTATTATGTTACAGACTTCACATTGTCTTGGCATTGAATGGTGAGAGAGGACCCATTTTCAGAAGAGAGGTGAGGTGGAGAAAGGAGGGAAAATCTTTCAAAAGTCATTGAAGTGGGGGCTGGTGTAGGGGGGAGGAAGTGGAAAATTGGGAATGACACATATACTATTAATACTGTGTATAAAATTGATAACTAATCAGAATGTACTGTACAGCACAGGGATCTGTTCTCAATGTTCTGTGGGGACCTGATGAGAAAGAAGTCGAAAATGGAGGGATATCTATCTGTATGTATACACACACACAGCTGATTCACTTCACTGTACGGTAGAAACTAAAACAACTTTGTAAAATAAATGATACTCCAATAAAACTTAATTTTTAAAAACCCTGCAAAAGGAAAAATAATCATGGAATAGGAAGTGTTCGCTGGTTTTTTAAGATACGAAAAGCTCATATTTGAGGCTCTGTAAAGCCTACTTAACACATTTTGTTTTGAAAGGGAAGTAAAGTGAAAGTGTAAGTCACCCAGTTGTGTCTGACTCTCTGCGATCCCAAGGACTGTAGCTTAAGCTCTTCTGTCCATGGGATGCCCCAGGCAAGAGTAAACCGGAGTGGGATGCTGCTCCCTTCTCCAGGGAATTCTTCTCACCCAGAGGCAGCCCCCAGGTCTCCCGCACTGCAAGCAGATTATCTGCCATCTGAGCCACCAGGAAAGCCCCTTGTTTTACTTTAATTCTAATTGAACTTGGTATAATATCTTCCCTCACTATAACCACACCATTTTAGGAATGTTTTTACTGGGCTTAACATATAAATATCCATCCTATCAATGTGTTATCATACTTTCATAATTTAAAAAAAAAACCTGAGGAACATATTTTAAAATAGCAGGTCTATAATCTTCAAACTAGTTAAGGTTGTGAAAGTCAAGGGTAGCCTGAGGCATTTTTCAGACTGAAAAAGATGTAAGAGACATGAAAACTAAATGCAATGTGTAATTAGGGACTGGCTGCTTTTCCTATTAAAGATATTATGGGGACAAATTTGAAGGAAATACATATTGGTGATGGAGTGCATTTGAATAAAACAAGGTTATTATGTTACAGACTTCACATTGTCTTGGCATTGAATGGTGAGAGAGGACCCATTTTCAGAAGAGAGGTGAGGTGGAGAAAGGAGGGAAAATCTTTCAAAAGTCATTGAAGTGGGGGCTGGTGTAGGGGGGAGGAAGTGGAAAATTGGGAATGACACATATACTATTAATACTGTGTATAAAATTGATAACTAATCAGAATGTACTGTACAGCACAGGGATCTGTTCTCAATGTTCTGTGGGGACCTGATGAGAAAGAAGTCGAAAATGGAGGGGATATCTATCTGTATGTATACACACACACAGCTGATTCACTTCACTGTACGGTAGAAACTAAAACAACTTTGTAAAATAAATGATACTCCAATAAAACTTAATTTTTAAAAACCCTGCAAAAGGAAAAATAATCATGGAATAGGAAGTGTTCGCTGGTTTTTTAAGATACGAAAAGCTCATATTTGAGGCTCTGTAAAGCCTACTTAACACATTTTGTTTTGAAAGGGAAGTAAAGTGAAAGTGTAAGTCACCCAGTTGTGTCTGACTCTCTGCGATCCCATGGACTGTAGCTTGCGAAGCTCTTCTGTCCATGGGATGCCCCAGGCAAGAGTAAACCGGAGTGGGATGCTGCTCCCTTCTCCAGGGAATTCTTCTCACCCAGAGGCAGCCCCCAGGTCTCCCGCACTGCAAGCAGATTATCTGCCATCTGAGCCACCAGGAAAGCCCCTTGTTTTACTTTAATTCTAATTGAACTTGGTATAATATCTTCCCTCACTATAACCACACCATTTTAGGAATGTTTTTACTGGGCTTAACATATAAATATCCATCCTATCAATGTGTTATCATACTTTCATAATTTAAAAAGGTAAAACAGAGAGAGAAAAAAGATAAATATTCAGCAGAGTCTGCAAGCATTCTCCATCTCCCTGTTAGGCATTTCTGAACTCCTAATGATGAGTCAGTCTCTGAATGGTGGCTTTCAGCAAGGATCTGAGATGCCGAGAAACTTCATTAAAGTCAAGAACAGCAGGATTACAAGGAGAAGAATTAAGAGGAGGTGCAGTGATTATTGTGCATATGGGAACACTGGGGTCATTTTCTTCTGTGCTTAAATTCTTTTTCTGGGCTCTGGAAGCTGGCAGGACAACAGACACACAGTCTTGTGAGGGCTTATCTCTCTTGATAGCATTTCAAAGCATCACACATTAGATACAAGAGTCCCTGCCATGTTCCAGAAAGGGCCTTGAATTCTTGGTCTTATCTCCTTGGTGACAGAAGTTACAGGGAGCCCATTATTTCTGAGTGGGCACGCCAACAGAGAAATGGCGAATTCCATAATCATAATGGAGTTTCACATAAAAAGACGTTTGACAGAATGATGCTTGGGAATGAAACGTGTCTTTCTACATACTTCTCAGAGATAAAGTATTAGAGGTGAAGGATGGAAGTTGAACTTTCAAACAGGTACAGACATAGGACTAGGTTATGTTTCTAGACTAAGAGTACAATAATTGTCATCATCATTTTTTCCTTTGGTCAAACCTACCTTCGGCCCAATCTACTTTTCTAAGATGTGCTTTCCTAGGCTCAGGTGGGGAGTGGACACCCGATGGTGAGCAACATCCTTTTTAAGCTGTATAAGTTTTCAAAGACAGTGTACACGGTTCTCTATTTTCAGAAGTGTTACTATTGCAGTCCTAGCATAGGGGGTGTCCCGGCAAGGTCTGTCTCGGGATGCTCATGAAAATAGTGAAAGAAAAATAAAACTCAGCTTTGTCGGTGTGTTCCTTATTGGAATTTAAAGGGTGCTGAAACGCAATTCTGGCCCCTTCTCCTGCTCCCTGTTCTGCCAGCAAAGAGAGGGAGCTTTCCCAAGTGGTTAACCCTATATTTGCATGAGACAGGAGGCCCAAACCATAAGCTTTATGATGGTTAAGAAATCCTGGAGTTCTTGGCACATAGGGGAATTGAGCTAGTCTCCAATCCAGATTTTATTCATTTATTCTTGAATAGTTAATACAGGCTTCAAAACTTTAAAGTAATGAAAGGGAATGCTGTGAAATGTGCCCTTTTATCTCTCCCCCCTCCACCACTTCCTGGTTCCCCTCCTCACAGGCAAGGAACATTCCTAGTTTCTTGTGTATCTGGAAGGTACTTTTTTGACATGAAAAAAGGATAATTAGAAAATCACGCCCTGTTCTTTTCTTTTTATTTTCAAGGGCAAAGTAAAATTAAATGCACTGTTTAAAAACAGACAGACTTTGGAGGCCTGAAAGTCTACGGAAGCCCCAAAGTTAGACTGTCAATGGCAACACTCATGGGCAACAAGGAGAGGAAGTTAAGGGGTGTGCTTGAGAGAGAGATGGGAATGGCTGCAATACATTTATCCAGAAGACCAAAAGATGCCAGAAAGCAGAAGCTGGGTAGTAATTCTCTCGTTTCACAAAAGATATAAGAAACCACAGTTAATTATGGTAGGGGGTTAAACAAACTTGAGCTCCACGACAGTGGACACAACCAACGTTTACAATTTTTTTTTTTTTTTTTTTTAAAGATAGGATACAACACATGAAAAGGCAGAAAGCTGCCAACCCCTACAAGTGGCAATAGCTAACTGACTGTGGAGATGAGACCCTGCCTGAGTTTTGATTCCAATGACCCCCAAGTATTTGCACAAAACCCATGTGAGTCGAGGCCTTCTGGATATAGAATGGGCCAAACACTGGATATAGAACAGGTCCTTGTCTTTGCATCCCAGTTTCCCTAGCTCCTGTAGAAGGGAGTCTAATTCACACATGTGTTCCTTTCTTGGCCTATTTCCATCTCCTTCATGGTGCTGCCTAGGTCCCATTTCCCTATGCAGTCCACTCAGATGATGTGAGCTCTCTGTACTTTATGAACAAACCTCTGCAGGACAGTCAGCGGCCTCAGGTCCCTCAGAAAAATGACCGTGCAGTCTGTACTCCAGTGGGTGGACAGGGGGAGCAAGTAAGGAAACTGCTCTTGGCTAGAAGGGGGCTTCACGAGTGGTCCAGAATTCTCCCCAGAAAACCTGCCTTTGCTGCTCTTCTTGTTTCTAATTTCAGGAGTAAGATAATGACTAAACTTTGGAGAGTGCTTTGTAGTTTGCAATATGTTTTTAGACATTTAATCTCATGTGACTCTCCAATCAGTCCTGAGAGACAGGCTGTCATTCCCTTAGTCAGAAAGGAAGACTCCTAACAGTTGCCTGACTTGAATGGTGTTTATCTCCTATCCCGAAATTCATGCTCTTTTCATCCTTTTGGTTGAGGAATGGGCAAAAGCTCTTACCTTATTGCTTAATTTACCTGCCATAGGTTGGAACTGTCAAAGGAAACTTGACTAGAATATGACAAATCAACTACTGGGTACATAAAAGTAAGTATAATTAGCATAAAATGAAAAGGTCGGGTGACTGAGGCCTGAATCTAGCTTCTTTACACCTGCCTCCAGGTCTTGGCCCCAAAGGGCACTGGCTTTCTTTTCTAGCTTTTATTGAGATATAACCAACATATGACATTGTATAAGTTTAAGGGTGTACAAAGTGTCGATTTAATATACTTATTTACTACAAAATGATGACCTAATACGGTTAACTAACATTTCCATCACCTCACATAATTACCAGTTCTTTCTGGTGGTGAGAACATTTAAAATTACTCTCTCAGTAAGTTTCAAGTATATAATACAGTCTCTCAGGGCATTCTTCAGTTTCCTGGTGCTTCCACTGGGCCAGGCAAGAGCACATACAGCCAAGATGATGAAGACTAACATTAGCTGAGCACTTACTGTGTAACAAGGCAACGTTCTAAGTGATTTGCTTATATTATTCATTTTCTCCTTTCAAAACCACTATGGGCATACGCAGCTATTATCTCTATTTTACATGCAAAGGCAGAGCACTTCCAGAACTTGCTCAAGGCTATGTGGCTGCTGAACACACGGCCGTCAGGCCTTCTGGCTCCAGAGCTGTACCTTCCAACCACCATGCTGTGCAAGCTCTAACGCGCGTGCGCAGGACCCTGGCAGACAGCAGGGGACAGACCGAGAGACTGGAACAGAGGTTCGAGGAGAGGGTGGAGACCTCGGTCTTTCACTGTGAATTCACACAACTCTTCCTCCTCCACATCTGCTTCACACTGCACTCTCACCATTCCTTCAGTGCTGATGTTTTCTAACTAGATCAGAAGTTCCTTGATGTCAGGGGTCACATCCCATGCTCCCCTGCTCCTACCTAGAACCTGACACAGAGTGAACCCTTCAACAGGGCACCTGTCTCCTGCATGATTTTTGCCCAAATTCACACTCGCAATGGTAACAAGTTCTGATCCTATAAGGAAGAACTTGTGGCAGATGATGCTGAAGAAGAGAATGGACTTCTTGGTTCACAGATTCAACAGGGATATAAGGGACAGAGGCAAGAAATGAATGGATATTAGGATCCACTTTAGACAAGCACTAAACTGGGCAGGTTGAATATGAGATCTCATTAACTAATATTCAGTGAGATGGGCATTACTGCTATGGTCTGGTGGTGATGCTGCTTAGTTGTTCAATCGTATCTGACTCTTGCAACCCCACCAGGCTCCTCTGTCCGTGGAATTTTCCAGGCAAGAATACTGGAGAATGTTGCCATTTCCTCCAGGGGATCTTCTCCATCCAGGGATCAGACCCTGGCGTTTATGTCTCCTGCATTGCAGGCGGACTCTTCACTAAGCTATGAGAGAAGCCCATGGTCTACTAGTGGTCCCGCAAATTTGTATGTTGAAACCTTAATGCCCAATGTGATGGTATTAGGAGATGGGACCTGTGCTTAGGTAAGAAGGGTGGCACCCTCATGACCAGAGCACCCAGTGAGGACACACCAGAAAGGTGCTGGCTACGACCCACAGAGTGGGTAGTCACTCAACTGTACAGGTGCCACCATCCTGAACTTTCGGAGTCCAGAAATGCGAGAAATAAGTTTCTGCTGTTTATAAGCTACCCACTCTGTGGCATTTGTTATAGCAGCCTGAACAGACTAAGACAATTCATTATGGATGAGGAAGCAGATGCTAAGGATTTGAAAATGGATGCTCTGATGGAGACACCCTCTGCTCTGCTCTACAGAAGAGTCCTGGAAACCAAGGCAGGATGTCTTAGGTTCGGATCCTATTTTCCTTTCTGCCATGTTGCCCTGGCTCCGGAGACTGCTGTAACACCTCCAGCACCACACAGACAAAAGGTGGCACAGAACCAGCATGGATATTTTTGAGAGCTGCTTCAGATCTGAGGCAGGATTTATTAGGGAAAGTGTAGAGTTCCTCGTTTTCCCACTGATGAACTTTCAATACCTGTCTACTTCAGGGGCATCCACTCATTCATGATTTTTGCCCAAATTCACACTCGCAATGGTAACAAGTTCTGATCCTATAAGGAAGAACTTGTGGCAGATGATGCTGAAGAAGAGAATGGACTTCTTGGTTCACAGATTCAACAGGGATATAAGGGACAGAGGCAAGAAATGAATGGATATTAGGATCCACTTTAGACAAGCACTAAACTGGGCAGGTTGAATATGAGATCTCATTAACTAATATTCAGTGAGATGGGCATTACTGCTATGGTCTGGTGGTGATGCTGCTTAGTTGTTCAATCGTATCTGACTCTTGCAACCCCACCAGGCTCCTCTGTCCGTGGAATTTTCCAGGCAAGAATACTGGAGAATGTTGCCATTTCCTCCAGGGGATCTTCTCCATCCAGGGATCAGACCCTGGCGTTTATGTCTCCTGCATTGCAGGCGGACTCTTCACTAAGCTATGAGAGAAGCCCATGGTCTACTAGTGGTCCCGCAAATTTGTATGTTGAAACCTTAATGCCCAATGTGATGGTATTAGGAGATGGGACCTGTGCTTAGGTAAGAAGGGTGGCACCCTCATGACCAGAGCACCCAGTGAGGACACACCAGAAAGGTGCTGGCTACGACCCACAGAGTGGGTAGTCACTCAACTGTACAGGTGCCACCATCCTGAACTTTCGGAGTCCAGAAATGCGAGAAATAAGTTTCTGCTGTTTATAAGCTACCCACTCTGTGGCATTTGTTATAGCAGCCTGAACAGACTAAGACAATTCATTATGGATGAGGAAGCAGATGCTAAGGATTTGAAAATGGATGCTCTGATGGAGACACCCTCTGCTCTGCTCTACAGAAGAGTCCTGGAAACCAAGGCAGGATGTCTTAGGTTCGGATCCTATTTTCCTTTCTGCCATGTTGCCCTGGCTCCGGAGACTGCTGTAACACCTCCAGCACCACACAGACAAAAGGTGGCACAGAACCAGCATGGATATTTTTGAGAGCTGCTTCAGATCTGAGGCAGGATTTATTAGGGAAAGTGTAGAGTTCCTCGTTTTCCCACTGATGAACTTTCAATACCTGTCTACTTCAGGGGCATCCACTCATTCACGTGATTCCTGTTAAACATGGTGAGGAGGGCAGATGGGCCTGGGAATTGTGTCCTGGTGCCAGTAAAGGGCAGGGGTGAGTGTGAATTGTTCAAGGTCCCCATTTCCTGACTACTTGGAGTCTTAAAACAAGACCATGCCTGAATGCTTGCTGTGGCTTGGAACAGTGGCCAGGCAGGGAGATTTACTGCCTTGCTTCTTGTGTCCAACTATTTTAAGGGTCACTTATGCTCTGGTGTCTTTTTAAATTTATGGATGTTCTCTCCTGTCCAAAGAACCACTCTATTCCTTCCTGTGGCTTACTCATAAATGCCCTCTGAAATACTGATTTAGTTTTATACTATATGCCTTTTCTGCAGTTCCTGTGGGGGTTCTATTCTCTATTTTGGATTTATTTAAGAACAAAAAAGACAAGACCATATAAATATGTGCCATAAACAACCACAAAATGCTGACCCTTTTTCTTAATAGCAAAGCATATTCTCTTTGTGGGCAAAGCTATAGGAAATCAAAAGCATTTTCCATGTGACATAAAACCTCAGACTTCCAATATAAAAATTAGGAAACAGATGCCAACTCACGTCTCTTTGAAAAGGGTCAGAATAAGTTCTTCTTTCCCTTTCCTCATCAAGTATGCAGGCGTTCTCCTCGTGTTTCTTTTTTTGGCCTTTCCTCTGCCTCATTTTCCTTGCCACACCTGCAATTTCTGGCGGGGTGTGTCTCCCACCGCGGATTAATTTTTACCTAACCTTTGACCATTGGAACTTGCTGTTCCCACAACAATCTTTAGAGAGGAAGTAGTGATGATCTTAGTCTTCCAAATGATCACATGAAAAGTGGTTTCCCAACAGATGTGGCTTAGGGTACTCACTGACTCTTGCCATGTGACCTGCCTCATAACTGGGTTCAGGAAGTACCCAACCCAGTCTCTCCCAGAGGCATCAGGAAGTGTACAGGGTGGGGTGAGGGTGGAAGTATATGGAACAGATGATAAACCTATGACGATAATAGAAAGGAGAGATGGAAATGAGTCAAGAGGATGTCTAAGCCAAGGTTCTGCTACCTTAGCCCTATTTCAAATAGCCTGAGAACGTTCATGCAGCCCCTTTCTCCCCTGGACCTAGAATCTAACTGGGAGACATGACACAGATGGGAAATACCCAAGGTATGGGACTTCCCTGGTAGTCCAGTGGTTGAGAACCCTCCTGGCAATGAAGGGGACTTGGGTTCAATCCCTGGTCTGGGAAGATTCCACATGCTGTGGAACAACTAAGCCTGTGTGCTCCAACTACTGAGCCTGCATGCCCTCCAGCCTGTGCTACCCAAGACAAGCCGCTGCAATGAGATGCCAAAGCCCCACAACTAGAGAGGAACCCTTGCTTGCAGTAACTGGAAAAAAGTCCATGTGCAGCAACTAAGACCCAGCACAGCCCCGAATAACTACAACCAACCCTGGCTTGAGTGCCAACTCCACCCCTGTTACTGTAAATAAAGTTTTACTGGTCCATAGGCATACCCATTTGTTTACTTATTGTCTATGGGGCTGTGCTCTACAAGGGCAGACTTGAGTCTCTGGAACACATAAAGAATTTATCTGGACCTTACTAGAAAAATCTGCCCAACATTACTCTAGAGCAGGTGTCTCGGGAGGCAGGCAGGGAGAGATCATGCAGGCTGTTGTGTTATGGGGAGGCTTCACAGAAGGACTTGAATAAGTTCTTCTTTCCCTTTCCTCATCAAGTATGCAGGCGTTCTCCTCGTGTTTCTTTTTTTGGCCTTTCCTCTGCCTCATTTTCCTTGCCACACCTGCAATTTCTGGCGGGGTGTGTCTCCCACCGCGGATTAATTTTTACCTAACCTTTGACCATTGGAACTTGCTGTTCCCACAACAATCTTTAGAGAGGAAGTAGTGATGATCTTAGTCTTCCAAATGATCACATGAAAAGTGGTTTCCCAACAGATGTGGCTTAGGGTACTCACTGACTCTTGCCATGTGACCTGCCTCATAACTGGGTTCAGGAAGTACCCAACCCAGTCTCTCCCAGAGGCATCAGGAAGTGTACAGGGTGGGGTGAGGGTGGAAGTATATGGAACAGATGATAAACCTATGACGATAATAGAAAGGAGAGATGGAAATGAGTCAAGAGGATGTCTAAGCCAAGGTTCTGCTACCTTAGCCCTATTTCAAATAGCCTGAGAACGTTCATGCAGCCCCTTTCTCCCCTGGACCTAGAATCTAACTGGGAGACATGACACAGATGGGAAATACCCAAGGTATGGGACTTCCCTGGTAGTCCAGTGGTTGAGAACCCTCCTGGCAATGAAGGGGACTTGGGTTCAATCCCTGGTCTGGGAAGATTCCACATGCTGTGGAACAACTAAGCCTGTGTGCTCCAACTACTGAGCCTGCATGCCCTCCAGCCTGTGCTACCCAAGACAAGCCGCTGCAATGAGATGCCAAAGCCCCACAACTAGAGAGGAACCCTTGCTTGCAGTAACTGGAAAAAAGTCCATGTGCAGCAACTAAGACCCAGCACAGCCCGAATAACTACAACCAGCCCTGGCTTGAGTGCCAACTCCACCCCTGTTACTGTAAATAAAGTTTTACTGGTCCATAGGCATACCCATTTGTTTACTTATTGTCTATGGGGCTGTGCTCTACAAGGGCAGACTTGAGTCTCTGGAACACATAAAGAATTTATCTGGACCTTACTAGAAAAATCTGCCCAACATTACTCTAGAGCAGGTGTCTCGGGAGGCAGGCAGGGAGAGATCATGCAGGCTGTTGTGTTATGGGGAGGCTTCACAGAAGGACTTGACTGTGCCTTGAAGACTTCCAGGATTTAGAGAGGAAGGGGCTCAGAAGATAGTATTCCAAGCCAGGGAGGCGCACGGTCACAGCAACTACTAGAAAGAAGTTTGACAGAAATAGAGGGACTCTAGTCAGCCCTCTGTATTCACAGTGGAAAGGCTACAGGGCCCCCTGCCTAAACCAAAGTCCACAGTGCTCAAGTTCCTTGGGCATACCTCGGTCAGCCTTCCATGGCTGAATCCCAATCTATGGATTCAACCAACCTCAGATGGAAATTTCAATCTGTGGTTGGTTGAATCTGGGGGTGCGAATAGGGAGGACCAATGATACATTTATTGAAAAGAAAAGCACATATAAATGGAGCCTGTGCAGTTCAAACCTGTGTTGTTCAAAGGGCAACTACATTTGAGACAGGAATAAGATGGAAGGATGGATGTAGAGGCTAAGTCTGAATAGCACAGTGCCTTGAATGCCAGGATACAATAGTCTAAATGATGAAACATACCATTTCCCCATACCAGCCTTTCCATGTGTAAAATAGTATCAAGGGCTTCCCCTGGTGGTCCAGTGGGTAAGGACACCACCTTGCAGTGCAAGGGGCGCCGGTTTGAGCCCTGGCCTGGGAAGATCCCACGTGCCGCGGAGCGGCTGGACTGATGTGTCCAATCACTGAGCCGGAGCTCTGGAGCGCACAGCGCCTAGAGCCAGCGCTCTGCAACGACAGACGCCACCGCGATAGGAGGCCCACCGGAGCCAAGGAACGAAGACGAATGAAAATAGAGAAATGAAAGACCAATAGAAGTGGCCCGCCCACTCCCCTCCCTCCCCAACCCGACCTCCGCCCAAAGTAAATAAATAAATAAATCTTTAAAAAAAAAAAAAGTATCAAGAAGTGAGTTTTAAATTCCATTCAAGTTCTGAGAATCTATTTTAAAACGTATCGATGCCTAACTCTACCCCCAGGGATTCTGTTAAAATTCGTCTCAAGAAGAACTATTTTTTTTATATACATATATATTTTCCAGGTGACTCTATTGTGCAGTTGGGAACCCCTTCCTCAACGAAGGGAAAGGGCCAGGCACGTGCCTGCAGAAGCCCAGCTTGGGGCCAGGTAGATGGAACAGGTGCACAACACATGTGAGTCAAATTAAGCCAGAAATCCTGGCTTGTAGCAGGGCCAGCCTGGTAAGCCTGGGTTTTACTAGAGTTGGTGCTATAACATTCAGTTGGCCACATGGTTGCCAATAAAAGAAATCACTTGTGCCTGCCCTTGCCTAATCCTGGAGTAGCCTACGGTGCTTGATGCAATATTGAGTCTGTTTATAAATGTGGCATTTATAGATTTTTCTCTCGCTGTTACTTTAACGTGAGTATTTACAAGGCCTTACACAGTCTGCCCTCCGCCTTGTTGCCTCTGATCTTCCTCCTCCACCCGCAACCCTGATGACTGTTCCCGCCACCCCTCTCCAGCCTCCCTATTGCTCCTGAGCACATGGGGCGCGTGTCTGCCTCAAGGATCCCACAGTCGCTGTTTCTCTGCTTGGTATGCTCTTGTCTTCTTTTCTTCCAGAAATACACAAGGCTTACAGCTCACGTCCTAGTCTCTGCTCAAGAGTAACCGTCTCGGTGAGTGCTCTCCCGACTGTCTATTTCAGCACCGTGCTCTCTTTCCCACACAGGCACTACCTATCCTTCCTCCCCTGCTTTTATTTTTTTTTCCCCACCGCACTTACCACCTTCTAACATTCTATGCCACGTACTCCCTTCTGTTGATTTTCTATGTCCCCTCTTACAATGGAAGAAGTATGAAAGAAGGGACTTTGACCTACCTTGTTCTCTCCTGCATCCCTGGAGCACCTTCAATGGCACCCAGAACACAGAAGGAACTCAGTAAGCATGTGTCCATTGCGTCAGTGCTCGACCGGCTTTTACAACCCTTCAGGACTGAGTTCGAACCATTATCTGTTAAACCATCTCAATTTCCCCTCTCCCAAAGAAGGAGACCTGACTCCTCTCTTCCTTCAGATTTCTTCTGCAACTAAGAGAATTTTTCTATCTCTCCTCGTACTCAGAGCTCCTCCAAGGCTGGGAAGGGGGCACAGGACCCTAGCGCCAGTGGAGGCTGAACAGATACATGTTAAGGAAAGAGTCAGGATTGAGGGACAGAAGCTAACAACACTTCCTGCAGCTGCACACTTATGTAGTTTTCCATTTTATTCTGACATCTTGACTTGGATGGACCCAAATGGGTCCTCATCACATAGGAGGCACAGTTGCAGTGAGAAAAGCCCAGACAATCGAATGCTTCTGAGACCCTGTTGGTTGAATGGATTATCTTTCTCTTTCCACATTAACCTATTGACCAAGTCCTTCCTGTCCATGTGACTTGCTGCACGTCCCTGAATTCATTCGCTCCTTCTCTTCTCTCCAGCTATCTAGTCTAAACCATGACTATCTCTTACCTATAATCCCACAACCACTTCCCAAGTGGAGTACTCCATCCAGCCTCTTCCCCTAGAATACACTCTCTATGAAGTGGCCAGAACAAGCTTTTAAAAACACAAATCAGAGGATGCCTCGCTCCAGCTTTTAAACCATTCAGAGACTTCCTATTATAGTTAGAGCACAGTGTGAAAGTCTTACTGAGACAAGCTGGGACTCGGTGACCTTTGGTGCAATGCTTGCACCTGGCAAACCTCTCCTCCAGCAGCAAAATACAAAGAAACTGTATGTGACTAAAAATAACCACATGCATGCACAGTTAGAGCCAATTCTGGACAAAAGATACAAAGTGACCAAAAGACCCAACTGCCGCTTCTAAAGAGCCTGGAACAAAAACAGGGTGCTGGCAGCAAAGAAGGGTATAGAGCATGCCCCCTGCACTGACCACCACCAGAGGGATGGGCAAAACACCTAAGTGGCCCCTCCAGTAGACACCTGGACAACTCCCCCACCCTCACCCCACATAAGGAACCAGCTCACTCCCCCCTCAGCAAGTGAGCAAGCAAGGGAAGCTGTTTGTTCTCGCTCCCCATGGCAGCAGCAGGGACCCCAATAAAGACCTGCCTAAATTTCTTGTCTGGTCTCTAGTTAATTTCTATTGATTGGGGAAGACCAAGAACCCTGGTCGGTATCATTACCATGACTTAAAGTGCCCTCTTCAGACTCAACTCAGGCCACTCTCTGCTTAGTTATTTCTGCAACTAAGAGAATTTTTCTATCTCTCCTCGTACTCAGAGCTCCTCCAAGGCTGGGAAGGGGGCACAGGACCCTAGCGCCAGTGGAGGCTGAACAGATACATGTTAAGGAAAGAGTCAGGATTGAGGGACAGAAGCTAACAACACTTCCTGCAGCTGCACACTTATGTAGTTTTCCATTTTATTCTGACATCTTGACTTGGATGGACCCAAATGGGTCCTCATCACATAGGAGGCACAGTTGCAGTGAGAAAAGCCCAGACAATCGAATGCTTCTGAGACCCTGTTGGTTGAATGGATTATCTTTCTCTTTCCACATTAACCTATTGACCAAGTCCTTCCTGTCCATGTGACTTGCTGCACGTCCCTGAATTCATTCGCTCCTTCTCTTCTCTCCAGCTATCTAGTCTAAACCATGACTATCTCTTACCTATAATCCCACAACCACTTCCCAAGTGGAGTACTCCATCCAGCCTCTTCCCCTAGAATACACTCTCTATGAAGTGGCCAGAACAAGCTTTTAAAAACACAAATCAGAGGATGCCTCGCTCCAGCTTTTAAACCATTCAGAGACTTCCTATTATAGTTAGAGCACAGTGTGAAAGTCTTACTGAGACAAGCTGGGACTCGGTGACCTTTGGTGCAATGCTTGCACCTGGCAAACCTCTCCTCCAGCAGCAAAATACAAAGAAACTGTATGTGACTAAAAATAACCACATGCATGCACAGTTAGAGCCAATTCTGGACAAAAGATACAAAGTGACCAAAAGACCCAACTGCCGCTTCTAAAGAGCCTGGAACAAAAACAGGGTGCTGGCAGCAAAGAAGGGTATAGAGCATGCCCCCTGCACTGACCACCACCAGAGGGATGGGCAAAACACCTAAGTGGCCCCTCCAGTAGACACCTGGACAACTCCCCCACCCTCACCCCACATAAGGAACCAGCTCACTCCCCCCTCAGCAAGTGAGCAAGCAAGGGAAGCTGTTTGTTCTCGCTCCCCATGGCAGCAGCAGGGACCCCAATAAAGACCTGCCTAAATTTCTTGTCTGGTCTCTAGTTAATTTCTATTGATTGGGGAAGACCAAGAACCCTGGTCGGTATCATTACCATGACTTAAAGTGCCCTCTTCAGACTCAACTCAGGCCACTCTCTGCTTAGTTATTTCTGTGCATGGTGAATGCTCAGCCACTTCAGGCATGTTGGACTCTTTGTGACCCCGTGGACTGTAGTCCACGTGCCTCTGTCCATGGGATTCTCCAAGCAAGAATATCAGAGTGGGTTGCCATGCCCTCCTCCAGGGGATCTTCATGACCAAGGGATGGAACCTGCATCTCTTACTTCTCCTGTATTGGAAGGTGAGTTCTTTCTCACAAATGTCACCTGGGAAGCCCCTCCTCATTCCTGTGACAGTGCCTCAAATACTTTTGGTTTTATTGCTTCAAAACCTCAGTTGGTTCCTCTGCCTGGAATGCTCTGGAATTCTTTAGTCTGAAATGCCCTTTCTTCATGTGGACAAGCTCCCACCCTCAGCCCAAATATTCTTTCCTCAGAGAAACCAGGTTTAAAGCTCAGACAAGGGTCCCTGTCCTGTCGCAGGCCTCCCCAAAGCACCCCGTTCATCCCCGTTTTAATCACAGTCCTCTTCACTTGAATGATGTTCTCCACCAGACTCAAGATGCCCCCACTAGAATTCAAATGGGCACATAATAGGCTCTCAACAAACACTGAATGGATGAGTAAGTAGATCTGTATGGGAGATAGTGCCTTCTTTAGGCCCTAAATTACTTTCCTCTTGGCAAATCACAAGAGATGAGGAAAGGTTTGCGGAGAGTGTTGTTTCCGTGGGGCTGGCGTGACCTTACTTTCCAGCAGAGATGCCATGGGGAGTCCCTCTGACTGAGCATATGCTCTTACTCACTTACAAAGGACCAAACCTTATGTATCCCCCAGTAGACATTCTAATAGATTCTGGACGTAAAGAAGGCATGAGTAAAGGTGCTGAACTGCTCTTTTTAAAGCCACATACAGCTAACTATGTAGTGTTATTCTGTCACTGTAGGCACCTAAGGTCATATAATTCAGACAAAAATTGAGGGACTTGATCATAAGATTCACTCTCTTCTCTGGCCTTCCTGAGGAAGAAATCTACTCCTGTAAGTTATGTTTGGTGCTTTCTTTCAGGCCCTTGTACTTCATAGAGAAAGCCTAACCCAGTGATAGCACGACACAGAGTGTGGTCCTCCTTGGAAACACAAGACGTGCGATCACCACCAGAGGCCTCAGCAGGCTTTCTATATAGTGAGCTGGATGGACTGGATCAGTGGTCAGCAAACAGTTCTTGTAGAGGGCCCAAGATGAACTGTTGCAGCATTGTGGCTGTGTCCTAATAAAACTTTATGTATAAAAACAATTGGTGAATTGGATTTGGTCCATGGGCCACAGTTTGCCAGCCCTGGGAGACATCACTTTTTAAAAAGCATCTATGTAATAATCCTAGAACAAGGTTATCAAATTTGCGTGTCAGTTTGGTCTAGGAAAATGTTTAAAACATACATGTCATATATATACGTATGTGGATGTATTTGTGTATGTTGTACACATACACACATTTCCCATATGCGAGTAACATATATGTACACACACACACACACACATACACACATACATATATATACACACATATATATGTATCTGTTTCTGACCAAAATGTAGTAACAGAGACTGAATTTACTCTCCTGACCTAAACAATTAAAGAAATGAACAATATGAAGCAATGGTTTTCAAGGTACTGGACATTAGGTAAAGAAGGGCACTGAATTCTGAGAAATGAGAAATAAAACAAGGTGAGTCCACATTGTCCTAGCTTAGTGCCTTGAGAGAATCTGCAGACCACAGTACAGGAAAACCCAGTTGGACCTGGTGGATTCCCTATTTAGGATAAGGGGCTGAAAGGGAATAGTTCCTGTTCCCATGAGCCACCCTGGAAAACCCTGTGAGTCACAGGGCATGGTAGAATGCAGTTTGTAGTGATCAATATATCTCTGAATCAGAATAGACAGTCTAGGAATATATCCAGATATACGAGGACAACTGATTTTCCACAAAGGTGCTAAGACAATTCAGTGGAGAGAGAATAATGTTTCAACACATGGTAGTGGAACAAGCTGAGTGTCTGTATGTATAAAAATGTACTTCAATATATATCTCATACTATATATAACTACTAACTCAAAACAAACTATGAATCTAATTGTAAAACTTAAAACAATAAAACTTTCAGAAGAAAACACCTTTAGACCTTGGAACAGACAATACTTCTAAATAAAGCACCCAAAGAATCATCTATAAAAGAAAAATATTAAGCTAAAGTTCATCAAAATTAAAATCTTCTTCTCAGGCTTCCTTGGTCCAGTGAGTAAGGACACTGCCTTGCAGTGCAAGGGACGCTGGTTCAATCCCTGGCCTGGGAAGATCCCAAGTGCCGTGGAGCGGCTGGACCCATGTGTCCAACTACCGAGCCAGAGCTCTGGAGCACATGTGCCCAGAGCCGATGCTCCACAGCGAAAGAGGCCACTGAGATGGGAGGCCCACACAGGCCAAAGAACAAAGATGGATGAAAATGAATAAATGAAAGACCAATAGAAGTGGCCAAAAAAAAAAATCTCTCTGAAAGACACTAAGAGACTGAAAAGACAGCCATTGACCGAAATCATGTATCTAACAGACACATATTCACAATATAAAAAGAACACTCAGCACTCAATAATATGGAAATAAAAAACTCAACAGAAAAAACAGGGTAAAATTAAATGGATATTCTACCAAAGAAGAAATGGTTTTCAAGGTACTGGACATTAGGTAAAGAAGGGCACTGAATTCTGAGAAATGAGAAATAAAACAAGGTGAGTCCACATTGTCCTAGCTTAGTGCCTTGAGAGAATCTGCAGACCACAGTACAGGAAAACCCAGTTGGACCTGGTGGATTCCCTATTTAGGATAAGGGGCTGAAAGGGAATAGTTCCTGTTCCCATGAGCCACCCTGGAAAACCCTGTGAGTCACAGGGCATGGTAGAATGCAGTTTGTAGTGATCAATATATCTCTGAATCAGAATAGACAGTCTAGGAATATATCCAGATATACGAGGACAACTGATTTTCCACAAAGGTGCTAAGACAATTCAGTGGAGAGAGAATAATGTTTCAACACATGGTAGTGGAACAAGCTGAGTGTCTGTATGTATAAAAATGTACTTCAATATATATCTCATACTATATATAACTACTAACTCAAAACAAACTATGAATCTAATTGTAAAACTTAAAACAATAAAACTTTCAGAAGAAAACACCTTTAGACCTTGGAACAGACAATACTTCTAAATAAAGCACCCAAAGAATCATCTATAAAAGAAAAATATTAAGCTAAAGTTCATCAAAATTAAAATCTTCTTCTCAGGCTTCCTTGGTCCAGTGAGTAAGGACACTGCCTTGCAGTGCAAGGGACGCTGGTTCAATCCCTGGCCTGGGAAGATCCCAAGTGCCGTGGAGCGGCTGGACCCATGTGTCCAACTACCGAGCCAGAGCTCTGGAGCACATGTGCCCAGAGCCGATGCTCCACAGCGAAAGAGGCCACTGAGATGGGAGGCCCACACAGGCCAAAGAACAAAGATGGATGAAAATGAATAAATGAAAGACCAATAGAAGTGGCCAAAAAAAAAAATCTCTCTGAAAGACACTAAGAGACTGAAAAGACAGCCATTGACCGAAATCATGTATCTAACAGACACATATTCACAATATAAAAAGAACACTCAGCACTCAATAATATGGAAATAAAAAACTCAACAGAAAAAACAGGGTAAAATTAAATGGATATTCTACCAAAGAAGAAATCAGGATGGCAAATATGCACACAAAAAACTCAACACTATCAGTCATTAGGAAAATACAAATTAAAACTACAACAAGAGGCTTCCCTGGCAGTCCAGTGGGTAAGGACACTACCTTGCAGTGCAACGGACACCAGTTCGATCTCTGGCCCAGGAAGATCCCAAGTGCCGTGGAGCGGCTGGACCCATGTGTCCAACTACGAGCCAGAGCTCTGGAGCACATGTGCCCAGAGCCGATGCTCCACAGCGAAAGAGGCCACTGAGATGGGAGGCCCACACAGGCCAAAGAACAAAGATGGATGAAAATGAATAAATGAAAGACCAATAGAAGTGGCCAAAAAAAAAAATCTCTCTGAAAGACACTAAGAGACTGAAAAGACAGCCATTGACCGAAATCATGTATCTAACAGACACATATTCACAATATAAAAAGAACACTCAGCACTCAATAATATGGAAATAAAAAACTCAACAGAAAAAACAGGGTAAAATTAAATGGATATTCTACCAAAGAAGAAATCAGGATGGCAAATATGCACACAAAAAACTCAACACTATCAGTCATTAGGAAAATACAAATTAAAACTACAACAAGAGGCTTCCCTGGCAGTCCAGTGGGTAAGGACACTACCTTGCAGTGCAACGGACACCAGTTCGATCTCTGGCCCAGGAAGATCCCACATGCCACGGAGTGGCTGGATCAGTGTGTCCAATTATGAGCCAGTACTCTGGAGCGCATGTGCCCAGAGCTGGTGCTTTGCAGTGAGAGAGGCCACTGCGATGGGAGCCCCACACAGGCCAAAGATAAAGATGGATGAAAATAAATTAAAAAAAACAATAAAAGAGGCCAAAATTAAAAAAAAAAAAAGCACTACTGTGTCATAAAAAAAAAAAAAAAAAAAAAAAAAAAAACTAAAACAAGAAATCACTACACAACTAGAAGAATGTCTAGAATTAAAAAGCCCAACTATACAGTCTGTTTGCAGTGTGGAAGACCTGGGTTCATTCCCTGGATTGGGAAGATCCCCTGGAGAAGGGAATGGCTACCCACTCCAGTGTTCTTGCCTGGAGAATTCCATGGACAGAGGAGCCTGGCAGGGTATAGTCCACCGGGCCTGAAGAGTTGGACACAACTTAGACTTTCACATACCATGTGTAGGTGAGGATGTGGAGAAACTGGAGCTATCAGACACTGGTGGTAGGAATGTAGAGTGGGCAACCACTCTGGAAAACAGTGTGGCTGTTTCTTAAAATGTTAAACCTACACGGACCATATGATCCACCTATTTTAGTATCAAGTGTTTAGTAAAGAGAAATGAAAGCATGTCTCCATACAAAGACTAGGCCCATGAATACATTTAGCAGCTTCATTTGTAACACCCAGAACTGGGAAATGACCATTCTGTTGTTGCACAGGTGAGTGGCTGAACAAGCTACAGTGTAACTATACAACGTGAAGATCAACATTAGACGGAAGGGTACCACTGATGCAACTCATGACTGGGTGAAGGTCCAAATAATTATCCTGAGTGAAAGAAGCCAATCTACCCATAGTATGATGCCTTTTTTTTTTTTTTAATAATGTTCTACAAATCCAATCTAATCGATACTGACAGCAGATGAGTAGTTCCCTGGGCTGGGGCAGGGGTGTGAAGGGACAAAGGGGTATGAGGTAACTTTGAGGAATGATGAATATGTTCATTGTGTTGCTTGTGGTGATGGTTTCATAGGTGAAGGTCCAAATAATTATCCTGAGTGAAAGAAGCCAATCTACCCATAGTATGATGCCTTTTTTTTTTTTTTTTAATAATGTTCTACAAATCCAATCTAATCGATACTGACAGCAGATGAGTAGTTCCCTGGGCTGGGGCAGGGGTGTGAAGGGACAAAGGGGTATGAGGTAACTTTGAGGAATGATGAATATGTTCATTGTGTTGCTTGTGGTGATGGTTTCATAGGTGAATCCATATGTCAAAACATCAAATTTTAGACTATGTATGTATCATTTACTGTATGTCAATTCTCTCTCAAAAAGGCTATTAAAAACTCACATGCCACACTTCAAAGTTCGCAGTGGTATGATTTACAGTTGCCAAGACATGGAAGCAACCTATGTGTCCATCAACAGATGAATGGATAAAAAGGATGTTGGATGCCTATCCAATAGAATACTACTCAGCCACAAAGAGGAATGCATTTTTTGCCATTCGCATGGACCTGAGGACATTATACTTAATGAAATGAGCCAGACAAAGACAAATATTGTATGTTATCCCTTACAAGAATAAATATAACAAAACAGAAACAGACTCACAGATAAAAACTAGTGGAAGAGAGCAGAGAGGAAGGACAATAGGGGATTAAGAGGTACAAACTATTATGTATAAACCACTAAGTGAACAATGTTATAAGCAATAGTTAGAGTTAGATTTCATTTTAGATAGAAATACATAATGTATTCATTAATGAGTAGGAAAAATATACTTGTCCTGGTTACTTCTGGACTAGGTAATTATAGATTATGTTCATTTTCTTCTTTTTGCTTCCATTTTTTTTAAAAAAAATTTATTTCATTTATTGATTTGGCCATGCCTGGTCTTAGCTGCAAAGCATGGGATCTTCGATGCAGCAGGTGGGATCTAGCTTCCTGACCAGGGGTTGAACCTGGACCCCTTCAATGACAGCATGGATTCTTAGCCACTGGGCCACCAGGGAAGTTCCATTTTTGCTTCTGTTTTTAAATTATTCTGCAATGAAGAGGTATTGTTCTTATAATAAAAACTGCAAGAAAAGTTATTTTTCAAAAACTACCAATGCTAATGCCCTATGCATGATACTGTGAGAAATATTAGTCTCGGGTATTAGTGGATGAAAAAAAAATAAATTAACAGTAGGCTGAAAAGGGGTTTTGGTGATGTGGGGAGGTCTCAGAAGCTGCTGCTCTGAAAATGGAGCCCTGTGGGGTACTGCTCGGGCCTGGACCACCAAACACAAGGCAAGAGTGCGGGCCTCAAATCCAGAGTAGCTGGTGAGTTAGGCCTCCCTGCACAAAGAACAGCTGGAAGACGGGGACCAAAAAACTTAGCATCTGTCTTGCCTGGGACAAAGGATTCCGTTAGGCCGGGTCAACTCTGCTCGGCCGAGTTTCCACCGGCACGTTCCACGTCTGGGTCCCATAGTGAAGAGTGTGAGAGCATTAGTTCTCTCTCATCCTAAGACTTCACGTACAGTCGTGGAAAGTGAGGCCAGATGACAGATGAGCCCATGTCCATGCGACTCGATCAACACTTCTTCTTGAGAGCTCTAACAGTGGCTTGAAGTGAAATCAATGCTAGACTAGCTGAAAACTAAAACAGCCATCTCTGGAGTAGGCTCACCTACTGGGAATCTTAACACTCAAACCTTTAGTGAGAAGAGTTGATGCTGACATATGGCTTTAAAACCCCAAATCTCCCTTCTCCCCTTCCTCCTGTGAAAACACGAGAATTAAGGCCCAGGAGTTACTCTCCCTGGGCCACAGAACTGTGGAGTTCTTTAAATCTGCTGCAGTCAAAGAGCCTTGTAGTTAGGAGACATTTACTGGCTACGATGGGGCTGGCAAAAGGCTCTCATCCTATATATCAATTGCCACATGCTTGGTCGGAATGTTAAAATGAGTTCCAAGGCAGACCCTGGCCTGAGTGAGTATCATGATTGATCAGGGGTGTCTTGGCTGTGGAAAGGGTGATTAACAATATCTTTGCCTCATATTTCCACTCTGATCTAGAACATCTGTTACGCTCAACCTAGTGTTTCTCCATTAAATCTCTCCCACTACTGGCTACTCACTCTTATAGAAGGTCAGATTAATTCTTTCAAATATTACTTTCACTATGCCATTTTCTTACTTAAAACACTTCTAAAGATCTCTCCTCATTTCTCACACAGAAAATCTACCCCTAGTCTCTATGCCAGTTTAGCTGCCTCTCATCAGTTTTAAAGCACCGGAATCTCATGGCTGTTGCTGAACAGACACCTGATGTGCATCCCACACGTTTTCATCTCTGGGCTCATGGCATCTTCCTCACCTCCAGGGCCTGTGTCCTTCCCTTGGTGCCTATTTGAGTCCCCACCCTCATCCTTCAGTGATCAGCATCCAAGCAGAACAACGAGGCACTGGTCTGTCTAGTGACTGCCTTCTCAGGGTCCTGATACCTGACATCACTCCTTAATACATCTCCATAATTCCACGTGGATCTCTCCTAGTGCTGATGTTTACCACTAGAATCCACATTAATCACACAGTTACATTCAGAGACTTTATGGATAATGCCTCCATGGTCTACCCAGGTGGAGTGGTCTGAATGAGAACTAGGGCAGTGAGGTGTCTCTTAACTGTTTAAATATCAGCCTAAACCTAAACAGACACCTCTCCAAAGACGACATACAGATGGCCCCAAAACACATGAAACAATGCTCAACTTCACTTATAATTAGAGAAATGCAAATCAAAACTACAATGAGATATCACCTCACACCCGTCAGAATGGCCATCATCCACAAATCAACAGACAATAAATGCTGGAGAGGGTGCGGAGAAAAGGGAACACTCCTGCATTGCTGGTGGGAATGTAGATTGATACAGCCTCTATGGAAGACAGTATGGAGATTTCTTAAAAAACTAAAAATAGAAGCACCATACGACCCAGCAATCCCACTCTTAGGCTTATACCCTGATAAAATCAAGTCTGAAAGAAGCACCTGTACCCCAGTGTTCATTGCAACTCTGTATACAATAGTCAGAACATGGAAGCAACCTAGATGTCATTGACGAACGAATGGATCCAGAAGCTCTGGTACATATATACAATGGAATACTACACAGCTGTAAAGAGAAATGAAGAAGAATCAGCCCTAATGAGGTGGCTGGATCTAGAACGTATCATCAAAAGTGAAGTCAGTCAGAAAGAGAAGGACAAAGACAGTATATTAACACATATATATGGAATCTAGTAGGATGGTGATGATGGCACATGCAGTGAAGCGACAGAAAGACAGACATGGACAGTGGACATATGGACATTGTGGGGAAGGAACAGAGGGTGGGAGGCGTAAAGGAAGTAGCATGAAGGCCTGCACTATCATAAGTGAAGAAAACAGCTCTAGTCATTGCTCTGTGAGAAAAGGGGATCCTTCAGGGGTGCTGTGTGATGGTCGGGAGGGGTGGGAAGGGGGGGATATACATATGACTAATCTGAGAACATACATATCTGTAAACAACAAAACTCTGTAAAAGTTAAAAGTAAAATAAAGGTTTAAAAAGCAAAAATAAAATAAATATCAGCCTAAGGTAACAAAGCATCATAAACTAAGAAAGGAATGCAGCAGCATAAAGCACAATAAATCCTCATTGCCCATGGCTTCAGTGAGACAAAATATTATTCCAGAATAAGGGAGACAGAAAGTAAAACTATCACGGAAAAATATGAGCAGGTTAACTTTTCCAGCATGCTGAATGGCACCTGAGTGACCCGAGAGTTACTAAACTTGAAAAGAAGCAATTGCTACACACCCTGCTGGTGGCTGGGCAGTGATGGCAAGTTATGACAATCTCTCATAGTGATGAGCCTAAAATAAATAATCACAATGGACACATTTCATTTGGGATGAATTTACCATTTATGATGCTGAATAAAAAAAAAAGCAGCAAGCTGAAACGTCTATGAATTCTGATCAACGTGACGTGGAAAAGCCTCCATGCCAAGTTGGTTATGAGAAACAGAATAGGGTTACTCGTTACTACATCAAGTTTTATTTTTACCCAGATCAGAAACAGAGAAACCAGAAGCTTCTGCCATATGCCTGTGTGCACTCTTTGCGAATTTCGGATGTTAACAAAAACTGAAGGTAATCTTCCTGTGCTGTAACCTTTAAGATACCAAGCCCTATGGCCATGTTGATAAGTTGTGATCAATATGACTGAGAACCCACTGACTTCCTATCCTCTGCTAGAGGGTGCAGAGAAGAGAGGACACTTCAACAATGAGCCAAGGGCAACAGTCCTAGCTGCCATGACCAACATCTGGGGCCACATACAGTTAGCATGAAGATGTTCTCAACTTGGTAGGCCTGTTTTCCCCAGGTTTGAAGGCAGAGGAATTTTCCACCTTGACCATTTCCAGAGGTCATGATGGGAATGGAGAGGTTGCTCTGGCATCTCCATGGTTCTGGAGTGAGGGGCCTAAGATGTGGATGCCCCAGAGCATGGCTCTGCTACAAGAGGGCCACGTGGGCAGTCACCTGGTGGAGGCTCCCAACGACAGATGCCAGGGAAGTGGCACCTGGTAGAGTGGCTGAAGCATTTGCCCTGAGGAGTCTGTCAGGGTTGGTTTTAGGCCTTACCTACAAAAGGACGCTTAGATAGATGGCCTGGCTTTGGGGAGGTACTGAGACTGCAGTTCTCTCCTTGGAAGCTGGTTAGAGCTCTACTGAGGTATGAAGAGGTCATGGAAGACCGCTGGGATACAGCTGGCGAAGGGGAGGGGCGACACAGGGCTTCACTGCTTCTCGATTCGCTAAGTCCAGCATTGTCAGTCTGATTGAGAGGACCTGGACTGTGGCACCGGCCCAAGAGGATTCAGAGAGGGGCCCTGTCGGACTCTGGACAGGCTCAGGTCCAGACTAAGCACTGCCTTCACCTCATAGGGGAAGTCAGCCAAGTTTCCACTGGTAAATCTGGATTCTGTAGGCAATTTAGTGATTTCCTGTTGGCCACCCCCCTACTGCTGCCTCCCTCCCACCTGCAGGCAGTCACCCATCCATAAATCCTGTCCAGCCCTGGATTTCTGCCCACTGTTCCAGAGGGGTGGACTCACCGAGGAGAGCGGAATTCCCAGGATCCAGGACCAGCTGTGTTCCCAGTGGAGATGTCAGCACTGAAGGAAGGTTCGGTCCAGTGGCAGAGAGCAGGGCCCTGATGCCGTCTAGCCGTGTGGGGACGTGGGGGGGACCTGTGAGACAGGCAGACGGTGCATCAGGCAGGTGAATGCATAAAAGCTGTGCCAGGGGGAGAGGGCGAGGCGGCCACGCATGGAAGTGTGTCTGTGTGTAAGCCAGGTGTCACTATTATCACCTAGAACATCATTTTTTCCTAGAGAGACAGGGTCCCCCTCAAGGGGAGTCTGAATTGCAAACATAATACTTGATGTCTGAAACTGCATGGTCAGTAATAAGAATCAGGCACGTTGATTTCCGGAGTGCCTTCCTTACTGTCTACCTTTCTACCACAGTACCACTCTATACTCTATAAACACATAGCTAAATGAAATGAAACTACCTCATAAAGACACTTTGAAAAAGCCAGTGCTTATTCAGGACTGTAGGCCAAGTCCTGTGCTAAAATACTTTCCATTTCTTTCTTCATTTAACTCTTTGTTTTTTCTTCATTTAACTCTTAAGACAACCTTTACAGGGATCAATTTTGTTACTGTCCCCAAAGATAGCGATATGTCACAGGAATTTCTTATTTCTGAAGATCCTGTGAGTGGATTTTTTTGTGGGAAGAAAAGGGGCCGGTTGTGAGGCTGGGAGTTCACTTTTCGATTTGGGTTTTTATGCCTAAGTAAGCCCAGAGAAGCAGCACAGGGAAGATGTGTTAGTCAAACTCTGATAATGAGTCAGGGCTGAACCAAATCAGGAATCACCGTTAACCAGAGCTAAAAGGGACAGAAACGGAGGCACAGTGGCTTGCTTATTATTTTCACTTAACAAATAAAGAGGCAAGTGGCTGCTGAACCCAGTGGTAGGATGATCCCGGATTCTCCTGGGAAAGAGGTAGGATTCTGCTCCCCTCTCCTGGGTCTCCTGCAGCGCTGAAATCCATTCTCCAAGGCCAACTCCCACGTTTTTCTCTAGAACATTTGTTGGCGTGGAGAGAGACGCAGAAGGGCTGTCCCTGCAATGGGTGGTCATTTCAGTGGTGCTCATGGAGGGCCTGCTGGGTGCCTGTCACTGTGTTCAGTACTCACGAGAAATGGCAAACAAGTCAGTCACCTGCCTGGATCCACCTCAGAAATATGCCCCTCTACTCTGCCTTGGACCGCAAAGAGAGCTTCCGATGTGGGACGTGGGGACCTGTGAGACAGGCAGACGGTGCATCAGGCAGGTGAATGCATAAAAGCTGTGCCAGGGGGAGAGGGCGAGGCGGCCACGCATGGAAGTGTGTCTGTGTGTAAGCCAGGTGTCACTATTATCACCTAGAACATCATTTTTTCCTAGAGAGACAGGGTCCCCCTCAAGGGGAGTCTGAATTGCAAACATAATACTTGATGTCTGAAACTGCATGGTCAGTAATAAGAATCAGGCACGTTGATTTCCGGAGTGCCTTCCTTACTGTCTACCTTTCTACCACAGTACCACTCTATACTCTATAAACACATAGCTAAATGAAATGAAACTACCTCATAAAGACACTTTGAAAAAGCCAGTGCTTATTCAGGACTGTAGGCCAAGTCCTGTGCTAAAATACTTTCCATTTCTTTCTTCATTTAACTCTTTGTTTTTTCTTCATTTAACTCTTAAGACAACCTTTACAGGGATCAATTTTGTTACTGTCCCCAAAGATAGCGATATGTCACAGGAATTTCTTATTTCTGAAGATCCTGTGAGTGGATTTTTGTGGGAAGAAAAGGGGCCGGTTGTGAGGCTGGGAGTTCACTTTTCGATTTGGGTTTTTATGCCTAAGTAAGCCCAGAGAAGCAGCACAGGGAAGATGTGTTAGTCAAACTCTGATAATGAGTCAGGGCTGAACCAAATCAGGAATCACCGTTAACCAGAGCTAAAAGGGACAGAAACGGAGGCACAGTGGCTTGCTTATTATTTTCACTTAACAAATAAAGAGGCAAGTGGCTGCTGAACCCAGTGGTAGGATGATCCCGGATTCTCCTGGGAAAGAGGTAGGATTCTGCTCCCCTCTCCTGGGTCTCCTGCAGCGCTGAAATCCATTCTCCAAGGCCAACTCCCACGTTTTTCTCTAGAACATTTGTTGGCGTGGAGAGAGACGCAGAAGGGCTGTCCCTGCAATGGGTGGTCATTTCAGTGGTGCTCATGGAGGGCCTGCTGGGTGCCTGTCACTGTGTTCAGTACTCACGAGAAATGGCAAACAAGTCAGTCACCGCACGGCCTGGATCCACCTCAGAAATATGCCCCTGTCTACTCTGCCTTGGACCGCAAAAGAGAGAGCTTCACATCCAGAAAGCAATGATGAGCTTATATATTCATACATAAAAATTATACAGACACTAAACAGAGTCTGTATAATTTAAAAATATCTGTATGTGGTACAGGGTGGAAACATCGTGACTGGAATCAGGAACTGGATTTGAGCTGTGCTCTTTCATTCACTAACTGGGGCAAGAAGACACCATCCCTCTCAGCCTTAGTCTCCTCATCTGTAAAGGATGAAAAACCTCATCATTTCCAAGGGTTCTTTCTCCTCTTGATTTTAGGAATTGATAGTAACTGCTCGTTCAAACCTAGACTCTCTCCTATCCTTTTTAAATATTCCTTCAAAAATATTGACATGGAATACTGAGGGGAATGGAATACCTTTAATAATACTGAAATGGAATATTCCCTCAAAAATGTTAACATTCAGGAAGCCTTTGCTTATTTGTTAAGAGCCAAGAGGGGAGGTTATGTCCCGTCTTTAAAACCATCAATCTTTCTGGGTCAAACGTTAGCCTCTCCTAATGACCTCACAGCTTCCATCATAATTTACTTCTTCAGGGAATGCCCAGCTGATCTTCTGAGAGAAACTAAATTCCCCAAGACAGAAGTCACCTCTTGTATTTATCCTAAAGCTCTTCATGGGACTCACAGGCAACACTTACTGAATAGTCCTTCAGTGGCTATATGAACCCGTGAAAGAAAGCTGGCCTCCTGATAGATCAAGCTTCCACATTACAGGTTAAGTCACTGGCTCTGGCATGAAATCAGCTTTATACATGAAATCCCTCATTGAAACATTAAGCCACATGTTGGGCTGAAAAAAAAAAAAGAAAAAAGAGGATACTACTCCTATGTCCATAAAGTACCTATGAAAACTAACAAATTTTGATGAATAAACAGAACTCCTACTTGAGAAGATTAAGAAGCTAAGTAGTGACTTTTTTCCCCCCATCTAGTTTGATTAAAATGGGAAGACATCATACTCTTCAGACTCCACATTCATGGTCACACTGAATTAGCACTGGAATGCGGTGGATTTGGCTCCCAGAGTGCACGCATTTCACCGGCAGAGCTGCGGTAGCAGCCACACATCCTATGCTTTCATCTCTGCTAGCAGAGGTGATCAGGAAGGGTATTAGGAAGGAAATATCCACAGTAAGCAGCATAACTCAGTGTGGGGCAACAGTCTAGGGCCCCTGGGCTGAAGACGAGCCACCAGTCAGATGAAACCCAACACAAAACAAATGACATCCTTCATGGAGTTGATTTTCCGTGGCTTCCTAAGATGACTGAAGGTTTACGCAGCCACTGGTGAGATGAAATCCCACGTGGGTCTCTCTGATGTCTCAGTGGGTAGGGGTAGACCCTATGTTTTGCTATGTCATCAATTTGGGGTGTGAAAATGTAAGTGTAAAGTTTACTTATTTTTCCCTGTGGAAGCCCATAACATGTATATGCATGTGTGGTGTGTAATCACTCATATTTCTCACATTTTCCTTTTTTTCTCCTTAAGAAAGATGGCTTTCTTTCTTAGATAATTAAAACATTGGACTTGAAGAGGCCACTGGGGGGAAAAAAATGTTAACAAGGGCTTTCTTTGTTAAGAGCCAAGAGGGGAGGTTATGTCCCGTCTTTAAAACCATCAATCTTTCTGGGTCAAACGTTAGCCTCTCCTAATGACCTCACAGCTTCCATCATAATTTACTTCTTCAGGGAATGCCCAGCTGATCTTCTGAGAGAAACTAAATTCCCCAAGACAGAAGTCACCTCTTGTATTTATCCTAAAGCTCTTCATGGGACTCACAGGCAACACTTACTGAATAGTCCTTCAGTGGCTATATGAACCCGTGAAAGAAAGCTGGCCTCCTGATAGATCAAGCTTCCACATTACAGGTTAAGTCACTGGCTCTGGCATGAAATCAGCTTTATACATGAAATCCCTCATTGAAACATTAAGCCACATGTTGGGCTGAAAAAAAAAAAAGAAAAAAGAGGATACTACTCCTATGTCCATAAAGTACCTATGAAAACTAACAAATTTTGATGAATAAACAGAACTCCTACTTGAGAAGATTAAGAAGCTAAGTAGTGACTTTTTTCCCCCCATCTAGTTTGATTAAAATGGGAAGACATCATACTCTTCAGACTCCACATTCATGGTCACACTGAATTAGCACTGGAATGCGGTGGATTTGGCTCCCAGAGTGCACGCATTTCACCGGCAGAGCTGCGGTAGCAGCCACACATCCTATGCTTTCATCTCTGCTAGCAGAGGTGATCAGGAAGGGTATTAGGAAGGAAATATCCACAGTAAGCAGCATAACTCAGTGTGGGGCAACAGTCTAGGGCCCCTGGGCTGAAGACGAGCCACCAGTCAGATGAAACCCAACACAAAACAAATGACATCCTTCATGGAGTTGATTTTCCGTGGCTTCCTAAGATGACTGAAGGTTTACGCAGCCACTGGTGAGATGAAATCCCACGTGGGTCTCTCTGATGTCTCAGTGGGTAGGGGTAGACCCTATGTTTTGCTATGTCATCAATTTGGGGTGTGAAAATGTAAGTGTAAAGTTTACTTATTTTTCCCTGTGGAAGCCCATAACATGTATATGCATGTGTGGTGTGTAATCACTCATATTTCTCACATTTTCCTTTTTTTTTCTCCTTAAGAAAGATGGCTTTCT
This sequence comes from Tragulus kanchil, assembly GCA_022376925.1. NCBI lineage: Eukaryota > Metazoa > Chordata > Mammalia > Artiodactyla > Tragulidae > Tragulus > Tragulus kanchil. The sequence goes on along the minus strand of JAIOJX010000023.1, from coordinate 122,272,115 downwards.
CTTAGATAATTAGCATTGGACTTGTATGTCCAATTACAAGCCAGAGCTCTGGAGTGCATGCGCCCAGAGCCAGTGCTCTGCAGCAAGAGAGGCCACTGCAATGGAAGGCCCACACAGGCCAAAGAATAAAGATGGATGCAAATAAATAAAGAAATAAACCAACAAAAGGGGTCAAAATAAAAAAAAAACTTTTTTTTTTTTTGATATGGGCTATTTTTAAAGTCTTGATTGAATTTCTTACAATATTGCTTCTCATTTATGCTTGGGCATGTGGGATTTAGCTTCCGGACCAGGGATCAAACGTGCACCTTCTGCACGGAAAGGTGAATTTATAACCACTGCAATACTAGGCAAGTCCCCTCTAATAACTGCCTTTTAAAAAAAGAAAGACAAAACCAAGCGTATTTATCCCCTCACACCAAGTTCCAAGGCTCTGTGAGGAAGAGAAGTAAAGAGTCTGGATCTGGGGGAAGGAAAGGGGTGTAGTTGTACATGGCTGAGTCTAGCCCTGGGCGTCTCTGAGTGCTGGGTGGTGTCCCGGACATTGTCGTTATTTTAAAACAACTTTTATGCCAGGAACTGAGTTAGCTTCTTTAATCAGGAGTCCTTAGGTCTGGTGGTGCTACTGTCTGAAGGTTTGCATCCCCCAAACTTATGCATTGAAATCCTAACTGCATTAAGGTGAGGATAGGAGGAGGCAGGGCCTTTGGGGGATGATTATGTCAGGAAGGCGGAGCCCTCGTGATTGACATTAGTCCCACATAACAGAGACCTGAGAACTGGCTTCTGCCATTTGGGGGCACATTCAGAACCACCCCTGTAGAGGGTCTTCACCAGAGCTGGACCACGAGGCCTGTAAGTAATTTACGCAGCCACTGGTGAGATGAAATCACGTGGGTCTCTCTGATGTCTCAGTGGGTAGGGTAGACCCTATGTTTTGCTATGTCATCAATTTGGGGTGTGAAAATGTAAGTGTAAAGTTTACTTATTTTTCCCTGTGGAAGCCCATAACATGTATATGCATGTGTGGTGTGTAATCACTCATATTTCTCACATTTTCCTTTTTTTTTCTCCTTAAGAAAGATGGCTTTCTCTTAGATAATTAGCATTGGACTTGTATGTCCAATTACAAGCCAGAGCTCTGGAGTGCATGCGCCCAGAGCCAGTGCTCTGCAGCAAGAGAGGCCACTGCAATGGAAGGCCCACACAGGCCAAAGAATAAAGATGGATGCAAATAAATAAAGAAATAAACCAACAAAAGGGGTCAAAATAAAAAAAAAACTTTTTTTTTTTTTGATATGGGCTATTTTTAAAGTCTTGATTGAATTTCTTACAATATTGCTTCTCATTTATGCTTGGGCATGTGGGATTTAGCTTCCGGACCAGGGATCAAACGTGCACCTTCTGCACGGAAAGGTGAATTTATAACCACTGCAATACTAGGCAAGTCCCCTCTAATAACTGCCTTTTAAAAAAAGAAAGACAAAACCAAGCGTATTTATCCCCTCACACCAAGTTCCAAGGCTCTGTGAGGAAGAGAAGTAAAGAGTCTGGATCTGGGGGAAGGAAAGGGGTGTAGTTGTACATGGCTGAGTCTAGCCCTGGGCGTCTCTGAGTGCTGGGTGGTGTCCCGGACATTGTCGTTATTTTAAAACAACTTTTATGCCAGGAACTGAGTTAGCTTCTTTAATCAGGAGTCCTTAGGTCTGGTGGTGCTACTGTCTGAAGGTTTGCATCCCCCAAACTTATGCATTGAAATCCTAACTGCATTAAGGTGAGGATAGGAGGAGGCAGGGCCTTTGGGGGATGATTATGTCAGGAAGGCGGAGCCCTCGTGATTGACATTAGTCCCACATAACAGAGACCTGAGAACTGGCTTCTGCCATTTGAGGGCACATTAAGAAACCATCATTCTGCTGCCATGTAGAGGGTCTTCACCAGAGCTGGACCACGAGGCCTGTGAGAAACAAACGTCTGTTGTTTTAAAGCTACCCGTGCTTACTCAGTCGTGTCCGACTCTGTGATTCCATGGACTGCGGTCCACCAGGCTCCTGTCTCCTCGGGATTCTCCAGGCAAGAATACTGGAGTGGGTTGCCATTTCCTGCTCTACAAAAGCCACCCAGTCTGTGGCTATTTTGCTATAGCAGCTGGATCAGACTAAGACAGGAGGGTATGCAGGTGGACTTCAAGTGGACTAGACAATGAACTTGCTGGAATTGTATGAGAAATTTTGTACTTATGAGTTTTTCTTGACAAGTTAATCTAGTCTTTTTTGTCTGATTCTCAAAGCAGTCCTTCATACAGAAGGAATGAAGAACAACCGCTGTCCTTCTGTTACCCCTCTTTGCACCTCCATTCCCCAATCTGGGCAATCTTGTTTTCTATACAGAGACCAGCATCTCGGGCCGAGCAAAGGTTAAGTGATTGCCCAAGGCCACACAGTGAGTGCACGTCAGGTCACAGAGTGTCCGTGAGTGCCAGGGTTCTGACTGATGCCTGCTTGACTTGCTTGGAGCCTCGGTCTGTGTTCTCTCTACTGGGAGGCCTTAAGGTAGAGAGAAGGGAAGGGATATTGATTTTTCCTTCATGTCCTTAATTGGATCAAGGGCAGGAGGCGGCGGAGAGTGGGTGAGACGGCGACCCCTGCGGGGTCCAGCGGGTCCAGCAACCAGCCCCGTGGTGCTTACCTAGGATCAGCAGCTCGGTGCTCTCGGTCAGCTCCCCGTGCAGATTGGCTGCCCTGCAGGAGTACAGGCCCTGATCAGAGGCAGAGACGGCCGTAAGCACCAAGGACCCCTCGTGCACGTAGGGAGGGGAATCCAGTTTGCTTTTATTCCTGAACCAAGTGACTTCAGCTTCAGGCACACCTAAGAGCAAAAAAAAAAAAAAATCAATGCATCAGCCAACCCATTCAAGTGACCTGGAGGCATTTTCAGCCTCTTGGCGGGTCCTCCTGGGGCTGCCTCTGCAGGAAGCATCTGCCTGGACGTCTCCTACGCTCCTTTGGCCAAACCAAATAATGCCTCTGACCTCTCAGCTGTCTTGAGATCTTTTGCCATTAAAAACTTGCGTGAATGAGGCAGGAAGAAAGAGACTGGTTAAAACAGGAGGAAAAGGGCAGCTGGGAAAGGCACTCGCCAGAGTGGAAGGGGAGACCCCAAAGCCTGGGAGAAAACATCTAAGAACAAAATCTATACATCAGTGGCAATGAATGATTGACAACTATATGAAACAAACCAAACGCGGAATAAAAAAGGCAAGACGTGAAAGAGCACACACTATGATTTCATTTCTGAAAGTAGGAAACAAAAATCGATGATGTCAGTCCCTGCCGTCAGCAGTCTGACGGGGGCAGGGTTTCCTCTGAGACACTGGGATGAACTGTCACTGAGAGTGGGGACAAGGACCCTGGCAGCTAGTAGTCCTCTGTCTTTTTTTTTCTTTAACCTGGGGACCACGTTTGGTGGGCTTGGGGCTTTTATGATATATGGCTTTTCAGTATAAATATTCTACCTCAGTAGAGAGTTAAAGGGGGCCCATGGGGTCGCAAAGAGTTAGACACGGCTGAGTGACTGAACAAGCAGAAAGTTAAAAGCTACAAAATATTAATATATACATGAACCAGACAAATGAAAGCTGCTCGATCCTTATCAGAGCTAACTCTATGGAGAAAACAAGCCTGTAATTTTTTGAGGCCTAAATATTTTCTTAGAAAAAGAGAAGATGGAACTGTGGCGTCAAGTATCACCACTGGGGTATTTTTAAATTTCCTTCATTTTTTGCAGGCGGGGCTGGGAGACGGCGACCCCTGCGGTCAGGGTCCAGTTTGCCTTTTATCCCGTGCAGATTGGCTGCCCTGCAGGAGTACAGGCCCTGATCAGAGGCAGAGACGGCCGTAAGCACCAAGGACCCCTCGTGCACGTAGGGAGGGGAATCCAGTTTGCTTTTATTCCTGAACCAAGTGACTTCAGCTTCAGGCACACCTAAGAGCAAAAAAAAAAAAAAATCAATGCATCAGCCAACCCATTCAAGTGACCTGGAGGCATTTTCAGCCTCTTGGCGGGTCCTCCTGGGGCTGCCTCTGCAGGAAGCATCTGCCTGGACGTCTCCTACGCTCCTTTGGCCAAACCAAATAATGCCTCTGACCTCTCAGCTGTCTTGAGATCTTTTGCCATTAAAAACTTGCGTGAATGAGGCAGGAAGAAAGAGACTGGTTAAAACAGGAGGAAAAGGGCAGCTGGGAAAGGCACTCGCCAGAGTGGAAGGGGAGACCCCAAAGCCTGGGAGAAAACATCTAAGAACAAAATCTATACATCAGTGGCAATGAATGATTGACAACTATATGAAACAAACCAAACGCGGAATAAAAAAGGCAAGACGTGAAAGAGCACACACTATGATTTCATTTCTGAAAGTAGGAAACAAAAATCGATGATGTCAGTCCCTGCCGTCAGCAGTCTGACGGGGGCAGGGTTTCCTCTGAGACACTGGGATGAACTGTCACTGAGAGTGGGGACAAGGACCCTGGCAGCTAGTAGTCCTCTGTGTTTTTTTTTTTTCTTTAACCTGGGGACCACGTTTGGTGGGCTTGGGGCTTTTATGATATATGGCTTTTCAGTATAAATATTCTACCTCAGTAGAGAGTTAAAGGGGGCCCATGGGGTCGCAAAGAGTTAGACACGGCTGAGTGACTGAACAAGCAGAAAGTTAAAAGCTACAAAATATTAATATATACATGAACCAGACAAATGAAAGCTGCTCGATCCTTATCAGAGCTAACTCTATGGAGAAAACAAGCCTGTAATTTTTTGAGGCCTAAATATTTTCTTAGAAAAAGAGAAGATGGAACTGTGGCGTCAAGTATCACCACTGAAGAAGAGACAAAAGGAAGTACTCTGCTCTCTCCTCTGTCTAAGTTTACTCTTGTGAGAGGGCTGGGGAGAGTGTGCACCCCAGCTGAATTAGGAGGGGGCTCCCGTCTTTGGAAGTTACGCTCTGTCCACGAGGAGTGCTATGGACTCAGCGTTTGTGTCCTCTGCAAATTCATTTGTTGAGGTCCTAACCACTCTCAGTGTGACAGTGTTAGGAGAGGAGGTCCTTGGAGGATTTTAGGTGTAGATGAAGTTGTCCTGAAGGGCGTGGCCCTGTGTTAGCATTAGCGCCCTTATAAGGAGAGACCCTCTCCTTCTCTTTCTTCTGCCTTCTCTTTTTATCCTTCCCTCCTTCCCTTCCTCTCTATCATGTGAGGACCCAGCATGAAGACAGCTGTCTCCAAGCCAGAAAGAGTCCTCCTCAGGAACTGAATGGACTGCACCTTGATCCTGGAATTCTCAGCCTCCAGAACCGTGAGAAAGAAACTCCTATTGTTTCAGCTGCCCAACTGGTGGTATTCTGTCATAGCACCCTGAGTAGACTAAGACGAGAGAATGGCTTTAATCCCTAAGCAAGGTTCCCGGTGAGTGGCACGCTGGTAAGTAGTCCCCAGGTTAGGACGAGCCTTCAGAGATGGTCTGCATCCTAGGCTCCATAGGAAGCCCAGCTCTGAGTGAGCTGGGAGACAGGAAATATGTGGTGTTAATTCACAGTCTCCAGGGAGTGGAGAGCGCCCTCCTTCACATTCCCTAGCCTGCTGACTCAGCTTATGGGTTTGCTCATAAAACCCAGGGCAGGTTCAGAAGGTCAAATCCAGGTAAACGGGGTCAAAGCCTGGAAGAGGCAGGGTCAGAGCTTTAGTCCTGTGTTTTCCCAGAATTGGGAATGGATAGTCCCCTTGGGGCAAGGGCAGCCTCACCCTTCATGGACTGAAGAAAACCCTCCTGGTTATTTCTCTCCCGAAAGTGCAGGGAAAACGAGGTCCTACAAACTAGCTTCTGCAAGGCTGCAGCCTACTGCTGAGAACAGCAGACCCCTTCATGGCGTCACCGGTGTACCCGCTGCTTGTCGTTGATGAGTAAACTTGGCTCAGAGTGAACTCTGCAACAGCCAGAGGGTCAGCCCTCTCCGAGACCCCTGGAGCACTTGCTACTCTGGAGCTGCCAGGGACAGGAAGTGAGGCGCAGGGGGAGGGCGCTCTCCCGTTCCCGCACTAACAGTGAGCTACCCTGTGTGAATTCACTGGTCTCCTGGCTGCCCAGGCCCAGGTGGGCTCTCCAGGGGTGGAATGGTGGCCTACAGTGGGTGGCCCAAGTGTTTGGCCCATTTGTCGGGCTTTTCTCTCTGTCAGTGGGGAACCGAAGAGTGACTCTCGGGTCCTCTCTTTTTGTTGTTGTTCAGATTATCCGTAATTCAATGTGGATCCCTAGGGACTTGCAGGCTGGCTGGAGGAAGGAGGCAGGGCCGCTGAAAGTGGCCGGGAGATCTTGGGTACTGCAGCCCTGTCCCATCCGGGAGGGGCACACGCCGTGATACTTAATGCTCAAGGGCATGAGAGGGGCCGGGCTGGCACTGTCTCTAAATACACCTGGAGAAAATATGCAGGTGAGAGGTGGAAGAGGCTGGTTTTTCACTGCCGCACCACTAGGGAGAGCAAGAGCATCGTGACACCCGACCATGCCAGCTTAGACTTTGGACCCCGAGCTCTGTTTTCATGATGGAAAAAAAGAAATTCCACAGCATTCAGGGGAAAGCTTCTGGAAAGTAAGTTGAAGGAAAGCCCCCCCTCCCCACCATCCCCGTTCCAAAACAGTCTCCAGGGAGTGGAGCGCCCTCCTTCACATTCCCTAGCCTGCTGACTCAGCTTATGGGTTTGCTCATAAAACCCAGGGCAGGTTCAGAAGGTCAAATCCAGGTAAACGGGGTCAAAGCCTGGAAGAGGCAGGGTCAGAGCTTTAGTCCTGTGTTTTCCCAGAATTGGGAATGGATAGTCCCCTTGGGGCAAGGGCAGCCTCACCCTTCATGGACTGAAGAAAACCCTCCTGGTTATTTCTCTCCCGAAAGTGCAGGGAAAACGAGGTCCTACAAACTAGCTTCTGCAAGGCTGCAGCCTACTGCTGAGAACAGCAGACCCCTTCATGGCGTCACCGGTGTACCCGCTGCTTGTCGTTGATGAGTAAACTTGGCTCAGAGTGAACTCTGCAACAGCCAGAGGGTCAGCCCTCTCCGAGACCCCTGGAGCACTTGCTACTCTGGAGCTGCCAGGGACAGGAAGTGAGGCGCAGGGGGAGGGCGCTCTCCCGTTCCCGCACTAACAGTGAGCTACCCTGTGTGAATTCACTGGTCTCCTGGCTGCCCAGGCCCAGGTGGGCTCTCCAGGGGTGGAATGGTGGCCTACAGTGGGTGGCCCAAGTGTTTGGCCCATTTGTCGGGCTTTTCTCTCTGTCAGTGGGGAACCGAAGAGTGACTCTCGGGTCCTCTCTTTTTGTTGTTGTTCAGATTATCCGTAATTCAATGTGGATCCCTAGGGACTTGCAGGCTGGCTGGAGGAAGGAGGCAGGGCCGCTGAAAGTGGCCGGGAGATCTTGGGTACTGCAGCCCTGTCCCATCCGGGAGGGGCACACGCCGTGATACTTAATGCTCAAGGGCATGAGAGGGGCCGGGCTGGCACTGTCTCTAAATACACCTGGAGAAAATATGCAGGTGAGAGGTGGAAGAGGCTGGTTTTTCACTGCCGCACCACTAGGGAGAGCAAGAGCATCGTGACACCCGACCATGCCAGCTTAGACTTTGGACCCCGAGCTCTGTTTTCATGATGGAAAAAAAGAAATTCCACAGCATTCAGGGGAAAGCTTCTGGAAAGTAAGTTGAAGGAAAGCCTCCCCTCCCCACCATCCCCCGTCATTTCTCTCCTGAAAGTGCAAGGAAAACTGAGGTCTTACAAAGCGGCTTCGACAAGTAGTCACCCTTTTCCCTCATCATGAACGGCTCACACATCCCACTCGTTCCTGGCACCTGCCTCGGAGGAGGTCTGAGGGCAGAAGCACACAGTCCCTGGTAGGAACTGAGGCTGTTCTAGAGCGAGGAGGCCAGAGAAAGGGGCTCATGGACCATCAGTTCCACCAGCAAAGGTGTGATGACTAGGTGAAGGGGGGGTGAATGCTCTGTCTCCGTGATGGCGCCCACAGGCCATGGCTTGTGAGTCCCCAGGGCCAATTCTGCGTTTCCATGGTCGGCTCCCGCAGTCCGATGTGCTGCTCCCTAGCAGATAGGGATGATGAGAAAGAGGAGAAGGGGGAGGGAGGGAGATGACCCAGGGAGGAAACCATTTCTCATGTCTCCAGGAAGTGGGTGTAAGCTTCTTCCATTCCCTTCGTCCTGACCCTTCTTGGCCTCACATCCCTATGAAATCAAGTCCGTTTGATAGAACAAAACAGTCTTTACCAGAATCTTTACCAAAACAGTCTTTACCAAAAGGGCTGAATTCCTTGACTGAGAGCAGGGGGGTTCATGAGAGATGGACATATTCAAAATCACAAAGGGTAGACAGAAGGGATCTCCAGTCTCTGTAAAACTAGGACCAGAGTGATAACAGTGCTAAGGAAAACCAAATGCTGTAGGAATCATTCTTTCATAGATAGATTAGCAAAGGTCTCTCAGACTCATCCAAACACAGACCTGCCTCTGTGATTTAACTAATGGTGGTGGAGGTACTGAGGTCGCATTTTGGGTGATTCCTGCCTGGGATTGTGGGCCTTAAGCAGAAAATGACACCAGAAACTTTCTCTGGAATGACAGCCAGCCCGGCCACAACTGACTCTGACATACTACAAAGTCGGAGCAAGGGAAGAGGGAAACAAAGAATGAAGCATCTTTTTTTCTGTTTCTCTCACGAGTTGAGGATGGTGGTTCAGAAAAATAAAAGGGTTGAAAGGCCCCTTGAAGCAGAAAATGACACCAGAAATTTGAGGAAACCCCCCCACCACCCCATTTCTCTCCTGAAAGTGCAAGGAAAACTGAGGTCTTACAAAGCGGCTGACAAGTAGTCACCCTTTTCCCTCATCATGAACGGCTCACACATCCCACTCGTTCCTGGCACCTGCCTCGGAGGAGGTCTGAGGGCAGAAGCACACAGTCCCTGGTAGGAACTGAGGCTGTTCTAGAGCGAGGAGGCCAGAGAAAGGGGCTCATGGACCATCAGTTCCACCAGCAAAGGTGTGATGACTAGGTGAAGGGGGGGTGAATGCTCTGTCTCCGTGATGGCGCCCACAGGCCATGGCTTGTGAGTCCCCAGGGCCAATTCTGCGTTTCCATGGTCGGCTCCCGCAGTCCGATGTGCTGCTCCCTAGCAGATAGGGATGATGAGAAAGAGGAGAAGGGGGAGGGAGGGAGATGACCCAGGGAGGAAACCATTTCTCATGTCTCCAGGAAGTGGGTGTAAGCTTCTTCCATTCCCTTCGTCCTGACCCTTCTTGGCCTCACATCCCTATGAAATCAAGTCCGTTTGATAGAACAAAACAGTCTTTACCAGAATCTTTACCAAAACAGTCTTTCCCAAAAAGGGCTGAATTCCTTGACTGAGAGCAGGGGGGTTCATGAGAGATGGACATATTCAAAATCACAAAGGGTAGACAGAAGGGATCTCCAGTCTCTGTAAAACTAGGACCAGAGTGATAACAGTGCTAAGGAAAACCAAATGCTGTAGGAATCATTCTTTCATAGATAGATTAGCAAAGGTCTCTCAGACTCATCCAAACACAGACCTGCCTCTGTGATTTAACTAATGGTGGTGGAGGTACTGAGGTCGCATTTTGGGTGATTCCTGCCTGGGATTGTGGGCCTTAAGCAGAAAATGACACCAGAAACTTTCTCTGGAATGACAGCCAGCCCGGCCACAACTGACTCTGACATACTACAAAGTCGGAGCAAGGGAAGAGGGAAACAAAGAATGAAGCATCTTTTTTTCTGTTTCTCTCACGAGTTGAGGATGGTGGTTCAGAAAATATCACCAGCCCTCACACATGGCAGAGTCCCTTGAAAAGGTACCCAATACACACGCTTGACTCTGATGCTTAGAATACTTTGACATTCAGGAATGCACTGAGATCAGGAGCTATACAAAAATATCCTGAACACATTCGAGGGAGGAAGAAGATTCACTGAGTATTTGGTGTAGGCCAAACATTTAGTAAACATAATCATTCATTATTCACCGAGGTCCTATGAAGCATTGTTACTCATCTCATTTTACTGATGAGAAAATGGAGACCCAAAGAGATTATAAAATCAGCCCAAAGAGACACTAGTTTGGATTCCTGAATGATTACATGAGGACAGAGTCTCCGTATCTTCCCCCCTCTCTACCTCACGGCCAATCAGAAACCTACAAATGGCAGGCCGGGATCCAAACTCAGTACATTTGATGCTGTGGATCCCCATCCTAAAAAGGACACAACACTGCCTGCCATTATACCAGACTGCCTCCTTTGAGAAGATGTGAATTGTGGCGCTGTTATTTCTGGTGTCAAATTTGCAAATATTTTCTGTTTTTTGAATTAACCTTTCCGCTATAATTGTAACACCAAGATTATTGTTAGGAGGAAACTTTCTAGAATCCATTGTAGTGTTCTTCTTGGCGAGAAGCTTATCAGGTTATAGAAGATGATTTTTTATTTCCTAGCCTGTTGTGATGTGATAGCACCTTCTACAGAAAATGTCTGAGAAATGACCAAAAATTACACTCTACTGCAGAAGAGAGTCCAAAGCTATGCTGTTGACAAGCTAGTTGGAGAGGCTCTGGACTCTTGGCTCCCTGGTATGATCAGTGTCTACAAAAGGAAAGAAAAGGACCCTCGTTTACATTTCCTGCTTTCTGGTATGTCTTATCAAAAACACAGTGGTCTCCCTGCTGCTTGAAAGGATCAATAAATGACTTTAGTCATACTGGGCTATAACTTGACATGATTATGAGGATTAGTGCTTTTAATCTCCACTGAACTGCCAGGTATGTGATGCTATAATAATCTTTTTAAAATCCCAGACAGGATGTTCTCATTAACTAGAGCACTTGGTATGCTTGGAAGGCTGCCAGCACCGTGGTACCCTGTCAACATCTTGAGGAGAGGCATCCACCGAAAGGTACACCTTGACATGATCAGTTCCAGAAGTTTCTTTGATAGCTTGGTGCCAGACAAGGAAAGGATATAGTCACTGAAATGTCAGTCTTGGCAATTATTCTAAAGAACCATGGAAGCCTGGTAAGGAGGTCTATAGGCTTCCACATTTCTTCAAATTGACTGTGGCCAATGCTGATAGCTGTGTCTTCTTCTTCCTGGGTACCCAGCTTGGCAATATTTCCCAGCAGCCCTTGTAGCTGTGAGTGGCCATGTGCCTAAGAAGCAGCGTGAGAGGCAGTAATGCATGCTACAGGGTTGGCCAAAACCTCTGTTCGCGTTTGCCAAGTGTCACTCTTAAAACCATCTTCACTGTCCTCTACACTCTGTTTTTCCCCTCGTCTCACTGATGGAGTAGAGAAAACCTTTGGGGAGACCTTGGAAGGCATGTATTCAAGATAACAGAACCCCCAGTGCCTTGTGATGCTGGACTGTGGTGGGTGGATCCCCTCCAGCTGACCAGGACCACTCTTTGGACTCCTAGGTAGGCAAGCAATAAACTTCTATTGTGTTTGAGTCATTATACATTTGGGGGTCTATTTGTTGCCACAGTTCAGTCTTCCCTAGCTAATACCTGTCAGTGACTCCTCAGTTAGTTATTTCTACATGACTAGTCCTGACAATCTTATGTTCTAAGTAAGTCTTCTAAAGCTTCCCTTGCTGTAAATTGTACCATAACCTAGGAAAGCCTAAGAGCTATCTCCTGCCTACTATTCCCCACTGGCCAATCACATGTCTCCTCTTCATCTTACTGCCATGCTAGCCACATTATACTCCTTTAAATGCAACATACTCTTTCGGCCTCAGGCCCTTTGCATATCCTGTTCTCAATGACTGAAATACTCCCTCCTCTTCTAACCCTAGAGAACTAGTATGGGAGAGGTATAAGAGATTGGATCACTTTTCAGAAAAAGTCTCATCATACCCATTGCTTAATACGTTTTATGCTTAAGGGTTGGGAAGAATTTGTGAGGCTGCATTTTACATGTTGAAAGCATATGTGTGCAAAAATTGTTTAATAAAAACTGCTCACAACTCAATACATGTAAAGACATGACTTATTCTATGTAAATTCTGTAATATCTGTAAAATATACTATTCTATAGACATTAAAATTATGTCACAGGAGAGTCATAAAACTTTTTCAATATAGACAAATAAAATTATGGTCACAGGATTTTAGTCACTGAAATGTCAGTCTTGGCAATTATTCTAAAGAACCATGGAAGCCTGGTAAGGAGGTCTATAGGCTTCCACATTTCTTCAAATTGACTGTGGCCAATGCTGATAGCTGTGTCTTCTTCTTCCTGGGTACCCAGCTTGGCAATATTTCCCAGCAGCCCTTGTAGCTGTGAGTGGCCATGTGCCTAAGAAGCAGCGTGAGAGGCAGTAATGCATGCTACAGGGTTGGCCAAAACCTCTGTTCGCGTTTGCCAAGTGTCACTCTTAAAACCATCTTCACTGTCCTCTACACTCTGTTTTTCCCCTCGTCTCACTGATGGAGTAGAGAAACCTTTGGGGAGACCTTGGAAGGCATGTATTCAAGATAACAGAACCCCCAGTGCCTTGTGATGCTGGACTGTGGTGGGCGGATCCCCTCCAGCTGACCAGGACCACTCTTTGGACTCCTAGGTAGGCAAGCAATAAACTTCTATTGTGTTTGAGTCATTATACATTTGGGGGTCTATTTGTTGCCACAGTTCAGTCTTCCCTAGCTAATACCTGTCAGTGACTCCTCAGTTAGTTATTTCTACATGACTAGTCCTGACAATCTTATGTTCTAAGTAAGTCTTCTAAAGCTTCCCTTGCTGTAAATTGTACCATAACCTAGGAAAGCCTAAGAGCTATCTCCTGCCTACTATTCCCCACTGGCCAATCACATGTCTCCTCTTCATCTTACTGCCATGCTAGCCACATTATACTCCTTTAAATGCAACATACTCTTTCGGCCTCAGGCCCTTTGCATATCCTGTTCTCAATGACTGAAATACTCCCTCCTCTTCTAACCCTAGAGAACTAGTATGGGAGAGGTATAAGAGATTGGATCACTTTTCAGAAAAAGTCTCATCATACCCATTGCTTAATACGTTTTATGCTTAAGGGTTGGGAAGAATTTGTGAGGCTGCATTTTACATGTTGAAAGCATATGTGTGCAAAAAATTGTTTAATAAAAAACTGCTAACAACTCAATTCATGTAAGGACATGACTTATTCTATGTAAATTCTGTAATATTTTTAAAATATACTATTCTATAGACATTAAAATTATGTCACAGGAGAGTCATAAAAACCACTTGTACTATCAAAGTAAAAATAGTTTCTTCTACTATTTAGTATTATAGCTGTCAGTAGTTTGACTGGAGACTCAGCTCAAGAATGATTTCTTTGTCCAGTAAATTCACAGACCAAGAGCATAATCAAAAGCAGGCTCTTTCCCATCTATGTTGAATAAAAATCTTATTTAACAAAAGGCATAATGACAGAGACACACATTTATTTTAGTTAACCATGATTAATACAAATGGTCTTATGAATTAAAATAGAAACAAAAAATGCAATGTGCATGGCCAGGCAAAAACTGGACCTCACAACCTAGGGCCTCACTATCAGGTTATCAGGAGTGAATCTCTTGATGAAGCTGGAGACATGGCACTAGGTGGGACTGAAGAGCTGACCAATGCTGGTTCGACAGTCCTGCTTTTCCCATGATACATAGTTCTCCACCTGAATTCTGGTTCTCTCAAGCTCCTTCAGATGCCCAATTCCTTGTTTGGTTCTCCTTTGCTTCCCATTCTTTTAGTCCTACCAATCCCAGTGCTCAAGAGGAGACCTGACATGGTCCATCCTATTGGACCATGTCCAATAGGTCCTATTGACCAATACCTCCAGCTGGTATTCTGTCTTCAAGGAATGTGCTCCTAGTGGCCAGGTGGGGAGGGATGGTCCTGCACAAAGGACCTTGCCTTCACCATCAGTTTGTGCACAGAGGGGTAACTCATTCATGGGAAGTCCTGCCAGAGGTTCTGTCCTCTTCCCCGTCTGGGAGTTCAGAGATGGAAGGGATTTAGTTCCAGAAGCTTTCACGGAGGAAGCTGGATGCACAGGCCAAGGGAAGCTTTACCAAGAAGAAGCTGATGTATGATGACAGAGACAGATTTACATTTGGGGAGTTCCTGGAGCTACCAGAACATTTCAGAGACAACCAGACCTGCCTGTGCTTAGGAGACAACATGCCCCAGATGAAGGTCCTCCTTCTCCTTCTTCTAAAGTGGGTTCTCCCTGGCCTCATTAATCTCAGTTCAGTTCAGTTGCTCAGTCGTATCCAACTCTTTTCAACCATATGGTCATCACAAGCGGAGGTAAAGTTTTTCATGCTGGGGCTGAGATCTAAGATGAAAAACCCCCCAGAGTAGAGGGCGCCAATGCCTGCCCTCTTTGAAGACAGGGTATCACTAGGGAACCCTGGTTGGGGTGTCATGCGGATGCATATCAGACAATGACAGCCATCAGGGGACTGTCGCTGGGTGCCGGCACAGGAGCCAACTATTTTTCCTTTGCATTATGGGAGTAAAAACCCTTAGGGTAGACAGGTTAGCAGTTCAGAGGAAGGGAGAATTGGTAGCTGAGTTGTGTCCCATTCTATGCAGGTGTTTTTTGTTTTTAAATTGAAGGCAAATGCCTTTATTAAGGGCTGACTACCACCTCCTCTGGTCCACTACTCCACTTCCCTGTGATTTTCTGCTCCCTAGAAACCTCTGAGTTTGCAAGGGCTACCCAAGGACAAGGTCTGTATCACACTCCTAACAGCACTGGCTGTTTTCATTAATGACTCCTTCGCACTTCTGAAAAGTGGCTCAGCAGTAAAGAATCTACCAGCAATGCAGGAGACCATCATTTGATCCCTTGGTCAGGAAGATCCCTTGGAGAAGGAAATGGCAACCCACTCCAGTATTCTTGCCTGGGGAAATCCCATGGACAGAGGAACCTGGTGGGCTACAGTCCATGGGGTCACAAGAGCTGCACACGACTAAGTGACTAAACCCCCATCACCCGGCCACTTCTCCAGGGTGGTGTTAGTCTTACCCCTGCCATCCACTCCTGAGCTTTCCGCTACCACTGTTCTGAGTTCAGGCCCCCAATACCTCTGCCATGAACTATTGTTGTTACTGGTACTATTTAGTCACTAAGCTGTATCTGACTCTTTGTGACTCCATGGACAGTAGCCCACAAGGCTCCTCTGTTCATGGGATCTCCTGGGCAAGAATACTGGATTTGGTTGCTGTGGCCTCCTCCTCCAGGGGATCTTCCTTACCCAGGTGTCAACCCACATCTCTTGTCTCCTACCTTGGCAGGCGGGTTTCTTTACCACCGTGCCACTGGGATATCTAAATTATTCTGAGTTTGCTTAAATGGCCTCTCTGTCTCAGTATTTCTTTTCTTCAATCTATTTTCCACACTGCACTGCACTGCCCCTTAATGTCACTTCTAATCTGTCTTTGTCTGAATTCCTTATCCAAGAATTCAGAATCTCCTGTGACACAGTTGCAACCCATGTGACCAAAGTGTAAGCCCCTCTACCCCATCTCTGAGCTCTGGGCTCCCACCAGACCAGAACACACGTTTCCCTTGAAGTTCTACAGCTTCCCTACCTTCATGAATTTTCTCACACTCTTTAGTCCACTGGGATACCCCTGGTCCCCATTCTTGCACATTTGTATTCTATCACTACGCAAGATGGAGATAAAAACCACCTCTTCTCCCTCTTCTCTTCCAGTTTTCCTCTGATCAACCTGGACAGCACTTTCCACTCTCACAGTAACTGAGGTTCATGCTTGACTTTCCTGACTAGCCCCAATTCCCTAAGAGCAGAATCTGTACTTATCTTCAGCCCACAACCTTAGCACAGGCCTCCATTAATATCTGAACAAATGAGTGAATACATGAATGCATTTCTTACCTGCAACTTGGCAGTTAATAGTCACATTCACGCCTTGGACTGTTTTGATGGTGCTCCCTACATCAACTATGATCGTGGGCTCCTCTGTGTTGATCACCATCTCTCGGGATGTTTTCACTAGTGGTTTTCCTGAGGGTGAAAAGAAATGTGACATTTTATTAGACAGTGGCTTTGAAATTTGCCTGAAACATAACAAACAATGACTAACGGATACACCCATATTTTTCCAGTAACTGTGTTTTTCTTTGTAACTGCAAATATAAAAATCATCCACTTATCTAGCTACCATAGAACTGTCCACAAAGAATAAGGATTGAAGACTCTGAGGCAAGATCATGATCTTCAACAACTGGGATGATTTGTGCATCTTATCATTAACAAATCCAATAGATTCCATTTTCATGAACTTTTATTCTGAGATAATTACAGATGCACATTCAGTTTTAAGAAATAACAGAGCAATACTGGATTTGGTTGCTGTGGCCTCCTCCTCCAGGGGATCTTCCTTACCCAGGTGTCAACCCACATCTCTTGTCTCCTACCTTGGCAGGCGGGTTTCTTTACCACCGTGCCACTGGGATATCTAAATTATTCTGAGTTTGCTTAAATGGCCTCTCTGTCTCAGTATTTCTTTTCTTCAATCTATTTTCCACACTGCACTGCACTGCCCCTTAATGTCACTTCTAATCTGTCTTTGTCTGAATTCCTTATCCAAGAATTCAGAATCTCCTGTGACACAGTTGCAACCCATGTGACCAAAGTGTAAGCCCCTCTACCCCATCTCTGAGCTCTGGGCTCCCACCAGACCAGAACACACGTTTCCCTTGAAGTTCTACAGCTTCCCTACCTTCATGAATTTTCTCACACTCTTTAGTCCACTGGGATACCCCTGGTCCCCATTCTTGCACATTTGTATTCTATCACTACGCAAGATGGAGATAAAAACCACCTCTTCTCCCTCTTCTCTTCCAGTTTTCCTCTGATCAACCTGGACAGCACTTTCCACTCTCACAGTAACTGAGGTTCATGCTTGACTTTCCTGACTAGCCCCAATTCCCTAAGAGCAGAATCTGTACTTATCTTCAGCCCACAACCTTAGCACAGGCCTCCATTAATATCTGAACAAATGAGTGAATACATGAATGCATTTCTTACCTGCAACTTGGCAGTTAATAGTCACATTCACGCCTTGGACTGTTTTGATGGTGCTCCCTACATCAACTATGATCGTGGGCTCCTCTGTGTTGATCACCATCTCTCGGGATGTTTTCACTAGTGGTTTTCCTGAGGGTGAAAAGAAATGTGACATTTTATTAGACAGTGGCTTTGAAATTTGCCTGAAACATAACAAACAATGACTAACGGATACACCCATATTTTTCCAGTAACTGTGTTTTTCTTTGTAACTGCAAATATAAAAATCATCCACTTATCTAGCTACCATAGAACTGTCCACAAAGAATAAGGATTGAAGACTCTGAGGCAAGATCATGATCTTCAACAACTGGGATGATTTGTGCATCTTATCATTAACAAATCCAATAGATTCCATTTTCATGAACTTTTTATTCTGAGATAATTACAGATGCACATTCAGTTTTAAGAAATAACAGAGCAATACTGTGTGCCCTCTACCCAGTTTCCTCCAATGGCACTATCTTACAGAGTACAATATTATAACTAGGACACTGAGACCAACAAATTTAAGCTACATTTTCATTACTGTAAGGATCCTTCATGTTGCCCCCAGCCCTTCCTTAATCCTTTGGCAACCATTAATCTGTTTTGTATCTTATAATTTTGTCATTTTAAGAATGTCATATAAATAGAATTACACAGCATGTAACTTTTTTTGATTAGCTTTTTTCACTCAAAATAATTCTCTGGCAACTTTTCCAGGTCTGACATAGCATGCTGGCACATATCAGCAGTTTGTTGCCTTTTATTGCTGAGTGGTATTCCATGGTATGGATGTACCAAGTGTGTTCAGCCATTCACTACTGAAGGACATATGGGTTATTTCCACATGTTGACTATTCAAATAAAGCATCTACAAACAATTTTTTAAAAAACATTTATTGTTTATTTATTTATCTTTTGAGGGGTGGGGTGGGGAGGGAGGGGGATGGGCGGGTCACTTCTATTGGTCTTTCATTTCTCTATTTTTCATCCGTCTTTGTTCTTTGGCTCCTGTGGGCCTCCCATCTCAGTGGCGTCTGTTGCTGCAGAGCGCCGGCTCTGGGCGCATGCGACCCAGAGCTCCGGCTTGGTAATTGGACCCATCAGTCCAGCTGCTCCACGGCACGTGGGATCTTCCCAGGCCAGGGATCGAACCGGCGCCCCTTGCACTGCAAGACGGTGTCCTTACCCATTGGACCACCAGGGGAAGAACCCTTTTTAAAATTTTTTTTACAAACATTCTTTTTTTTTTTTTTTTTTTTTAAAGATTTTTTTTTTTATTTTGGGCGGGGGGCGGGTTGGGGGGGGAGGGGAGCGGGCGGGCCACTTCTATTGGTCTTTCATTTATTTATTTTCATACGTCTTTGTTCTCTGGCTCCTGTGGGCCTCCCATCTCAGTGGCGTCTGTCGTTGCAGAGCGCCGGCTCTGGATTCTCTGAGGCAAGTCCAACAACTGGGATGATTTGTGCATCTTATCATTAACAAATCCAATAGATTCCATTTTCATGAACTTTTATTCTGAGATAATTACAGATGCACATTCAGTTTTAAGAAATAACAGAGCAATACTGTGTGCCCTCTACCCAGTTTCCTCCAATGGCACTATCTTACAGAGTACAATATTATAACTAGGACACTGAGACCAACAAATTTAAGCTACATTTTCATTACTGTAAGGATCCTTCATGTTGCCCCCAGCCCTTCCTTAATCCTTTGGCAACCATTAATCTGTTTTGTATCTTATAATTTTGTCATTTTAAGAATGTCATATAAATAGAATTACACAGCATGTAACTTTTTTTGATTAGCTTTTTTCACTCAAAATAATTCTCTGGCAACTTTTCCAGGTCTGACATAGCATGCTGGCACATATCAGCAGTTTGTTGCCTTTTATTGCTGAGTGGTATTCCATGGTATGGATGTACCAAGTGTGTTCAGCCATTCACTACTGAAGGACATATGGGTTATTTCCACATGTTGACTATTCAAATAAAGCATCTACAAACAATTTTTTAAAAAACATTTATTGTTTATTTATTTATCTTTTGAGGGGTGGGGTGGGGAGGGAGGGGGATGGGCGGGTCACTTCTATTGGTCTTTCATTTCTCTATTTTTCATCCGTCTTTGTTCTTTGGCTCCTGTGGGCCTCCCATCTCAGTGGCGTCTGTTGCTGCAGAGCGCCGGCTCTGGGCGCATGCGACCCAGAGCTCCGGCTTGGTAATTGGACCCATCAGTCCAGCTGCTCCACGGCACGTGGGATCTTCCCAGGCCAGGGATCGAACCGGCGCCCCTTGCACTGCAAGACGGTGTCCTTACCCATTGGACCACCAGGGGAAGAACCCTTTTTAAAATTTTTTTTACAAACATTCTTTTTTTTTTTTTTTTTTTTTAAAGATTTATTTATTTATTTTGGGCGGGGGTCGGGTTGGGGAGGGAGGGGAGCGGGCGGGCCACTTCTATTGGTCTTTCATTTATTTATTTTCATACGTCTTTGTTCTCTGGCTCCTGTGGGCCTCCCATCTCAGTGGCGTCTGTTGCTGCAGAGCGCCGGCTCTGGGCGCATGCGACCCAGAGCTCCGGCTTGGTAATTGGACCCATCAGTCCAGCCGCTCCGTGGCACATGGGATCTTCCCAGGCCAGGGATCGAACCGGCGCCCTTTGCACTGCAAGGCGGTGTCCTTACCCACTGGACCACCAGGGGAAGAGCCCTTTTTAAAATTTTTTTTACGAACATCCTTGTACAAGGTTTTTGTGTGAACATTTGTATTCGTTTCTTCTAGGCTAAATACACAGGTATGTAATTGCTAGGTCACATGGCAGTTACATATTTAGATTTTTAAGGAACTCCTGTTTTCCAAAATGGCTGCTTCATTTCACATTCCCAGCCATAACATACGAGTGATCTAGTTTCTCTGCATCCTTGTCAGCATTTGATGTTATCATTAGTTTTAGCCTGTCTGATAGGTTGTAGTGATGTTTCATTGCTTTTTAAAATTTAATTTGCATTTCCTCAATGGCTAAAGATATTGAATATTTTTTCATGTGCTCATTTTTTATCTTTACATCTTTTCATTTATTTATTTTTATCCATCTTTATTCTTTGGCCTGTGTGGGCCTCCCATTGCAGTGGCCTCTCTCGTACCAGTACCCCTTGCACTGCAAGGTGGACTCTTTACCCACCGGACCACCAGGGAAGCCCCATCTTTACATCTTTGATGGAATGCCTCTCGATGTCCTTTAGCATTTTATAACTGGACTGTTCATTTTTTATTATTAAGTTCTGAGAGTACTCTGCATTCTAGATTTTAAATCGTTTGTCAGATATGTGGTTTGTAGATTTGTTTCCCTGTCTATGAACAGGATCTTTCACAGAGCCAAAGTTTTTAATGTTGGTGAAATCTAGTTTATTGAGTACTCCTTTCATGGGTCACGCTTTTTTTTTTTTTTTGACTTTTTATTTTGTATTGTTTTGAGTATATTATTTTGTATTGTATGTTTGAGTATGTTTGTATGTTTGAGTATGTTTGTATGTTTGAGTTTTTATTTGTATTGAGTATAGCTGACTAACAATGTTGTGACAGTTTCAGGTGAACAGTAAAGGGATTCTGCCATCCAGATGCATGTAATGGATCATGCTTTTAATGTTACGTTTAAGAACTATTTACCTAGACCAAGATTCTGAAAATTTTTTCCTACTTTTTTTCTAAAAGTTTCTTAGTTTTACATTTAAGCAAATATATATATTGTGTGTGTGTGTGTGTGTGTGTGTGTGTGTGATGTAGAGTTTATTATGGGAATTCATAGATGACTTACTAAATTGACAGATACTTCTCCATCCAGCAAAATAATTCTCATCCTTCCGTGACTACTTTAAATATTTACTGATACTTATTCAGGAGATTTTTTATCTTTATTTTTGAACTTTTTATTTTATATTGGAGTGTAGTCAATTAACAGTATTGTGATAATTTCAGGTGGAGAGCAATGGGACTGAGCAATACTTAGACATATAAGGTCTGTGATATATTTTGAGTTAATTTTTGTGTAAGTTGTGAGACTTAGGTCAAAGTTCATTTGTTTTTTTGCCTATGGATATCCAAATGCCATCACCATTAACCGAATGAGCTATCAGGAGTGGAAAAAGTCAGTTTTTATGCCAATCCCAAAGAAAGGTAATGCCAAAGAATGCCCAAACTACCACACCATTGCATTCATTTCACATGCTAGCAAAGTAATGCTCAAAATCCTTCAAGCTAGGCTTCAACAGTCTGTGAACCGAGAATATTCAGATGTACAAGCTAGACCACCAGGAAGCCCCATCTTTACATCTTTGATTCTGTCAGCATTTTATAACTGGACTGTTCATTTTTTATTATTAAGTTCTGAGAGTACTCTGCATTCTAGATTTTAAATCGTTTGTCAGATATGTGGTTTGTAGATTTGTTTCCCTGTCTATGAACAGGATCTTTCACAGAGCCAAAGTTTTTAATGTTGGTGAAATCTAGTTTATTGAGTACTCCTTTCATGGGTCACGCTTTTTTTTTTTTTTTGACTTTTTATTTTGTATTGTTTTGAGTATATTATTTTGTATTGTATGTTTGAGTATGTTTGTATGTTTGAGTATGTTTGTATGTTTGAGTTTTTATTTGTATTGAGTATAGCTGACTAACAATGTTGTGACAGTTTCAGGTGAACAGTAAAGGGATTCTGCCATCCAGATGCATGTAATGGATCATGCTTTTAATGTTACGTTTAAGAACTATTTACCTAGACCAAGATTCTGAAAATTTTTTCCTACTTTTTTTCTAAAAGTTTCTTAGTTTTACATTTAAGCAAATATATATATTGTGTGTGTGTGTGTGTGTGTGTGTGTGATGTAGAGTTTATTATGGGAATTCATAGATGACTTACTAAATTGACAGATACTTCTCCATCCAGCAAAATAATTCTCATCCTTCCGTGACTACTTTAAATATTTACTGATACTTATTCAGGAGATTTTTTATCTTTATTTTTGAACTTTTTATTTTATATTGGAGTGTAGTCAATTAACAGTATTGTGATAATTTCAGGTGGAGAGCAATGGGACTGAGCAATACTTAGACATATAAGGTCTGTGATATATTTTGAGTTAATTTTTGTGTAAGTTGTGAGACTTAGGTCAAAGTTCATTTGTTTTTTTGCCTATGGATATCCAAATGCCATCACCATTAACCGAATGAGCTATCAGGAGTGGAAAAAGTCAGTTTTTATGCCAATCCCAAAGAAAGGTAATGCCAAAGAATGCCCAAACTACCACACCATTGCATTCATTTCACATGCTAGCAAAGTAATGCTCAAAATCCTTCAAGCTAGGCTTCAACAGTCTGTGAACCGAGAATATTCAGATGTACAAGCTAGGCTTAGAAAAGGCAGAGGAACCAGAGACAAATTGGCAACATATGCTAGATCAGAAAAAAAGCAAGAGAATTCCATAAAAACATCTACTTCTGCTTCATTGATTATGCTAAAGTCTTTGACTGTGTAGAGCACAACAAACTGGAAAATTCTTAAAGAGGTGGGAATACCAGACCACCTTACTGCAAAACCTGTATGCAGGTCAAGTAGCAACAGTTAGAACTGGACATGGAACAATGGACTGGTTCCAAATTGGGAAAGGAGTACATCAAGGTTGTATATAGTAACCTTGCTTACTTAACTTATATGCAGAGCACATCATGCAAAATGCCAGGTTGGATAAAGCACAACTTAGAATCAAGATTGTGGGGAAAAATATCAATAACCTCAGGTATGTAGATGATACCACCCTTATAGCAGAAAGAGAAGGGGAATTAAAGAGCCTCTTGATGAATCTGAAAGAGGAGAGTGAAAAATGTGGCTTAAAACTCAACATTCAAAAATGAAGATCATGGCATCCTGTCCCATCATTTCATAGCTAATAGATGGGGGAAATAATGGAAACAATGACAGACTTTATTCTCCTTGGCTCCAAAATCACTGTGGATGGTGAATGAAGCCATGAAATGAAAAGATACTTGCTCCTTAGAAGAAAGCATATGACAAACCTAGACAGCGTATTAAAAAAGCAGAGTCATTACTTTATCTACCCAGGTCCATATACTCAACGTTATGGTTTTTCCAGTAGTCACACATGGATGTGAGAGTTGGATCATAAAGAAGGCTGAGTGCCAAAAAATAGATGACTTCCAATTGTGGTCTTAGAGAAGACTCTTGAGAGTTCCTTGGACTCAAGAAGATCAAACCAGTCAATCTTAAAGGAAATCAACACTGAACATTCACTGGAAGGACTGACTTAAGGCTGAAAGGTCCAATACTGTGGCCACCTTACACAAAGAGGCGACTCATTGGAAAAGACCCTGGAAAATAGAAGGCAGAAGGAGAGGGGGACAACAGAGGATGAGATGGTTGAATGGCATCACTGACTCAATGGACATGAGTTTGAGAAAGCTCCGGGAGATGATGAAGGACAGGGAAGCCTGGAGTGCTGCAGTCCATGGGATCACAAAAAGTCTAATACAACCAAGTGACTGGACTAAACTGATCCTTCTTCCATTAAATCGCTCTTGTATGTTTGTCAAAATCATCTGGGTATATCTTTGTGGTTCTATTTCTGTGTTCTGCTTCTGTTCCACTGATTTATGTGTCCATCTCTCTACCAAATATGTAATTATATAATTAATCTTGAAATTGATTCTTGAGTCCAGTTCTTTCCACTTTATTCTTCTAATTTCTTTGCCTTTCTACATAAATTTTAGAATAATCTTATCTACAACTATAAAATTTTGCTAGGATTTTGATAGGAAATACACAAACTAATATAGCAGTTTAGAGAGAAATGACATCTTTATTATGTTGAGTCTTCTAGTCCAGGAACACTGTATGTCTATATTTAGTTTTCCTTTCTTTCATCAGAGTTTTACAGCTTCCAACATGCAAGTCTAGGACATATTTTGTTAGATTTATACCTAATTATTCTTTTTCCAAGGGATGATAAATGATATTGCATTTTTAATGTCTTTTTTCTTTAGATTCTTTATTTTTAATTGAAGAATAATTACAGTATTGTATTGGTTTCTGCCACACATCAACTAGGTACACATACATACCCTGATACTATATTTCTAATTTCAATGTTCATGTGTTCATTGCTAATATAGAGAAACAGCTGAATTTTATATAGCATTTGACCTTGCTAATTTTACATATCATAGCAGACTTTTTCCAATTGGATGTGATTCATAAAGAAGGCTGAGTGCCAAAAATAGATGACTTCCAATTGTGGTCTTAGAGAAGACTCTTGAGAGTTCCTTGGACTCAAGAAGATCAAACCAGTCAATCTTAAAGGAAATCAACACTGAACATTCACTGGAAGGACTGACTTAAGGCTGAAAGGTCCAATACTGTGGCCACCTTACACAAAGAGGCGACTCATTGGAAAAGACCCTGGAAAATAGAAGGCAGAAGGAGAGGGGGACAACAGAGGATGAGATGGTTGAATGGCATCACTGACTCAATGGACATGAGTTTGAGAAAGCTCCGGGAGATGATGAAGGACAGGGAAGCCTGGAGTGCTGCAGTCCATGGGATCACAAAAAGTCTAATACAACCAAGTGACTGGACTAAACTGATCCTTCTTCCATTAAATCGCTCTTGTATGTTTGTCAAAATCATCTGGGTATATCTTTGTGGTTCTATTTCTGTGTTCTGCTTCTGTTCCACTGATTTATGTGTCCATCTCTCTACCAAATATGTAATTATATAATTAATCTTGAAATTGATTCTTGAGTCCAGTTCTTTCCACTTTATTCTTCTAATTTCTTTGCCTTTCTACATAAATTTTAGAATAATCTTATCTACAACTATAAAATTTTGCTAGGATTTTGATAGGAAATACACAAACTAATATAGCAGTTTAGAGAGAAATGACATCTTTATTATGTTGAGTCTTCTAGTCCAGGAACACTGTATGTCTATATTTAGTTTTCCTTTCTTTCATCAGAGTTTTACAGCTTCCAACATGCAAGTCTAGGACATATTTTGTTAGATTTATACCTAATTATTCTTTTTCCAAGGGATGATAAATGATATTGCATTTTTAATGTCTTTTTTCTTTAGATTCTTTATTTTTAATTGAAGAATAATTACAGTATTGTATTGGTTTCTGCCACACATCAACTAGGTACACATACATACCCTGATACTATATTTCTAATTTCAATGTTCATGTGTTCATTGCTAATATAGAGAAACAGCTGAATTTTATATAGCATTTGACCTTGCTAATTTTACATATCAGTTCTAGAACTTTTTTTAGAATTCCTCATATTTTCTAAGTAGGCAATCATTTTTCTGGAAACACTTTTATTCCTTCCCTTTGACCTATGTGCTTTTTACTTCCTTTTCTTGAATTATTTCACTAGCTAGATAGAAGTTCCATCACTGTGTTGAATAAAAGGTGGTCTTTAGTATGATGGGCATTCTTATATCATGTTCTGCAACTCTGGACCTTATTTCAATCTGTTTTAGCTGCTATTCTCTGAAAGCACTCAGGCTGGGGAGAGGGAGGTGCCACCTGGCCCCTCCCCACAGGAAGCAGAAGTGCACGTTCTTCCCCTGGCCTCCTCTGTGACCCACGTGGGGGTTCCTCCTAACTGCCGGGCTGGACGGAGCTTCTGGTTCCCCACCGACTCTGCTGTGGGAAGGGCCTCACTACTGCTGGTGATGGGGAAAGTCCTAACTCTCCAGGAAGCTTCCTCCACCATCACCCCAGAGGGAAGAGAGGCACTGCAGGGTGAGGGGAGAAGGCCAGGGCCCCCATGTGGTCTCCACACTGCACCCTTAGGAGGATTGAACTCATCTTCTCTTTCCAGGGCTACTGGGGAACCATGTTCCAGTTTGATGAGCATCTAGTCTTCCCATTCAGGATTTTCTGGGGTGGGTGGTGGTGGATCACCCTGTTTCTTGTGGCGTTTGGAACAGAGCAGCATTTTCTAACAGTTCTCTGCCCTGCTAAGGCTGCCCCTTTCCTGATCCTCTGAGTAGAGAGAGCAGGCTTTAGTTGGGACTTGCTTTTCTGTTTCTGCTGTATTTCCTGACAGTCACCTTCTTCTGCTCTGAGTCGGGGATTTATGAGGCAAGCAAACAAACAGCGCCCCCCAAAACCCAGTGAAGTCACATCTGCGTCATTCCTCAGTCCCCACCCCGAGTCCTTAGCCAGTCCGCCTTCTTCTCTCCACTTTGAGTCTTCTTATGTTTGTTTTATATACAATGCCTGACCTTCAGTTCCATTTACCAGGAAGAATAGGGAAAAATACATCTATGTCACCTTCCCAGATGTACAAGTTCTGTGTACACTATACTTTAATAGGCCTTTATCAGCTGGGGATAAAAATACAGTACTTCATGAACATGGCCATGAAATACAATGAAAAGATATGTTTATTGAGTACCTTGGGGAAATAAGCGTCCATGTGAGATCATTTTCATATACCCAAGGCTTAATTTTTTGTAAGCCAAATGGATTTAATTTTGTTTCAACTATTTTATAGGCGGGTCAATCTACAATGGCATTTACTTCTCTGTGCTTTCATTAACTGTGAAGAAAACCATAGTTCACCAATGCCCTTCAGAATCTCGCACCTGCTTTTCAACCTTCTTGTTTTCTCAATCAGCTATTTACCCATTCTTCCTGCCTGCACTGTCCCATGGCCTCATATTAGTAGCCATTCCTCTTTCTTATTCTCTTTACTGCCTTCGAGGCATAGGTTATAGCTTATGTGAACTATGTTTAAGGACAGAAACTTGAGAAAGTTCTGAGGAGTTCACCTTTGAATATATGCACAGGCTCTCTCTCTCTCTGTTTTGACCATTCAGGGTCCTTTTCCTTATTTCACCTCTATTCAGTATGTTTGAGAGTATGTGTGACCTGATGTGAAGATGTGTGATTTCGTACTATAATGCTGAGACTAATTAATGCACGTTGATAATGAGAGAATACAGTGAGAATGATACTGAATTCATATGGGCCTACTGACTTTACCTCCTGACCCTAAAAGGCTCCTGGCTCTAATATCAAATATACCCTGAATCTCACCAGCCCCTCCATTGCTATAATCTGGTGATGCATGTCCTTGAGCTGGACCACCCTACAGCCTGTCTGGTCCCCTTGCTCCCTCCCTCCCTTCATGAATAGTTTCTTCTGGTGATAGCCAGAGTGATCATTCTAAAACATGAATCAAATCACACAACGCGGGCTTCTCTGGTAGCTCAGTGGTAAGGAGTTCACCTGCCAATGCAGGAGACATGGGTTCGATCCCTGACCTGGAGGGATCCCCTGTGCTGTGGAGTAACTCGGCCCGTGAGCCACAACTGTTGAGCCTGTGCTCTGGAGCCTCAGAGAAGCAATTACTGAGCCCATGTGCCACAACTGCTGGAGTCTGTGTGCCTTGGAGTCCGAGTTCCATAACAAGAAAAGTCACCGCAACAAGAAGATCCCACATGCTGCAGAGCAACTAGGCCTGTAAACCACAACTGTTGAGCTTGCCGCAACTACTGAAGCCCGTGAGCCCTAGAGCCTGAGGTCTACAATGGGAAAAGTCACCACAGCAAGAAGTCTGTTCATCTCCGCTAGAGAGGAGCTCCCACTCCCTGCAACTAGAGAAGAGCCTGTGACAACAGTGAAAACCCAGAATAGCTACTCCCACCCCCCACAATCACACAATGCCTTTTCTTAAATCGCCTAGTACTTTTTCAGTGGAGTTCAAACAAAATGTCAAGTTCCTTTTCATGATCAACCATCCTCTACACGTTCAGGCCAGCTGTCTACACCCCACCCCACCTCACTGTGGCCACACTCCCCATAGATCTTTGTGGCTCCGGTCACACAGGCCTTCAGTCCCTTCCTCCAGAACGTCAGTGTGTTTGTCCCAGTGGTTTTCTTTTCCTGATATCCTCCACTTGAAGACGTCTGCACACTTCTGGTCATTCATGTCTCCATGCAAGTATCACCTCCTACTGGGGCCTTTCCCAACTACTCCATCTAAAGCATGTATGCCTTCACTCTCTTGCCAGTCATATATAGCTCAATGCCAGCTGTATTTTCTAAGCACTGTGAGTGCATACCGAGTCACTTCTGTCATGTCCGACTCTTTGTAACTTCATTCAGCCTGCCAGGCTCCTCTGACCATGGAATTCTCCAGGCAAGAATACCAGAGTGGGTTGCTGTTGCCATGCCCTTCTCCAGAGCATCTTCCTGACCCAGGAATTGAACCTGTGTTTTCTGCAGCTCCTGCACTGAAGGTAGATTCTTGACTGCTGAGCCACTGGGGAACCCCCTCGAAGCACTAAAACTACCCAAATTTATCTTATTTGTTTATTCTCTGCCTTTTACTCCTCACCATGTAACTTCCCCCCACATCAGGGATCACATGCCTCTGTTCTCTTTAGTCCTACCATCTAGTCCGGGCACATAGTAGGTCCTCAATAAATATCTAGCAAATGAATATATGTGTGCACAGTGTGGTATGCATATTATCTGAATTAGTTTCTGCTGTCATCATAATAACCCTTAGAGACAGGTAACGAATTTCCGTCTTTTACCTAGATAAGGGCTTCCCAGGTGGCCCTACTGGTAAAGAACCTGCCTGCCAAGGTAGGAGATGTAAGAGACACAGATTTGATCTCTGGATCCTGGAGGAGGGCATGGCAGCTCACTCCAGTATTCTTACCCAAAAAACCCCATGGACAGAGGAGCCTGGCAGATATTCGTCAATAGGATCACAAAGAGTTGGACACGACTGACGTGACTTAGCACGAACCTACGCACACAAGGAACTTAGGCTCAGGAAGGCCCCAGGGTTTTCCCAAGGTCAGAAAGCAAGCAAGGAGCAGGACTGAATGAGACCCCAGAACTTTGACCTCGGGTTCGGTCCTTGTTAACTGGAGATCCCAAATCCTTGTCGGTGGACTGGCTGCCTCAGCATCCCCAGGGCACTTGTTAAAAATCTAATCTGTCCTGCTATATATAATAGCTGCCTCACTATGTAATAAAAACAACCATGCCAATGGGGAAAAGCAGGTTGGGGAACCAGAGGGCTTCAGACTCACAATTACCAAGTTATTTTTCCTATAGGAATTTTAATAATAAAGGTTTACGTGGACTCCATCTAAAGCATGTATGCCTTCACTCTCTTGCCAGTCATATATAGCTCAATGCCAGCTGTATTTTCTAAGCACTGTGAGTGCATACCGAGTCACTTCTGTCATGTCCGACTCTTTGTAACTTCATTCAGCCTGCCAGGCTCCTCTGACCATGGAATTCTCCAGGCAAGAATACCAGAGTGGGTTGCTGTTGCCATGCCCTTCTCCAGAGCATCTTCCTGACCCAGGAATTGAACCTGTGTTTTCTGCAGCTCCTGCACTGAAGGTAGATTCTTGACTGCTGAGCCACTGGGGAACCCCCTCGAAGCACTAAAACTACCCAAATTTATCTTATTTGTTTATTCTCTGCCTTTTACTCCTCACCATGTAACTTCCCCCCACATCAGGGATCACATGCCTCTGTTCTCTTTAGTCCTACCATCTAGTCCGGGCACATAGTAGGTCCTCAATAAATATCTAGCAAATGAATATATGTGTGCACAGTGTGGTATGCATATTATCTGAATTAGTTTCTGCTGTCATCATAATAACCCTTAGAGACAGGTAACGAATTTCCGTCTTTTACCTAGATAAGGGCTTCCCAGGTGGCCCTACTGGTAAAGAACCTGCCTGCCAAGGTAGGAGATGTAAGAGACACAGATTTGATCTCTGGATCCTGGAGGAGGGCATGGCAGCTCACTCCAGTATTCTTACCCAAAAAACCCCATGGACAGAGGAGCCTGGCAGATATTCGTCAATAGGATCACAAAGAGTTGGACACGACTGACGTGACTTAGCACGAACCTACGCACACAAGGAACTTAGGCTCAGGAAGGCCCCAGGGTTTTCCCAAGGTCAGAAAGCAAGCAAGGAGCAGGACTGAATGAGACCCCAGAACTTTGACCTCGGGTTCGGTCCTTGTTAACTGGAGATCCCAAATCCTTGTCGGTGGACTGGCTGCCTCAGCATCCCCAGGGCACTTGTTAAAAATCTAATCTGTCCTGCTATATATAATAGCTGCCTCACTATGTAATAAAAACAACCATGCCAATGGGGAAAAGCAGGTTGGGGAACCAGAGGGCTTCAGACTCACAATTACCAAGTTATTTTTCCTATAGGAATTTTAATAATAAAGGTGGTTTTATAGCTGTAAGTATAGAGCTATAAAATTCAAATGTCACTGAATTAAATCCAGCTCTTAATTATATTGAACTTTTGCTGAAAGTAACAACTATTCATCCTGTCACGAGAGGCACTTTTAAAAAATTTCCTTCAGTTTTTGTTTTTAGAAAAATGTTACAGGGTTTTGTTGTTTGCTGTCACACATCAACCTGAAACCATGAGAGGCGATTTTGTTAGCACAGGCTACTTACGTTAGTACCTTCACTACTTCATTGTTAAGACAAAGCAAAAAGTTATCCAAGCTTCTACAATTAATAGAAGCTTATACTGAAGATGGTATTTCTTAATCAGTTGATCCTCTTGCAGCTATTAGAAAAACTTGTACATGTTATTGAGTTACACTGTTAGACCTCCTAAACCTGACTCACGTGGTGGGATAGAAGCTCTAATTTCTATTTTGGACAAATTATGAGGTGATTCTCACATGCAGCCAGGTTTGTTAATTAATGAATTACATGGTGTTAGTTTTTCTTGAGTCCTTTGAGAGCTGCGGTTTTTTTCTGAGAACTCCCTGTTCAATATGGGAAAACCTCAGGTTGGACACATGCATTACAGCACTATTTACAATAGCTAAGGCATGGAGGCAACCTAAATATCTCTCAACAGAGAAAGGATGAAGATGATGTGGTACATATATGCAATGGAATACTACTCAGCCATGAAAAAGGACAGCATGGATGGACTCAGAGATCAGCATACAAGGTGAGGTAAGTCACAGAAAGACAAATATCATATGATATAACTTACACGCAGAATCTAAAAAAGTGAACTTATTTACAAAATAGAAGAAACTCAGAGATCTTAAAATCAAAGTTAAGGATATCAGAGAGGAGACATGTGGGAAATGATAAATTAGAAGATTGGGATTAACATATACACACTACTATATATAAAATTACTTCATGGCAAATAGATGGAAACAGTGAAAGACTTTATTTTCTTGGGCTCCAAAATCACTGTGGATGGTGACTACATTCATGAAATGAAAAGATGCTTGCTCCTTGGAAGAAAAGCTATGACAAACCTAGACAGTGTATTTAAAAGCAGAGTCATTACTTTGCCTAAACAGGTCCATACAGTCAAAGCTATGGCTTTTCTGATAGTCATGTGTGGATGTGAGAGTCGAACCATAAAGAAGGCTGAATGCCAAAGACTTGATGCCTTTGAACTATGGTGTTGGAGAAGACTCTTGAGAGTCCCTTGAACTGCAAGGAGCTCAAACCAATCAATCTTAATGGAAATCAACCCTGAATATTCATTGGAAGGACTGATGCTGAAGCTAAAGCTCCAATACTTTGGCCACTTGATGTGAAGAGATGACTCATTGGAAAAGACCTTGATGCTGGGGAAAATAGAAGGCAAAAGTACAGGGGGATGACAGAGGATGAGATGGTTGGATGGCATCACTGACTCAATGGACATGAGTAACAGGACTGTAATCCAGCAGGCTCTGGGAGATGATGAAGGATGGGCAAGTGTTGCATGCTGCAGTCCATGGGGTCACAAAGAGTAGGCCATGACTGAGCGACTGAACTGAACTGATACATAAAACAGGTAACTAATAAGGACCTACTGTATAACACAGAGAACTCTACTCGATATTATGTAATAGCCTATAGGGGAAAAGAATCTGAAAAACAATGGATATATATATAGATATACACATGCACAGACACATGTACAACTGATTCACTTTGCTGTACACCTGAAACTAACACAACATTGTAAATCAGCTATATTTCAATAAAATTTTAAAAAGTAAAACAAAAGAAGAGTAAGTTCACTTTCGATCAGCTAGTCACCTAGTGAGGTGAGTATGGCTGTGAGATGCCATGCCTGTGTTTGTGCTTGATTACAGTCCTGTTACCTAGAACCGCTTTAATTATGGAAGCTAACCAAGAAGAAAAAAAGCAGAGATGCAGAGAGGGAGTGAAGTATAAATTACGTATTTGTACTAAGATGCTAAAAAAATGGTCACAGCACGTCTCATCAAAAAGACTTTTATGGGCTTCTCTGGTGGTCCAGTGGGTGGAGAGTCTGCCTTGCAGTGCAAGGGGTGCTGGTTCGATCCCTGGCCTGGGAGGATCCCATGTGCAGCAGAGTGGCTGGACCAATGTGTCCTGTTGCGAGCCAGCCCTCTTGAGCGCATGCGCCCAGAGCTGGTGCTCTGCAGCGGGAGAGGCCGCTGCGATGGGAGGCCCACACAGGCCAAAGAACAAAGATGGATAAAAATAAATAATGAAAGACCAATAAAAATAAGCCAAAATTTAAAAAAAAAAAAAAAAAAAAGACTTTTACGACAGACAAAACAACAAAAAATGAGACATATTCAGGGAGCTGGTACAGATACTCCTGGGCAGACCCTGGGCGAAGACTCATGGTCCCACAGTACAGGGCATGTACCCCGACTGTTGGAGCTGATGGGCCACCTGAGGGAGGGGGTGGGCTACCCACATCTCTTGCCAGATCCAGAGAAGTGACAGAAGAGGTGGATAGGACAAGGACCACTGCTTTCCTTCAAAGAAACAACAGAAAAAATTACCCAAAATTAAAAAAAAAAAAAAAAAAAAGAGACAGAGGCTGAGCTGGGATCACAGAGCCTCTGCAATGTGGGTGGAGCCTCAACTGTCAGAACCACTTCTACTTGCAAGCCAGTCATCTCTGCAGGCCAGCATCAGCGAGTAGATTACATATGTGTTGATTTTATTAGAAATTGACAGGGTTCACAGGCCACTCTTTCATTGAATCTGAACACTGGTCATATATATATAAATATAAGAACAAGGAAACAGAAACATATGCAAGCTTTTCAATTTATCAGGCCCAATATTAGGAATCAAGTCTCTTCAAGCGAGTCAGACACAGAAATAGAAGCAATAAGAGAATAATTTCCTATGCTGTGCCTAGTTGCTCAGCCATATCCAACTCTGCGACCCCATGGGCTGCAGCCCACCAGGCTTCTCTGCCCATGGAATTCTCCAGGCAAGAATAGTGGAGTGGGTTGCCATTTCCTTCTTCAGGGAATCTTCCCAACTCAGAGACTGAAGCCAGGTCTCCCACACTACAGGCAGATTCTTTATCATCAGAGACACCAGGGAAGCCCATCAGGTTCTAGATGTTCTCCATTCCAAACCAGTGGATTTCAGACAACAGAATTCAGAAATACCAAGCTTTATGTGTAGAAGACCCTTAGATATCAATTAGATCCTGCACCACATGAAATCCCACTACTTTTCTGCCTAACTCAGATCTTGAGGCTCCACCATTACCCTCCTGCCTAGGAACATTACACCAAAATTACAATGCTGGAAGAGATCTCTGGAAGGGGCCTTTGCCCAATCCGGACACAGAATGGTTCAGAGAGCCGTAGCTTCATGAAAGAGGACTATAGAGTCTCAGGCTATGCCACAGTCAATCGAGAAGAAGTAATTGTCACTGATTATTCCCCAAAGGCAGAACTTGTTGCCCTGACCCGAATCTTGGAGCTAGGGAAGGGGCTCCAACTCAATACTTACACAGACTCAGCCATTTCCTTTAGACCTTCCTTTAAACCCCTTAAATTTTGGATTATGGCTCCTGTTGAAGTGATATCGAACAGGGGGTCCACAGCCTCAGTGGTAAGCACACACCGCCTTGGTACAAGGGTGAACCTGAGGTCTGCTAACACCTGCTTGTCAATATCCAGTGATGTGGAGGAGTGCCACTGTGGGCTGCCTTTACAGTAGGGGCATTCAACCCAGCAGGGCACTTCCCTGACCTGGAAGGACAAGTAGCTGGAGAGAAAGGCAGGGACAGATGAGCAGCCCCAGGAGCAAAGGCTTGGAAATACATTTCTGTGCATAGCCTGGGCTCTGGCTCATGCCTCTTTCCCTCATGTGTGACTCTAGGTAAAATCAAACCCAGTGGGAAAAAAAATTGAACATACGTGCTTGAAAAATATCTTCGGCCCAACATAAAGGTGATGGAGGTTTGTTTTCTGAGTGCAGCCAAGAACAGAGAGCACTGAAAATCTTTTCTCAGGTCCAGAGTTCAGGTCTCTGCTAACGGCAACTTTGTCTTCCATAGCACAATGGCAGAGACAGATCTGCTATCAACCCAACCCTTTTATTCTTCTTCCTGGGCACACAGTTCCGGCATTTTCTAGCCTCTCTGTAGTTAGATGTGGGCAAGGTGCTGGTTGCTAGCAGATGAAATGCCAGCAGAAGTCAAATGTGCCACTTTTTTTTTTTTTAATTTTGGTCTCTTGTGTTGTTTTTATTTATTTATTTTCATCCATGTTTATTTTTTGGCCTGTGTGGGCCTCCTGTTGCAGTGGCCTCCTCCCTACAGAGCACCGGCTCTGGGTGCATGCGTTCCAGAGCACTGGCTTGTAATTGGACACACTGGTCCAGCTGCTCTGCGGCACGTGGGATCTTCCCCGGCCAGGGATCGAACCAGCGCCCCTTGCACTGTAAGGCGGACTCTTTACCCACTGGCCCACCAGGGAAGCCCCAAGTGTGCCACTTTAGGACCCAAACCACAAAAACCCTCTTGTTCTTGTGGTTTGGGTCAAATTTAGACATTAGGTGAGTGAGAAAAAATTATCTATTTTAGCCATCATATATTTATGGTTTTGTTTGTTAGGCAGGCAAATAGAAAAAAGTGCCAAATAAGTGCACTTGCTAATTAATCGCAGCTTAATATTTACTGACTCATGAATAAAGGAATCAAATGAATCTTCTTTCAAGGTTTCTAACATATGAGTCACAAATGGCATTTGAAAATGGTTCTCTATGATCCTTAGCTATCAAAAATAACAAGGACCTACTGTATAGTGCAGGAAACTATATTCAAGGTCTTACAATAACTTATACTGTAGAAGAATCTAAAAAAGAACACATTTCTCTATATGTGTATACCTGAATCACTTTGTGGTACGCCCAACTATAAAAATTTTTGGAAAAAAAAAAAAAAGAGAAAAAATGAATTGTGTTTCAAAGTCTTGAGATTCTCACTGATGAGTGAGAAGCAATCTATCCCAGGAAGCATGCCCGTGCATTCACTTCTTCTTAGAGAACAGGAAGACTTGTTAAAGGTGACTGGGAACCTTCGGCAATGATGAGAACCAGGACTGCAGGAGGCGGGTTTGGAGGCAACCCAAAAGCTCTGGGAAGGATGCAAAAATGGCAGGTAGGCTTGAGATGATGATGCCTGACCAATGTCTGGCAGTCTTCCTGGAGCACTGCTCACATGGAGATTCTCGGCTACATTCAGAAGGTGCATGCTCAGTTACGGCTGACTCTTTATGACCCTATGGACTGTAGCCCACCAGACCCCTGAGTCCATGGGATTCTCTAGGCAAGAATCTGGAGGGGGCTTCTGTTTCCTCCTCCAGAGGATCTTCCAGACCCAGGGACTGAACTCCTGTCTCCCTGTGTCTCCTGCATTGGCAGGCAAGTTCTTTACTACCAGCACTACCTGCAAAGCCATACTCAGGAGTACTGAGCAGCAGCAAAAGACTGTGATAAGCGGTAATGCCTGCAGCGAGCATGGGTGTGAGAATGGGTGTCTACATGGAAGGTACTCAGACTCCAATCCGACAACAACTGAGGGGCCTTCAGGCAAGTTTTCAGTCTCTCTTTGCCTTGGTTTTCTGCTTCTAGGGTTGCTGAGAGCAGTAAGTACATGAACGAAAAATTTTTTTAGCCATCATATATTTATGGTTTTGTTTGTTAGGCAGGCAAATAGAAAAAAGTGCCAAATAAGTGCACTTGCTAATTAATCGCAGCTTAATATTTACTGACTCATGAATAAAGGAATCAAATGAATCTTCTTTCAAGGTTTCTAACATATGAGTCACAAATGGCATTTGAAAATGGTTCTCTATGATCCTTAGCTATCAAAAATAACAAGGACCTACTGTATAGTGCAGGAAACTATATTCAAGGTCTTACAATAACTTATACTGTAGAAGAATCTAAAAAAGAACACATTTCTCTATATGTGTATACCTGAATCACTTTGTGGTACGCCCAACTATAAAAATTTTTGGAAAAAAAAAAAAAAGAGAAAAAATGAATTGTGTTTCAAAGTCTTGAGATTCTCACTGATGAGTGAGAAGCAATCTATCCCAGGAAGCATGCCCGTGCATTCACTTCTTCTTAGAGAACAGGAAGACTTGTTAAAGGTGACTGGGAACCTTCGGCAATGATGAGAACCAGGACTGCAGGAGGCGGGTTTGGAGGCAACCCAAAAGCTCTGGGAAGGATGCAACAATAGCAGGTAGGCTTGAGATGATGATGCCTGACCAATGTCTGGCAGTCTTCCTGGAGCACTGCTCACATGGAGATTCTCGGCTACATTCAGAAGGTGCATGCTCAGTTACGGCTGACTCTTTATGACCCTATGGACTGTAGCCCACCAGACCCCTGAGTCCATGGGATTCTCTAGGCAAGAATCTGGAGGGGGCTTCTGTTTCCTCCTCCAGAGGATCTTCCAGACCCAGGGACTGAACTCCTGTCTCCCTGTGTCTCCTGCATTGGCAGGCAAGTTCTTTACTACCAGCACTACCTGCAAAGCCATACTCAGGAGTACTGAGCAGCAGCAAAAGACTGTGATAAGCGGTAATGCCTGCAGCGAGCATGGGTGTGAGAATGGGTGTCTACATGGAAGGTACTCAGACTCCAATCCGACAACAACTGAGGGGCCTTCAGGCAAGTTTTCAGTCTCTCTTTGCCTTGGTTTTCTGCTTCTAGGGTTGCTGAGAGCAGTAAGTACATGAACGCTTGTAAAGCTGTTTGAAGGATTCCTTAGCACAGCGTGAGGCCTGAGTCCGCGTTAACTATCATCAGCATTATCCCCGCTATGATACAGGTAGGAAACACTCAGAAGCAGTGTTGGGAACTTCTGATTCACCAAGAAAACACACAGAAAGGACAAGAAAGAAAAGAAAGAGGAGAAAGAAAGAGGAGAAAACAGAGAAGAGGGGAGGGAACAAATCTTTTAGTGAGAAGAAGCTAAGGTGCCTCTATTTTGAAGAACTGTGAAGGTGGCGGGCTAGACAGAAGAAGAAATTATTTGAATACTTTGGCTTCTCCCGAAACTGTATTTGTCTCGCGACAGAGTGTCAAGTCGCACTAGGATTGTCTTGTGGGAGACCTCAGAAAGTATCCCCTTTCAGAGAAACTGTGAAACAATGCATGCCAGGCTAACTTGCTGGTGCTCTCTTAACTCTGTCCAGGAAAACTGTAGTGAGATCCCCGGAGGACCCAGATCTAAAGTCAAGAGACACATGAATAAGGCAGTGACGCCTGCTAATTAAAATATTTGCATATACAGCAATAAGGTGTTGAAAATTTCACATGCTTTCACTAAGTAAACTGTATGCTTCCAGATTTAATCAATGCATACTGTCTTGTAATTAGTGAGAATGCCTTAGGGAATGTTTGCCTCTGCTTACACTGCAATTACCACAGGTTTCTCAGAAGGGCCACTGGAGTGAAACCTGTGCAAAAATCACTGAAAGGAGAATTCTCAATTGAAGAACTCATGAGTCAAAGTTTAAGGGGCCACAGTCAATGTGAACTTACGAAAGCTTTTCTAAGAATACCAATGAGATCTTATACATTTGACATTGGCAATGATGGATCCTAATTATTAATGTCCAGTGACCGTCTTTTGCTGGCCAGAAACTTTTCAGGATCTGGCTGCTTGGCAGTTTCAACAAGAGTTGCTTTGTTACAGATAATAGTGATATTAAAATGCATGATATTTTCTTGAGTCTGGGTCTCCTTCCAAGTGCCTTTCACATGTTACAGCTCAGGAATTTTTAACTCCTTCCTGTCCTGCTGTCTCTCCTGCAACGTCTCCTTCATGTCCACTTCCTGCCTCCTTTTACTTGATTTCACACCCTTTTTCCTTCCTAATCCTCTGATATCTTTCTTCTTCATCTGTAATTTCCCTAGTCTCATTGCAAAAGTTGTCCTACTTTGGGAGACTAGTCTTCTTGTCTCCCAAAGATAAAGGAAATAAATCTGCAAATGTTAGAATTTCAAGTAAGGGGAGTTTCTAGTGGTGGGTGGAGACTGCTGTACTTTATTTGTATATAAGAGATTCATAGAACTTTTAGGTCTAAAAAAAGACCCAAGAGTGCATCTATTTAAAACCCCTCTGTTTACAATAAGGACACAGGCTTATAGTTCTAAATCTGTTCTGAGTTTTGTAATGAGACAAAATACCCTAAAATCTTACCTATTCCATGGTTACAATAAGTTTCTTTTAGTAGCAGTAAAAAAATAAATGTTTCTTTCCCATCCAAATCATTACATGGTCTTAGGTAGTGTAATCTAGTAAAATAAATTATTATACTTCAGTGACACTCTGACTATACTGGGAAATGAGGTGCAATATATGAGCAGAGAATACAGAAAATGGATGATTTAACCAGAGGGCACTGCAGCCTCCAGGCTATGTTTAGACCACTGACAGGTCTGGAAAGAATTTTTTAAAAATTTGAACTAGCTGGTCTCAGGTTGGAAAAAAAAAATGGAGAAAGTAGGGAAAAGATGGGTTTTGGGCTTAAGAAAAATGGAGTTAAATAGGTCTCGGGACCCTTGGAAAAAATCACTGAAAGGAGAATTCTCAATTGAAGATCTTAATACATTTGAACAAAGCTTTTCTAAGAATACCAATGAGATCTTATACATTTGACATTGGCAATGATGGATCCTAATTATTAATGTCCAGTGACCGTCTTTTGCTGGCCAGAAACTTTTCAGGATCTGGCTGCTTGGCAGTTTCAACAAGAGTTGCTTTGTTACAGATAATAGTGATATTAAAATGCATGATATTTTCTTGAGTCTGGGTCTCCTTCCAAGTGCCTTTCACATGTTACAGCTCAGGAATTTTTAACTCCTTCCTGTCCTGCTGTCTCTCCTGCAACGTCTCCTTCATGTCCACTTCCTGCCTCCTTTTACTTGATTTCACACCCTTTTTCCTTCCTAATCCTCTGATATCTTTCTTCTTCATCTGAAATTTCCCTAGTCTCATTGCAAAAGTTGTCCTACTTTGGGAGACTAGTCTTCTTGTCTCCCAAAGATAAAGGAAATAAATCTGCAAATGTTAGAATTTCAAGTAAGGGGAGTTTCTAGTGGTGGGTGGAGACTGCTGTACTTTATTTGTATATAAGAGATTCATAGAACTTTTAGGTCTAAAAAAAGACCCAAGAGTGCATCTATTTAAAACCCCTCTGTTTACAATAAGGACACAGGCTTATAGTTCTAAATCTGTTCTGAGTTTTGTAATGAGACAAAATACCCTAAAATCTTACCTATTCCATGGTTACAATAAGTTTCTTTTAGTAGCAGTAAAAAAATAAATGTTTCTTTCCCATCCAAATCATTACATGGTCTTAGGTAGTGTAATCTAGTAAAATAAATTATTATACTTCAGTGACACTCTGACTATACTGGGAAATGAGGTGCAATATATGAGCAGAGAATACAGAAAATGGATGATTTAACCAGAGGGCACTGCAGCCTCCAGGCTATGTTTAGACCACTGACAGGTCTGGAAAGAATTTTTTAAAAATTTGAACTAGCTGGTCTCAGGTTGGAAAAAAAAAATGGAGAAATTAGGGAAAAAAAGATGTGTGTGTGTGCTTTGGTTTGGCTTATATAGAAAAACTGGAAGGTCTACCAACATGAAATTTGTGATTTTCTCTGGCAATAGCAAGATAAAAATGAGCTGTGCCCTTCAGATAGGGTGTGGTATGCAAAATAATGCCCCTCCCCAAAGCTGCCCACATTCTAATCATTGGAATCTGTGACTATGCTATTTTACATGACAAAAGGCAATTAAAGTTGCAGCTGCAATCAAGATAGCTAATGAACTGACTTTAAGATAGGGAGATAATCCTAGATTATCTAGGTGGGCCAGTCTAATCACTTGAGCTCCTAAATTAAAAGAGGGAGACTGAAGAGCTTGTTGGAGAGGCAACATGAGAAAGACTCGGCCTCCAACTGCTTGTTTTGAAGATGGACGAAGAGAACCAAAAGCTAAGGAATGCAACGGTTTCTAGAACCTGTGAAGGACACTTAGTTTATAGTTAAGTTTATAGGTTAGTTTATAGCCAGCAAGAAGACAGGGACCTCAGTTCTAGGAGGCAATGACCTAAATTCTGCCAACAATCCAAATGAACAGGAAAAGCATTTTCTCCTGGGGTCTACAAAAGCGAGTGCACCCCCTTTGACCTCTGATTTTACTCTGGTGTGACTGTCCTGGACTTTAGACCTACAGAACTACAAGATATTTGTGTTGTCTTAGGATTCTCAGTTTGTGGTAATTTGTTAGGGCAAAATGAAGAACGAATACTCAGGCCATACACACTGTCTATATCACTACTTAAAGAAGATGTAAAATGAGTAATAAATAAATGTTTCTTTCCCATCCAAATCATTACATGGTCTTAGGTAGTGTAATCTAGTAAAATAAATTATTATACTTCAGTGACACTCTGACTATACTGGGAAATGAGGTGCAATATATGAGCAGAGAATACAGAAAATGGATGATTTAACCAGAGGGCACTGCAGCCTCCAGGCTATGTTTAGACCACTGACAGGTCTGGAAAGAATTTTTTAAAAATTTGAACTAGCTGGTCTCAGGTTGGAAAAAAAAAATGGAGAAATTAGGGAAAAAAAGATGTGTGTGTGTGCTTTGGTTTGGCTTATATAGAAAAACTGGAAGGTCTACCAACATGAAATTTGTGATTTTCTCTGGCAATAGCAAGATAAAAATGAGCTGTGCCCTTCAGATAGGGTGTGGTATGCAAAATAATGCCCCTCCCCAAAGCTGCCCACATTCTAATCATTGGAATCTGTGACTATGCTATTTTACATGACAAAAGGCAATTAAAGTTGCAGCTGCAATCAAGATAGCTAATGAACTGACTTTAAGATAGGGAGATAATCCTAGATTATCTAGGTGGGCCAGTCTAATCACTTGAGCTCCTAAATTAAAAGAGGGAGACTGAAGAGCTTGTTGGAGAGAGGCAACATGAGAAAGACTCGGCCTCCAACTGCTTGTTTTGAAGATGGACGAAGAGAACCAAAAGCTAAGGAATGCAACGGTTTCTAGAACCTGTGAAGGACACTTAGTTTATAGTTAAGTTTATAGGTTAGTTTATAGCCAGCAAGAAGACAGGGACCTCAGTTCT
Organism: Tragulus kanchil; assembly: GCA_022376925.1. NCBI lineage: Eukaryota > Metazoa > Chordata > Mammalia > Artiodactyla > Tragulidae > Tragulus > Tragulus kanchil. The sequence goes on along the minus strand of JAIOJX010000023.1, from coordinate 122,230,398 downwards.
AGGAGGCAATGACCTAAATTCTGCCAACAATCCAAATGAACAGGAAAAGCATTTTCTCCTGGGGTCTACAAAAGCGAGTGCACCCCCTTTGACCTCTGATTTTACTCTGGTGTGACTGTCCTGGACTTTAGACCTACAGAACTACAAGATATTTGTGTTGTCTTAGGATTCTCAGTTTGTGGTAATTTGTTAGGGCAAAATGAAGAACGAATACTCAGGCCATACACACTGTCTATATCACTACTTAAAGAAGATGTAAAATGAGTAATAAGTTCATGAAAAGATGCTTAATACTGTTCATCATTATGACTGATAGTTGGTCATTTGTGTCTGACTCTTCGTGACACCATGGATAATATAACCTTCCGGGTCCCTCTGTCCATGGGATTCTCCCAGTAAGAATACTGGAGTGGGTTGAAATTTCCTTCTCCAGGGGATCTTTCCAACCCAGGGATCAAACATGGGTCTCCTGCATTGCAGTCAGATTCTTTACCATCTGAGAGACCAGGGAAGACTACTATTAAGAGACATTTCTAAATATAAAGACAGATAAACTTAAAAAGTATCAGCAGATGCATGCTTGACCTTATCTTATAATCTATAGACAACATTAGAATATATAATGAATCCATACATCTTTTTCAAAGGAATACCCGAGACAGAAGTAACAATAAAATTATAAATGACAATCATCAATCAGATGAAATAATTCAGACATTAGGGAAATGTGAATTAAAATCACAATAAATTATCACTTTACATCTGTAAGGATGTCTATGATTAAAAAAAATAGACAATATCTGATGTGGTGAGAATGGAGAGACACTGGAATCCTCACACACTGCTAATGGAAATCTAAAATGGCAGAGCTACTTTAGAACACAGCTGACAGTTCCTTAAAAAGTTACACATAAATGCCCCATACAACCCAGCAATCCTACTTTTAGGTATATATACCCAAGAGAAATGAAAATATGTCCACACAAAAACTTGCACATGAATGGTCACTGCAGCTTTTCTTATTCATGATCGTCAAAAACTGGAAACAACCCATGTCCTAATGAATGGATGAAAATGTGGTATACTCATACAATGGAATAATATTATTCCACCATAAAAACACTTACAGCATACATGCTACACCATGGGTGAATCCTGAACACATTATGCTAAGTCAGTACCAAGGACCATGTATGACCCCACTTATTCTATAGTGTCTAGATCTATGAAAACATAGTACACTAGCAGTTAAATGGCAAAGTTTGTGGTAATTTGTTAGGGCAAAATGAAGAACGAATACTCAGGCCATACACACTGTCTATATCACTACTTAAAGAAGATGTAAAATGAGTAATAAGTTCATGAAAAGATGCTTAATACTGTTCATCATTATGACTGATAGTTGGTCATTTGTGTCTGACTCTTCGTGACACCATGGATAATATAACCTTCCGGGTCCCTCTGTCCATGGGATTCTCCCAGTAAGAATACTGGAGTGGGTTGAAATTTCCTTCTCCAGGGGATCTTTCCAACCCAGGGATCAAACATGGGTCTCCTGCATTGCAGTCAGATTCTTTACCATCTGAGAGACCAGGGAAGACTACTATTAAGAGACATTTCTAAATATAAAGACAGATAAACTTAAAAGTATCAGCAGATGCATGCTTGACCTTATCTTATAATCTATAGACAACATTAGAATATATAATGAATCCATACATCTTTTTCAAAGGAATACCCGAGACAGAAGTAACAATAAAATTATAAATGACAATCATCAATCAGATGAAATAATTCAGACATTAGGGAAATGTGAATTAAAATCACAATAAATTATCACTTTACATCTGTAAGGATGTCTATGATTAAAAAAAATAGACAATATCTGATGTGGTGAGAATGGAGAGACACTGGAATCCTCACACACTGCTAATGGAAATCTAAAATGGCAGAGCTACTTTAGAACACAGCTGACAGTTCCTTAAAAAGTTACACATAAATGCCCCATACAACCCAGCAATCCTACTTTTAGGTATATATACCCAAGAGAAATGAAAATATGTCCACACAAAAACTTGCACATGAATGGTCACTGCAGCTTTTCTTATTCATGATCGTCAAAAACTGGAAACAACCCATGTCCTAATGAATGGATGAAAATGTGGTATACTCATACAATGGAATAATATTATTCCACCATAAAAACACTTACAGCATACATGCTACACCATGGGTGAATCCTGAACACATTATGCTAAGTCAGTACCAAGGACCATGTATGACCCCACTTATTCTATAGTGTCTAGATCTATGAAAACATAGTACACTAGCAGTTAACAAGGGCTGGAGGAAATGGGGGGACTGGAGGGTGATGACTAGGAGGTGTGGACTTTATTTTGGGATAGTGAAAATGCTCTAAAAATTGAATGTGGGGATGACTGTACAATCTTGAAGGTACTTACAGCCACTGAATTGTATACTTTCGATAGCTGACTTGTTCAGGATGTGAATTACACCTCAATAGTATTTCCAAGAAAACAACAACCTTGATGGTTCCACAGCTTAAAAGAATTACTAAAATATCACTGAATCAAACACTTACTATGGGCGGGTATTATGGGATGTAAATTATACCTCCCTAAACTTGGTGAAATAAGTTTTAATCTAATTTAACCTCTTCTTGATGAGTCAGGGTCAACACTGTGACTACTAATTATCTTGCACAAAAATCGAGAAGGATTTGGTATTTCTTCACATTTGCTATTCTGTTTAGTTGGTGTGCTTTTGGTATCAATATGGCAGGGCCTTTAGGATCTAAGGATGGAGGTAGGGCTTAGACTCCTCTTCCTGGCACATCCTCAGGCTGCCTGTCTTCCTTCTCCCTTGCTTGAATCACCAGTCCCTAAAGACATTTTTTGCCAATGCCAGTGGGTCAGATTTCTCTACCATTACCTCTTCTAATTACTCAACTGACGTTGATGACTCCCCAGGACACTAAGGGAGGAGGTGGTGCTTTCCTAACTTTTTTGGGGTGTTGCACTGCAGAGTCTTAGATGAGGGACTCCATGCCTAGGGTAGCTGCATGATGCTACAGTCTCTCCTGAGAACAACCAACCAAGGATATGGGACCCACTCACTGTCTAACCACCCATCCTTCCCTCATTCCATCGGAGAGACATGGGAACTGCTTTTTCAGGATGTGAGATGGGCTAGGCTACATCACTTTCTTGTTTGTTTCCTCTAGTCTGCTGGGGAGCAGAGAAAGTTGAATTCTCTTGCTATACTCCAATCCCTTTTACCTGAAATCTATGAAAGCTAGGCTTTTTCAGTGGCATGCTACACATCTATACGCACTGGGGAAATTGTAAGGATCTTAATTACTCAGTACTATACCAGAGAATGAGGTACCTTAATGGCAGCTTGAATTAGTCAGTGGCCACTACCCTGATGCTCAGAGGGCCACCAGAACACAGCCAAGCTTGTGTGCTTCTCCCTCTGATCTAGTGCATGGGGCAAGTCTTTCATTGCTGGTCATCACCATTGGTGACAAAGCCCTCTCTGAGCCTAACTCTCTATGAAGCAGAACCCTCTCCTGGTGAACAGAGTTTTCTGGATGAAGAATTTATTTATTTATTTATTTTAAACCTTTATTTTACTTTTTAACTTTTACAGAGTTTTGTTGTTTACAGATATGTATGTTCTCAGATTAGTCATATGTATATCCCCCCCTTCCCTCCCCTCCCGACCATCACACAGCACCCCTGAAGGATCCCCTTTTCTCACAGAGCAATGACTATAGCTATTTTCTCCACTTATGATAGTACAGGCCTTGGATGAAGAATTTAGAAACGCCAATTTGAAATGACTTACATTATGAAAAGCTTACAAAACTGCTTGTCTTTTATGGCAGTTACTAAATCATAATGAGGAGGGCGGAAAAAGAAGAACAAAAAAAGAAAACCCAACTGCCTTTTATTTTTATTTTCCCACTGAGGTTGCTGTGATCTCTTTATTAGACACACTGTGTGTCAGCTATTCAACTCATAAAAAGGCAGAAAAACATGCCAGGAAAGGAGAAACACTTTCTGTTTTCTCTACCATTACCTCTTCTAATTACTCAACTGACGTTGATGACTCCCCAGGACACTAAGGGAGGAGGTGGTGCTTTCCTAACTTTTTTGGGGTGTTGCACTGCAGAGTCTTAGATGAGGGACTCCATGCCTAGGGTAGCTGCATGATGCTACAGTCTCTCCTGAGAACAACCAACCAAGGATATGGGACCCACTCACTGTCTAACCACCCATCCTTCCCTCATTCCATCGGAGAGACATGGGAACTGCTTTTTCAGGATGTGAGATGGGCTAGGCTACATCACTTTCTTGTTTGTTTCCTCTAGTCTGCTGGGGAGCAGAGAAAGTTGAATTCTCTTGCTATACTCCAATCCCTTTTACCTGAAATCTATGAAAGCTAGGCTTTTTCAGTGGCATGCTACACATCTATACGTACTGGGGAAATTGTAAGGATCTTAATTACTCAGTACTATACCAGAGAATGAGGTACCTTAATGGCAGCTTGAATTAGTCAGTGGCCACTACCCTGATGCTCAGAGGGCCACCAGAACACAGCCAAGCTTGTGTGCTTCTCCCTCTGATCTAGTGCATGGGGGCAAGTCTTTCATTGCTGGTCATCACCATTGGTGACAAAGCCCTCTCTGAGCCTAACTCTCTATGAAGCAGAACCCTCTCCTGGTGAACAGAGTTTTCTGGATGAAGAATTTATTTATTTATTTATTTTAAACCTTTATTTTACTTTTTAACTTTTACAGAGTTTTGTTGTTTACAGATATGTATGTTCTCAGATTAGTCATATGTATATCCCCCCCTTCCCTCCCCTCCCGACCATCACACAGCACCCCTGAAGGATCCCCTTTTCTCACAGAGCAATGACTATAGCTATTTTCTCCACTTATGATAGTACAGGCCTTGGATGAAGAATTTAGAAACGCCAATTTGAAATGACTTACATTATGAAAAGCTTACAAAACTGCTTGTCTTTTATGGCAGTTACTAAATCATAATGAGGAGGGGGCGGAAAAAGAAGAACAAAAAAAGAAAACCCAACTGCCTTTTATTTTTATTTTCCCACTGAGGTTGCTGTGATCTCTTTATTAGACACACTGTGTGTCAGCTATTCAACTCATAAAAAGGCAGAAAAACATGCCAGGAAAGGAGAAACACTTTCTGTCTCTCTCTTCCCGTGAACACTTGGGGATGAGCTCATCTGCATTCTCTCCTTTCAATGAAAGATATGCTCATCCCTTAGCCCCCATCTCCTTCTCATATTCCATTGATGATGTCAACCAGGCCTTACAGTATCTCTTTTGTGATCTTATAAAATCAATGACAAACAAAAATGTTTCCCTCATGGCTATGACCTCATCAGTGGGCTACACCTGGATGGGCCTCATCTGCACTGGTAAGCAGAGATACCCCTCCACTGGTCCAGACTGAAGCAATTTACCAGGAAACTACTGCTTTCCTTCAAAATGCTGCCTACACCAGGTGGATCTGGCAGTGTTCTGAGCAACGCTGGCTGAATGCAGGATCTGACCCATCAAGCTGACTCTCCAATCTTAGTGCTTCTCTTTGTGCACACCAGAAATTCTCCTTTACCTGTGTCTATGCCTGCACACCAATTTATCAATCCTTCCACATGCTAGGTATGTGACATTTGGGTGGCATTCTTACACTCCTCCCCAGCCTCAGCAACCCTCCCCTCTCACCTACCTTCTCAGCAGTGAAACAAGCATCTGATTAAGTCCATTTAGAACAGAAAGGAATTTTGTGCCCCTGGGTCTACGTGGCTGTGAGTTTCCAGAACAAGGGAGGTAAGTGAGCACACAATAGTCATGCCCACCCTGAGAGGTACTCATAAAGCACTCTCAAACTTCTGGGACTTAGAGGGTAAAATCAACATACACTCATGAGTTTAGAGAGAAACAAAGGGTCCTCTCTTTGTTTTACAGGCTTAAACAAGGCAGAGTGCAAGATTTGGTACATCTAAAGCTAAATGATGTTTCTATATTTAGAAACGCCAATTTGAAATGACTTACATTATGAAAAGCTTACAAAACTGCTTGTCTTTTATGGCAGTTACTAAATCATAATGAGGAGGCGGAAAAAGAAGAACAAAAAAAGAAAACCCAACTGCCTTTTATTTTTATTTTCCCACTGAGGTTGCTGTGATCTCTTTATTAGACACACTGTGTGTCAGCTATTCAACTCATAAAAAGGCAGAAAAACATGCCAGGAAAGGAGAAACACTTTCTGTCTCTCTCTTCCCGTGAACACTTGGGGATGAGCTCATCTGCATTCTCTCCTTTCAATGAAAGATATGCTCATCCCTTAGCCCCCATCTCCTTCTCATATTCCATTGATGATGTCAACCAGGCCTTACAGTATCTCTTTGTGAGCTTATAAAATCAATGACAAACAAAAATGTTTCCCTCATGGCTATGACCTCATCAGTGGGCTACACCTGGATGGGCCTCATCTGCACTGGTAAGCAGAGATACCCCTCCACTGGTCCAGACTGAAGCAATTTACCAGGAAACTACTGCTTTCCTTCAAAATGCTGCCTACACCAGGTGGATCTGGCAGTGTTCTGAGCAACGCTGGCTGAATGCAGGATCTGACCCATCAAGCTGACTCTCCAATCTTAGTGCTTCTCTTTGTGCACACCAGAAATTCTCCTTTACCTGTGTCTATGCCTGCACACCAATTTATCAATCCTTCCACATGCTAGGTATGTGACATTTGGGTGGCATTCTTACACTCCTCCCCAGCCTCAGCAACCCTCCCCTCTCACCTACCTTCTCAGCAGTGAAACAAGCATCTGATTAAGTCCATTTAGAACAGAAAGGAATTTTGTGCCCCTGGGTCTACGTGGCTGTGAGTTTCCAGAACAAGGGAGGTAAGTGAGCACACAATAGTCATGCCCACCCTGAGAGGTACTCATAAAGCACTCTCAAACTTCTGGGACTTAGAGGGTAAAATCAACATACACTCATGAGTTTAGAGAGAAACAAAGGGTCCTCTCTTTGTTTTACAGGCTTAAACAAGGCAGAGTGCGAAGATTTGGTACATCTAAAGCTAAATGATGTTTCTATATTTAGATAACAACTATAGAAAGCACCAATGGACCTACCGTGAACCCAAGAAGCAGAGCATGACAATATACAACTCAGAGGACGGGGAAATAGGAGAGGTCTAGATCCAGGGAGGCTTCATCAGCCCTCCCTTCCTCCGGCCTATGTGAAACAGTCATCACGTAGCCAGCTCCCTTGCTCGGAATCCAGGCACACTCCAACCCCTTTTCAGATAGCTAACTCAGCTTTCCCCTTGACACTGAGACATTAGACAGAGGTGCTCTACAAAGAGTTTGTGAGCATTCCAGTCTCTGAAAAGGAATCTCGCCTACTGTAAAAATAACTTGGCTTTTGCTTTATCTTAATAATAGTAAGAGTGAACACGTATTGTGTGCTTGCTACATGCCAGACATATTTATAAGCAATTTACATGGCTGAAGGCATTTAATCTCCACAAGAACTTTCTGAGTCAAACACTATTGTTATCACCACAAGTCAAATAAAGAAACTGAGTCAGAGAGGGTGAAGAAGCTGCTCAGGGCTACATAGCTTAGCCGTGACAGAGTCAGGATTCAGATTCAGATCATGAAGCTCTGGAGCCTGCAGGCTTAACTGCCGCGCTACGCCTGCTCTTGTGAATTGTTACGAACAAATTTCCCTGTATCTGGTCCATTCAGATGCACTGGCAAGACCAAAGTCCACACATTTCCTATAAAGTTAAGCAGATACCTGAGTGCTTTGAGCCTCAAACAAATGTTTTTTTTTGGTTTTTTTATTTTTGGCCTACATTCATATAGAAGGTGAAGTAAAAACAAAACACCCAAACAAAACTCTACAATGTCAGTTAAAGCAGAGAAGTACTGAGATTTACCACGAGGGTTAGATCACAAGTGATCTGGCACGCTACCATCCAGGGGGTCACAAAAAGTCAGACCGCTGAGCATGAGCACAGAGACAGAGCTGAGGTAGCTCCTAAGGAAGGACTGGGTCAGCCAATAAGTTTGTATGGAAATGAAAAACCCAAGCAAACCTTTTTGGGCCCACCCAATACTTAAAATTTTCAGTGTGAAGATTTGGTACTCAAGCAAATGATGTTTCTATATTTAGATAACAACTATAGAAAGCACCAATGGACCTACCGTGAACCCAAGAAGCAGAGCATGACAATATACAACTCAGAGGACGGGGAAATAGGAGAGGTCTAGATCCAGGGAGGCTTCATCAGCCCTCCCTTCCTCCGGCCTATGTGAAACAGTCATCACGTAGCCAGCTCCCTTGCTCGGAATCCAGGCACACTCCAACCCCTTTTCAGATAGCTAACTCAGCTTTCCCCTTGACACTGAGACATTAGACAGAGGTGCTCTACAAAGAGTTTGTGAGCATTCCAGTCTCTGAAAAGGAATCTCGCCTACTGTAAAAATAACTTGGCTTTTGCTTTATCTTAATAATAGTAAGAGTGAACACGTATTGTGTGCTTGCTACATGCCAGACATATTTATAAGCAATTTACATGGCTGAAGGCATTTAATCTCCACAAGAACTTTCTGAGTCAAACACTATTGTTATCACCACAAGTCAAATAAAGAAACTGAGTCAGAGAGGGTGAAGAAGCTGCTCAGGGCTACATAGCTTAGCCGTGACAGAGTCAGGATTCAGATTCAGATCATGAAGCTCTGGAGCCTGCAGGCTTAACTGCCGCGCTACGCCTGCTCTTGTGAATTGTTACGAAAAAATTTTCCCCTGTATCTGGTCCATTCAGATGCACTGGCAAGACCAAAGTCCACACATTTCCTATAAAGTTAAGCAGATACCTGAGTGCTTTGAGCCTCAAACAAATGTTTTTTTTTGGTTTTTTTATTTTTGGCCTACATTCATATAGAAGGTGAAGTAAAAACAAAACACCCAAACAAAACTCTACAATGTCAGTTAAAGCAGAGAAGTACTGAGATTTACCACGAGGGTTAGATCACAAGTGATCTGGCACGCTACCATCCAGGGGGTCACAAAAAGTCAGACCGCTGAGCATGAGCACAGAGACAGAGCTGAGGTAGCTCCTAAGGAAGGACTGGGTCAGCCAATAAGTTTGTATGGAAATGAAAAACCCAAGCAAACCTTTTGGCCGACCCAATACTTAAAAATTTTCAGTGTGAAGACTTACAGTGAAAAATACATGGAGGCAAAGTCGGGCTAATGTTTTACACGTTTTAGAATTGATTTCAGGATGTGTTTCATTTTAGAAGAGCTAGAGAAAGAAAAGGAAACATTTATTAGGTGTGAACTATGTGCCTGGCATTGGGCTAAGGGCTTTTTCCCACTTGCAATCTTACTTAACCTCACAACAATCCTGCAAAATATGATTAATTTCACTCTTACAGACGAGAAGGAAGACTCAATGAGGTTATACACTTCGTTCAAGGTCACATAATCAACTGTAGAATTGTATCCGAGTTAGAAATGTGTCTTGTTGTGGGTTATCTTTTTGTTTTGTTTATAGTTTCCTTTGCTGTTCAGTGTTGTCGCTTCTAATGTATAAAATTTGCTCTTGCTCTAAATCCCTCAGTGTATAAAAGGATCAGAACACTCTCAATCCATGGATTGTTATCCTTTGAATAAAGGACGTCCGACTTGTTAAAAAAAAAAGAGAGAAAAAGAAATGCATCCTATCTCGTCCCCTGAAAACTGCCCTCCGTCACTTTTTTTTAAAATTAATTAATTTACTTATTTTTGGGAGGGAGTTGGGTCTACTGGTCTTTCATTTCTCTATTTTCATCTGTCTTTGTTCCTTGGCTCCTGCGGGCCTCCTATCGCGGTGGCCTCTGTTGTCGCAGAGCACCGGCTCTGGGCACATGCGCTCCAGAGCTCCGGCTCGGTAATTGGACACATTGGTCCAGCCGCTCCGCAGCACGTGGGATCTTCCCAGGCCAGGGATCGAACCGGCGCCCCTTGCACTGCAAGGCGGTGTCCTTACCTACTGGACCACCAGGGAAGCCCCCTCCGTCACTTTTTAGGCTGTATCGTATACATGGCTATGCAGGATCTTGATGGGTGCTTTGAAGGAAACGGTTACTATCTCTTGATTCTAGGTGGTCATGTATACATCTCCTGCCTTCCCTCATCTGTAAGCGTTGTGGATCACACGACTCAGGTCTACCTTGCTGCTCTACATTGGTAATACCTGGCAGAGGATGTGCTCAGAACAGTAGCTGATGAGTCACTTAAAGCTGCGAGTGCAGACACTGACATCGGGCTAGGTGATAATCCCAGGTAAAGATACAAATACAGTCTTAAAGTAACATATTCATTTTGAGCCTTAACGTTTAGCAGTACTGTTTGACAGACTTGCCAGCCGACCTGAACAAACCCCACTACCAAAGACAAAGACGCAGCTCCCTAAGCTCTGGGTGTGGTATCCGTGAACTACTTCATTGCTCAGCTCCTTTCCTCCCTCTGCCCGGTGCCTCTTTGGCTGCTCTCTCTTCCCTGGCTTTGAACATTTTGGCAGCCTCAATAGCTCCTCTTCAAAGAGCTGAAGACAAGCTTCCCTTTGCTTTATCGAATCTGATGTTTTCTTTTTCTTTTGTTTTGTTTATAGTTTCCTTTGCTGTTCAGTGTTGTCGCTTCTAATGTATAAAATTTGCTCTTGCTCTAAATCCCTCAGTGTATAAAAGGATCAGAACACTCTCAATCCATGGATTGTTATCCTTTGAATAAAGGACGTCCGACTTGTTAAAAAAAAAAGAGAGAAAAAGAAATGCATCCTATCTCGTCCCCTGAAAACTGCCCTCCGTCACTTTTTTTTAAAATTAATTAATTTACTTATTTTTGGGAGGGAGTTGGGTCTACTGGTCTTTCATTTCTCTATTTTCATCTGTCTTTGTTCCTTGGCTCCTGCGGGCCTCCTATCGCGGTGGCCTCTGTTGTCGCAGAGCACCGGCTCTGGGCACATGCGCTCCAGAGCTCCGGCTCGGTAATTGGACACATTGGTCCAGCCGCTCCGCAGCACGTGGGATCTTCCCAGGCCAGGGATCGAACCGGCGCCCCTTGCACTGCAAGGCGGTGTCCTTACCTACTGGACCACCAGGGAAGCCCCCTCCGTCACTTTTTAGGCTGTATCGTATACATGGCTATGCAGGATCTTGATGGGTGCTTTGAAGGAAACGGTTACTATCTCTTGATTCTAGGTGGTCATGTATACATCTCCTGCCTTCCCTCATCTGTAAGCGTTGTGGATCACACGACTCAGGTCTACCTTGCTGCTCTACATTGGTAATACCTGGCAGAGGATGTGCTCAGAACAGTAGCTGATGAGTCACTTAAAGCTGCGAGTGCAGACACTGACATCGGGCTAGGTGATAATCCCAGGTAAAGATACAAATACAGTCTTAAAGTAACATATTCATTTTGAGCCTTAACGTTTAGCAGTACTGTTTGACAGACTTGCCAGCCGACCTGAACAAACCCCACTACCAAAGACAAAGACGCAGCTCCCTAAGCTCTGGGTGTGGTATCCGTGAACTACTTCATTGCTCAGCTCCTTTCCTCCCTCTGCCCCGGTGCCTCTTTGGCTGCTCTCTCTCTTCCCTGGCTTTGAACATTTTGGCAGCCTCCAATAGCTCCTCTTCAAAGAGCTGAAGACAAGCCTGATGTTACAATTGCTTTGCTTAATGCCAGACAGGTTTCCATGAATCGTATTAAATTCAGGTGAACAAAGGGTATTTAGTCTATGACAGAGCTGAACCGTAGCTGGATAAATATAAACAAGAGAGTTAATCCTGTAAGCGCCACTATTTGCCAGCAGTTGGAAGGGTATCAGCAGTGCCCTGGCCAAGGCAGACTGGAGGGGTGCAAGGCTGAAGAGAGTTAACCAGACGGGTGTCGAGCATCTGGACTCGGTATAAAGAGGGGGCATTAAGATTGTAGCTGGAATACATTAGGAGAAAAGCAAAAGTTCTATTCACACACAAAAAGGCATTAATAATAGTCTGTAATCCACCCCGGGGCCCCTCAGCTTGCCTTACTCTTTGCTGACTTTCATCCTCTCTGCAGCGTCCTGCTCAAGGTCCCTTTCCCAGAGCAGCCTTAGGTCATGGGGGTAGAAAGACAGCCGCTAAACCGATATGCAAGGGAGCAGCATGTGTGACTGGAAACCAGGGTGACAACATAATCCCAGCGTGGACTGATAAGGTCAGTGTGGGGTGATGTCGGCTTTTCCAGCATCTATTGAATCATCTGATGGGAGCGGCAATTGAAAAGAACAAACACAAACATGTGCCACACACTGACACAGAGGCTGCACGGCCCAGATCTTGAGAAAAGGGAGCCCAGGTTGGTGGCATCCGTGGGGAGACAAAGGAAGAATGATCTGGGGGTTAGGAGACCTCACTTCTCTCTGCCACGATCTGAGTGGCTGTGTGATCCCAGGTTGCGTGGCTGCTGACAATTGAGCAGCCCTAAGGTCCCTAAAGTCCTGGTCCCTGAAGTCTCTTTTCAAGTCGAGGATCTATTGTATGTAAAGGAAGGTTTTTATAAAAGTGTCCTACTATAAGACCACAACCTTACCAGGGGGACGGGGGAAAGGATAGTTAGGGAGTTTGGAATGCACACGTACACACTGCTCTATTTAAGATGGAGAACCAGCAAGGACCTACTGTATAGCAACTGGAACTCTGCTCAATGTTAATGTGGCAGCTTGAATGGGAGTAGAGTTTGGAGGAGAATGGATACATGCATCTGAACGGCTGAGTCCCTTTGATGCCTACCTGAAACTATCACAACACTGTTAATTAACTATATTTCAATATCAAATAAGAAGCTAAAAAATAAATAAATAAAAGACCAAAATCACAACTTTGGGAGGCATTGTATTCTGAACTGCAACTTTCCGGAGTGGTCACATGTAGCATGGTTTGCCTAAGTTCTATGGATAAAGGTAAAGTGTTGGAAGGTACATTAGAGAAAGAGGTTGAAATAACCAGTCAGAGAGAATAACAGTTGTACTCCAACCCAAAGCCGCAGAATCCTGAATACCTAAGGGTCTTAGAGTGTTCTTGGTAACAGCTGAAAGGAGGAGAAATGAAAAGATGATTTGGTGATTTTGGGTCATGGAGTCATGTTCTCCAACAGGCTACTTCTTTGCATACCTCTCTGCTTAAGTTCTTTCCTGCATCACTGTTATAAAAATTCTACTCCAAGTCTAGGACTTCTCAGGTAGGATGAAACTGAACCCTCTTTAGTTATCAACACTTATTTCATTCTATCTCATATTCACTTTATCTCCATTTAGTTACAATCACAGATTATAAACTTCCAGAAGGCAGGGTATGAATCTCATTTATGTCTGTATCCGCTTGGCAGAGTATAGGCACCTATCCGCTTAGCGGCAATTGAAAAGAACAAACACAAACATGTGCCACACACTGACACAGAGGCTGCACGGCCCAGATCTTGAGAAAAGGGAGCCCAGGTTGGTGGCATCCGTGGGGAGACAAAGGAAGAATGATCTGGGGGTTAGGAGACCTCACTTCTCTCTGCCACGATCTGAGTGGCTGTGTGATCCCAGGTTGCGTGGCTGCTGACAATTGAGCAGCCCTAAGGTCCCTAAAGTCCTGGTCCCTGAAGTCTCTTTTCAAGTCGAGGATCTATTGTATGTAAAGGAAGGTTTTTATAAAAGTGTCCTACTATAAGACCACAACCTTACCAGGGGGACGGGGGAAAGGATAGTTAGGGAGGTTGGAATGCACACGTGCACACTGCTCTATTTAAGATGGAGAACCAGCAAGGACCTACTGTATAGCAACTGGAACTCTGCTCAATGTTAATGTGGCAGCTTGAATGGGAGTAGAGTTTGGAGGAGAATGGATACATGCATCTGAACGGCTGAGTCCCTTTGATGCCTACCTGAAACTATCACAACACTGTTAATTAACTATATTTCAATATCAAATAAGAAGCTAAAAAATAAATAAATAAAAGACCAAAATCACAACTTTGGGAGGCATTGTATTCTGAACTGCAACTTTCCGGAGTGGTCACATGTAGCATGGTTTGCCTAAGTTCTATGGATAAAGGTAAAGTGTTGGAAGGTACATTAGAGAAAGAGGTTGAAATAACCAGTCAGAGAGAATAACAGTTGTACTCCAACCCAAAGCCGCAGAATCCTGAATACCTAAGGGTCTTAGAGTGTTCTTGGTAACAGCTGAAAGGAGGAGAAATGAAAAGATGATTTGGTGATTTTGGGTCATGGAGTCATGTTCTCCAACAGGCTACTTCTTTGCATACCTCTCTGCTTAAGTTCTTTCCTGCATCACTGTTATAAAAATTCTACTCCAAGTCTAGGACTTCTCAGGTAGGATGAAACTGAACCCTCTTTAGTTATCAACACTTATTTCATTCTATCTCATATTCACTTTATCTCCATTTAGTTACAATCACAGATTATAAACTTCCAGAAGGCAGGGTATGAATCTCATTTATGTCTGTATCCGCTTGGCATAGTATAGGCACCTACTCAACGGCTTCTCAATTAAACAAGGGTTTTCACGTTACCTGCTAACGTGACGGCGATGGAGACAGAGTCATATCCCAAGGCATTTGAGGCATTACAAGTGTAGAAACCCACATCAGCTTCCACGGGTGCCAGGATCTGTAAGGAATCATCTGGCTGTAGGAGAATCCTGGAGCAACAGAAAAGAAATGTAGACCCGGTCAGGTCAGTTGACCCCTTTTTGGCACTCACTACTGGTAAAGCTGGAAAGATTCCCACGGGATATTCAGAACTCTGTTTTAACAATAGGCACAAACCAGCTACAATGACACACAGGAAACCAGCTTCTCTTGCCACTTTGTGAATGTGATTGTGGTAGCAAGCCCAAATAAGGCAATTTTGGGTTGCTCACACAGTTTGTTGACTGCTTGGGCTAAATGCTGATAGTTGGAGCAGACAGCATTCTCATGCATGCTGTGAGTGAGAGGAGATGTTAGAATGAATGGTGTAGATGGATTTGGGGAAGGCTTCTTTAGGAAAAGGCAAAGTTACAAAGGAAGAGTGGGGCTTGGTTGGATGGTGGTTAAGTGGGCAGAGCTTCCAGAAAACCGAGAAAGGCATTTATCACGGCTTGGAGATGGGAGACAGGAAGCCAGAAACTGAACACTGAGGAAAGGATCTTGATGCACATGTGACAAGAGGATTCTGAAGGACACTGTATATGTAACTATGTCTCAGTTCTATTGTCTTCATTAGTCTGTAAATATCACTGGGAACAAAAGTTAGATCTCATTTATCCCACAATTCTTGGCAGAGGGCTCTCTGTGGAGAAGGTGGAATACCTAAGGGTCTTAGAGTGTTCTTGGTAACAGCTGAAAGGAGGAGAAATGAAAAGATGATTTGGTGATTTTGGGTCATGGAGTCATGTTCTCCAACAGGCTACTTCTTTGCATACCTCTCTGCTTAAGTTCTTTCCTGCATCACTGTTATAAAAATTCTACTCCAAGTCTAGGACTTCTCAGGTAGGATGAAACTGAACCTCTTTAGTTATCAACACTTATTTCATTCTATCTCATATTCACTTTATCTCCATTTAGTTACAATCACAGATTATAAACTTCCAGAAGGCAGGGTATGAATCTCATTTATGTCTGTATCCGCTTGGCATAGTATAGGCACCTACTCAACGGCTTCTCAATTAAACAAGGGTTTTCACGTTACCTGCTAACGTGGGCGATGGAGACAGAGTCATATCCCAAGGCATTTGAGGCATTACAAGTGTAGAAACCCACATCAGCTTCCACGGGTGCCAGGATCTGTAAGGAATCATCTGGCTGTAGGAGAATCCTGGAGCAACAGAAAAGAAATGTAGACCCGGTCAGGTCAGTTGACCCCTTTTTGGCACTCACTACTGGTAAAGCTGGAAAGATTCCCACGGGATATTCAGAACTCTGTTTTAACAATAGGCACAAACCAGCTACAATGACACACAGGAAACCAGCTTCTCTTGCCACTTTGTGAATGTGATTGTGGTAGCAAGCCCAAATAAGGCAATTTTGGGTTGCTCACACAGTTTGTTGACTGCTTGGGCTAAATGCTGATAGTTGGAGCAGACAGCATTCTCATGCATGCTGTGAGTGAGAGGAGATGTTAGAATGAATGGTGTAGATGGATTTGGGGAAGGCTTCTTTAGGAAAAGGCAAAGTTACAAAGGAAGAGTGGGGCTTGGTTGGATGGTGGTTAAGTGGGCAGAGCTTCCAGAAAACCGAGAAAGGCATTTATCACGGCTTGGAGATGGGAGACAGGAAGCCAGAAACTGAACACTGAGGAAAGGATCTTGATGCACATGTGACAAGAGGATTCTGAAGGACACTGTATATGTAACTATGTCTCAGTTCTATTGTCTTCATTAGTCTGTAAATATCACTGGGAACAAAAGTTAGATCTCATTTATTGCTTTTTTCCCACAATTCTTGGCAGAGGGCTCTCTGTGGAGAAGGTGGCAACAGAATGAAAGCAAACCCTGCCCTTCAGGGTCGTTGTAGACATAATTCTAGAAGAATCACCATGGAGTTCAGATACTTTGCTCTACTTGAAAAGAATTATAAGAATCAAATTATGAGTCAGATTCTAAACTGTGAAATCAAATTCTACTCCTATCTCAGTCTACTAATCTTTTTTTCATTTTTAGATGTATGCCATTTCTAAGAAGTACCTATTATGGCAGTTAAGCAGATGAATGACTAACGATGACTTGGAACTGATGTCATGGTGAGGTTGATGATAATAGGAATGTATATGTGGAGCTGGGAATCCAGAAAGGTTGGGAGGATGATTGGATGGGAACATCAGAGATCCAGGGCCTGGGCCTGACAGGGCCTTGGGTCAATCCATCATTCAACAGCACAGAAATGAGTTAGTGGTGGCTTTGGGGCTCCTGGAGCCAGCCATTTCCATCTTGGTGATTATTTCCACCTCCCTAGTCGTCAAAGGCTCTGAGAACTCTTCTCCTAATGTCATGTCAGCATCCATCCATGGGAGACAAGCAGGTAAGGGTCTGTTTTTCAGGAAAGGGAGAAAACAAGACTTAATGGTGAAATTAAGAGTAGGAGTCAGATCCCCTGTTCTAACAGCAGCCACACACTGTATAATTATTATTATTATTATTGTGTCTCTTGCTGAGACTTCGCCAGGCTCTACTGGTATGTGTGGTTTGGTGCTATCTCTACTCAGCTCTTAATTATTCTGTCATGGGTGACTTGTCTGGCAATGAATCAGGTCTCCTCACCTCCGCTCTTGCCTTTGGACCTGTTGCATTGCTTTTCCTTACGTGCTGTTGGAGGAAAGGCAGGAGAGAGCAAAAGCAAGGCTTGTACCAATCATTCTTAATCTGGCTATGTATGGGCAGTTCTGGCAAAATGGGAAAGGAAACAGAAAATCTTAGAAGGCAAACAGAAGGCAAATTTCTGGATGGTTTGTGTTTCATCCAGTACCATTGCAGCCCATCAACACTGCCATTGTGGGGACTGTCTGGCTTCTGTGGCACTGAGCTAGAGCTGAAACTTTATGAGGGACAACTAAGAGGCTACGGGACATTGTGATAGAACTCATCCACTCGCTCATTCGCTAATCCACCCAAGTTAGGTGTTTTCTCTCAAAATCAACAATTACACACTAACTAGTTGGTTTTTTGAAAGAGCTAATATGAGAAAGATGATTACATAGTTTCTTTATCTTTAGTAGGCCATATGATATTTTAAGTAATGATATTGTCAGCTTTTTTCTTTTTTGTAGGAATCTTAATAGATGCAACATGGTATCATTGCTAAATCTTTTCAGGTGCTCAGGCTGTTTTAGATTTAAAAAAAAATGAAACACTGATTTAATGATTAAAATCTTTATGATGTCCCAGGAATACGGATGCCTCCAAACCAGTTTCCAAATAGAAATAATGAAATCAGTCTTAACCAATTGATCACTTGAGACAACTAAATTTTGTTTTTGTTGCCCAGTCACTAAGTTGTGTCCAACTTTTTGACCCCATGGACTGCAGCACATGAGGCTCCTCTGTCCTCTAGTATCTCCTGAATTTAGTGGATTATTATTCAGTTTTACCTTTCTATTGTCGTCAAAGGCTCTGAGAACTCTTCTCCTAATGTCATGTCAGCATCCATCCATGGGAGACAAGCAGGTAAGGGTCTGTTTTTCAGGAAAGGGAGAAAACAAGACTTAATGGTGAAATTAAGAGTAGGAGTCAGATCCCCTGTTCTAACAGCAGCCACACACTGTATAATTATTATTATTATTATTGTGTCTCTTGCTGAGACTTCGCCAGGCTCTACTGGTATGTGTGGTTTGGTGCTATCTCTACTCAGCTCTTAATTATTCTGTCATGGGTGACTTGTCTGGCAATGAATCAGGTCTCCTCACCTCCGCTCTTGCCTTTGGACCTGTTGCATTGCTTTTCCTTACGTGCTGTTGGAGGAAAGGCAGGAGAGAGCAAAAGCAAGGCTTGTACCAATCATTCTTAATCTGGCTATGTATGGGCAGTTCTGGCAAAAATGGGAAAGGAAACAGAAAATCTTAGAAGGCAAACAGAAGGCAAATTTCTGGATGGTTTGTGTTTCATCCAGTACCATTGCAGCCCATCAACACTGCCATTGTGGGGACTGTCTGGCTTCTGTGGCACTGAGCTAGAGCTGAAACTTTATGAGGGACAACTAAGAGGCTACGGGACATTGTGATAGAACTCATCCACTCGCTCATTCGCTAATCCACCCAAGTTAGGTGTTTTCTCTCAAAATCAACAATTACACACTAACTAGTTGGTTTTTTGAAAGAGCTAATATGAGAAAGATGATTACATAGTTTCTTTATCTTTAGTAGGCCATATGATATTTTAAGTAATGATATTGTCAGCTTTTTTCTTTTTTGTAGGAATCTTAATAGATGCAACATGGTATCATTGCTAAATCTTTTCAGGTGCTCAGGCTGTTTTAGATTTAAAAAAAAATGAAACACTGATTTAATGATTAAAATCTTTATGATGTCCCAGGAATACGGATGCCTCCAAACCAGTTTCCAAATAGAAATAATGAAATCAGTCTTAACCAATTGATCACTTGAGACAACTAAATTTTGTTTTTGTTGCCCAGTCACTAAGTTGTGTCCAACTTTTTTTGACCCCCATGGACTGCAGCACATGAGGCTCCTCTGTCCTCTAGTATCTCCTGAATTTAGTGGATTATTATTCAGTTTTACCTTTCTCAAAAGGCAGGGATTAAGATTTGCTAAATTTCCCAAAGTCTGTTGGAATAGTTGCTTCTCTATCAGAAGTGGTTCTTAAAGTAAATATTTAAAGGAGGGGACTAGAAGATAGGTTATCTTGAACTTGATTTTTTTCTGCTAAGATTCCTGTAGTTGCCATCGGCATATCCCTTTATCTTTCTACACTTCAGTTTATCAACTTCTAAAACCCAGTTAAAGTATGTTGTCCTATCTAGCAGAGGAAAGTTAAAAATGAGCTATATAAGAAAGCTGAAGACCATCTTCAGAATATCCAGTGCCCCTTCCATTGGTAATGCCGGACAATGCAACAGAGAATGAAAAGGAAGGAAGGACAGGGGATGAAAAGATTGTGAGGAAGTGGGAGGGACTTGTGACACTGACCAATTTCCCTCACATAATTTATTAGCCTCCATATTCAGATTGTTTTTTCCTCCCATAGAAATACTGTCTCTGCCTGATTTCATGGAGAGTATATGAACTCCATTTTCACTTGGGCCTGACCCACCTAATTCTTCTTGAGCTGGGGTAAGCTCTTATAGCTGTATCAGTTCCTCCAGGCTACTGAGTAAGCCATGATGCTTCCTGACTTTATGAGCCTGGAAAAGAATTTCCACAAAGTTGGTGAAGAGAAGCAGGGAGATCCATCACACTGACTACAAAGTCATAAGGGTCAGACCTAAGATAAGAATAAAGGGAACGGAAGAAAAAGAACCTAGACCTCAATATTTAGCATTCATATATCCTGTTTCATAAACTGTATACAAAGATAGAGAAACAAAAATATTTGCCTTCATAAACAGTCTTAAATATTGTCTTAAGACAAAATCTACATGGGCAAACATGAATTTCTCATTTATTGCATATACTTAGACAACTAAATTTTTGAAATTCAGTCTTAACCAATTGATCACTTGAGACAACTAAATTTTGTTTTTGTTGCCCAGTCACTAAGTTGTGTCCAACTTTTTTTGACCCCCATGGACTGCAGCACATGAGGCTCCTCTGTCCTCTAGTATCTCCTGAATTTAGTGGATTATTATTCAGTTTTACCTTTCTCAAAAGGCAGGGATTAAGATTTGCTAAATTTCCCAAAGTCTGTTGGAATAGTTGCTTCTCTATCAGAAGTGGTTCTTAAAGTAAATATTTAAAGGAGGGGACTAGAAGATAGGTTATCTTGAACTTGATTTTTTTCTGCTAAGATTCCTGTAGTTGCCATCGGCATATCCCTTTATCTTTCTACACTTCAGTTTATCAACTTCTAAAACCCAGTTAAAGTATGTTGTCCTATCTAGCAGAGGAAAGTTAAAAATGAGCTATATAAGAAAGCTGAAGACCATCTTCAGAATATCCAGTGCCCCTTCCATTGGTAATGCCGGACAATGCAACAGAGAATGAAAAGGAAGGAAGGACAGGGGATGAAAAGATTGTGAGGAAGTGGGAGGGACTTGTGACACTGACCAATTTCCCTCACATAATTTATTAGCCTCCATATTCAGATTGTTTTTTCCTCCCATAGAAATACTGTCTCTGCCTGATTTCATGGAGAGTATATGAACTCCATTTTCACTTGGGCCTGACCCACCTAATTCTTCTTGAGCTGGGGTAAGCTCTTATAGCTGTATCAGTTCCTCCAGGCTACTGAGTAAGCCATGATGCTTCCTGACTTTATGAGCCTGGAAAAGAATTTCCACAAAGTTGGTGAAGAGAAGCAGGGAGATCCATCACACTGACTACAAAGTCATAAGGGTCAGACCTAAGATAAGAATAAAGGGAACGGAAGAAAAAGAACCTAGACCTCAATATTTAGCATTCATATATCCTGTTTCATAAACTGTATACAAAGATAGAGAAACAAAAATATTTGCCTTCATAAACAGTCTTAAATATTGTCTTAAGACAAAATCTACATGGGCAAACATGAATTTCTCATTTATTGCATATACTTAGAAGTTGTTTCTAGTCATAAAACTGAACTCTTTAGCTCAAAGAGATACACAGTTACTAGGCATAAGAGCCAGGATTTGAAATAGGGTTTCTTGGTCCAGTACTTTTTTCAATCTATCATGTCTTAAATATCCCCATAAAACTGGTGGGAGTTTGGAGGCTGCCACTAGGGGGAGCAATACTTCTCAAGAGGGCTCCCATGCAGGACTCTCTAGGAAACATGACAAGGCACAGGAAAGGGCTTTCTGGAGACTGAGGTTTACTTTAGTCTCTCTATTTAGTCTGGCATCTAGAGAGAGAGACTCCTAGGCGTGTGTGGGGGGAGGGGGCAATTTTCTTTGTATTTCAAGCATCTACTCTATTAATTTAACTTAATTTGTTGGTAGCTGACTTCTGTCAGCTTGTATTTATGTTTCAGATTTGACAGGCCCGTTTTAGAATGCACAGGCACAGAAACATTGTGTTGCTTTCCAAACGAAACCAGAAAGATTTCTCTGGGGTAGTTTTGGAATTTATGGAATCAGAGGATGGGGGGACATGGAACAGGGCATAATTAAGACCTACATAGCAAATGGTGCTGTGGTCATATTAGGTATATTAATACTCACTGCTTTCCTTCCACACCTGCATTCCCTTTTGGTTTATTGTGCTAAAACTTACTCCTTTATTTCTTTGGCCATTATTTTCAGCTAGGAAATGAAAGAGCAACTTTGCTTTTCTGGCGGTCTTGTAAGCTTCTTTGTGACAGCTTGCCTTTTCAAACATTCTACAAATTAAAGCCTCCTGAGAGAGTAAGCTGTATCCTCCAGGCTACTGAGTAAGCCATGATGCTTCCTGACTTTATGAGCCTGGAAAAGAATTTCCACAAAGTTGGTGAAGAGAAGCAGGGAGATCCATCACACTGACTACAAAGTCATAAGGGTCAGACCTAAGATAAGAATAAAGGGAACGGAAGAAAAAGAACCTAGACCTCAATATTTAGCATTCATATATCCTGTTTCATAAACTGTATACAAAGATAGAGAAACAAAAATATTTGCCTTCATAAACAGTCTTAAATATTGTCTTAAGACAAAATCTACATGGGCAAACATGAATTTCTCATTTATTGCATATACTTAGAAGTTGTTTCTAGTCATAAAACTGAACTCTTTAGCTCAAAGAGATACACAGTTACTAGGCATAAGAGCCAGGATTTGAAATAGGGTTTCTTGGTCCAGTACTTTTTTCAATCTATCATGTCTTAAATATCCCCATAAAACTGGTGGGAGTTTGGAGGCTGCCACTAGGGGGAGCAATACTTCTCAAGAGGGCTCCCATGCAGGACTCTCTAGGAAACATGACAAGGCACAGGAAAGGGCTTTCTGGAGACTGAGGTTTACTTTAGTCTCTCTATTTAGTCTGGCATCTAGAGAGAGAGACTCCTAGGCGTGTGTGGGGGGAGGGGGCAATTTTCTTTGTATTTCAAGCATCTACTCTATTAATTTAACTTAATTTGTTGGTAGCTGACTTCTGTCAGCTTGTATTTATGTTTCAGATTTGACAGGCCCGTTTTAGAATGCACAGGCACAGAAACATTGTGTTGCTTTCCAAACGAAACCAGAAAGATTTCTCTGGGGTAGTTTTGGAATTTATGGAATCAGAGGATGGGGGGACATGGAACAGGGCATAATTAAGACCTACATAGCAAATGGTGCTGTGGTCATATTAGGTATATTAATACTCACTGCTTTCCTTCCACACCTGCATTCCCTTTTGGTTTATTGTGCTAAAACTTACTCCTTTATTTCTTTGGCCATTATTTTCAGCTAGGAAATGAAAGAGCAACTTTGCTTTTCTGGCGGTCTTGTAAGCTTCTTTGTGACAGCTTGCCTTTTCAAACATTCTACAAATTAAAGGCCTCCTGAGAGAGTACAAATGATTGTTTTAGCTACACAAGCCTGCATTGTCCAAATGAGTAGGATATGGACAAAGTGCTCATGGTTCAGTCCTAGTAAGCACAAGCTCCTTGAGGTGGAGTTCTCTCCTCTGCATTTGTAAGGTACAGTCAGAAAGTACTCTGAATTTGGCTTTCCAAATTCAGTCAACAGACATGGACTTGGGTGGGCAAGCATTTCAGCTCTTTGAGCCTCTAAGTTCCTTCTACAAACTGAGGAGAACACTTCAGAGAGTTCCTGTGAGGATCAAATAAGGGAGTGAGCTTATTATTTCTAAAGAACTATTTCTAAGAAACAGCTTCTTACTGTTTTCTAAGTCAAAAGGCATCAGATTAAGCATCACATACATCTAATAAATTAGTATCTTTTTCATGGAACAGGTAGAGGTAATCTACATTTCCATCTTGAAATTCCTCTTTGGAATTTCCAGGTGTCGGAGGAAAATTTTCAAGTTCTAGACACAGAAATACTCATTTGCTACATGGGCAGTGATGTACCATCTCAGGTCTCTCACCCTGACCAATCATTCTTAAACCCATTTCAGGTTTCAATACATGACCAGAACCTGGAAATTATACATACATCTGTTTTTTTGAACAGTGTCTTCCTCATCTTTTCAAACTTATCTGCCCCACATCCCAGCACAAGCTTTTCTTTCCATTCCAGATGGCCTGACTCTCCTTGTCATTAGTTTTGGGCAGCATTCATGCTCTTCCTATTGATTCTTCCAAATTTTCCCCATTCATTAAGAACAAGTTCAACCTCCTGCATTTCCACAGTCCACAAGAGTCTCTTCTTTTCCTGATCTTCTAGAGTTGTTTTACAGTGTACCACAAAGCCCTTTCTACTCTACCACATCTCATTCCGTCCATTAGATTGTAAACAAATACTTCAAGAAATCCTTTCATAGTCCCCTCTTTGGTATTCAGTAGAGTGCTGACATACTGAATAAACACTTCGTAAACACTTGTTTAGTGACTTTCTAAGCGCTGGAGCTGAGAATGATCATTTTGACAATATAGCACAGTGGATAAGAGCACAGATTCCAGAGCCACGGGGACTGGGTCCCAGCCCCCAGCTGCACCACTGAATAGTTTTGTAACCTTGCACAAGTAATTTACTTCTGAGTGACACAGTTTTCTCATCTGTAGAATGAAGAGCATTACTGCACCAAAGTAGGGTTGCAGTGAATATTCTACACAAGTTTGGGTATTTCAAAAACACAGAAAAGTACTTGGAAAGGTATAAAGACTAGGAAAGTGCAGATTTTTATTATTGTTTGGAGAAGACCCTTGAGAATCCCTTGGACTACAAGGAGATCAAATCAGTCAATCCTAAAGGAAATCAACCCTGAATATTTTCACTGGAAGGACTGATGCTGAGGTAGAAGCTCCAATACTTTGGCCACCTGATGCAGAGTCAACTCATTGGAAAAGAGCCTGATGCTGGGAAAGACTAAAGGCAGGAGGAGAAGGGGTGACAGAGAATGAGATGGCTGGAGAGCATGATCAACTCAAGGGGCATGAATCTGGGCAAACTCCAGAAGATAGTGGAGGATGGGGAAGCCTGGTGCACTGCAGTCCATGGGGTCACAAAAAGTTGGACACAACTTAGCGAGTGAACAACAAGATTGACATAACCACTGCCAACATCATTCACTCCTCATATCTGAATTTATGTGTACTGAATGCTGTGAGGATCTGCTTTGAAATGGGTAAATGACTGAGAAATGAAGGGTTTTCAAGAAAAATCCATCGATCAGGGCCACAGGGAAAAGGTAAGGAGTTTGTTGTGTGAGAGAGCAGAGCATGGACCAGAGTGTGTTTACCTTGGTGAAAGCCCTGGGGGTGGGAAAGACAAGTAGAGGGCTGAGGCCACATGGCACACTGGACTGGCAATGGTCTCAATTCTATTCTTGACTCAGGAATCTTGGAATAAGGACAGCTAGTTATTTCCATAACTGTTTTAACACTATTAACCAAAAGCTGTTATTTTAGAACACTTTTAAAAAAGCCAGAATTCTGCAATTGCAAAAAAAAAAAAAAAATGTAGAGTAAAAGAATAAGAATTGGAAAAATGTGAGCTTAGAAGCAAATAAGTTAAAGGCTACCGTGCAAAGAATATCAGCTCAAAACTCCTAGGAAGAAGTGATGAGGCTTTTTCCCTTACGCTGAAACACAGACTTTGTTTTCTGCTTAGGGATTCCTAAGATTAGAATAATCAAATCTACCACAAGGGAGGGTGGGCACAGGTATTCAGTAGACAAGTGTACAAACTTTATATATATATTTTTCCTTTCTCTTTCTTTTCCCCATCATGCCTCTTTCTTTATTTATATTTATATTCATCCATCTTTATTCCTTGGCCTGTGTCAGCCTCCCATCGCAGTGGCCTCTCTCACTCCAGAGCACCGCCTCCGGGTGCATCCGCTCCAGCGTGCTGGCTTGTAATTGCACACATTAGTCTAGCCATTCTATGGCACATGGGACCTTCCCAGGCAAGGGATTGAATCGGTGCCCCTTGCAGTGCAAGGTAGACTCTTTACCCACTGGACCACCAGGGAAGACCTATACAATTTTATTCTATCATGTTACTAGATTGATACTATCATATTTTAGAGAGGACGCAAAAGCTCTGAGAAGTTAACTTGCTCAGCTAGTGCAGGGAATTAGTAATGGGGTATGACCTTTGACCTTTAAAAACTGACTCTATTCAAGCATCCACTGGGGCCTAATAGGAAGGCATGTGGTTTGGCTTTATTTTTGGTTGGGTGTAATATACGCCAATGTTTGTAGTTACTCAGGGACGTGGACAATCACTAACAAGAACATTCTGGTTTTTAAGTAGCTGGAAGGCCATGTGGTTTGGCCTCATTTTTGTTGGGGGGCGTGGTAATTTGTGCAAAGGTTTGTTGTTAGTCAGGGAAATGGACAATCATTAACATGAATTTTCTAGATTTTAAGCATCTTAAAGCTGGATAACAGAAAGAATGCTGTGAGAAGACATCTTCTGCAAGTAAGAATATTTTTCTGAAATCAAAAATTATAGTGACCCAGACACTTGCAAGGGAGAGCTCTGTTTTGTACAGACACTTTGGAGAACAGGTTCACGAAGAGTTTTGTATCACCATTTGGCAAGGGCAACTGTTTTTTAAATCCTGGCTGCTTTTAATTTAATTGGCAATTAAAAGTTATTTAATGCTGGAAGCTCCATGACTAATCCAGGTGGTAGTATAGAAAGTATTTTTGGAATGAGAAAGGTCAACCGACCACACATTCTTAACTCTGTCCTCATACTTTCTGCCAAAACCTTTAGCTTCCTTCTCTTTAGAAATTTGCTTGAAGTCTTAAATTTGCTAACATGAGTAGCTCTATCTTCCTGCCAGGTAATTCATTTCAAGCTACAGACCTCTGACTGGATTTCCTATTTACCTTGAATAGAGATCATCAAATTCCAACCAGCTGCCACCTGCTTTGGTAAGTAAAGTTTTATCGGTACTCGACCATAGCAGATGAAGAACTTGCTATGGCTGCTTTTATGCTCTGTTGGCAGAATTGAACAGCTGAGACAGAGATGGGAGAACCTGCAAAGCTAAAATGGTTACTGTTCAGCCCTTTGCAAGAAAAGTCTGCTGACCCTGACCTAGAACATGGAAGCACTTTCACTTCTGGTTTATTTCAGTGTCTTCCTCATTTATAGGCAAACGCTAACCACTTTTTCAGAACTGCTATTTGCCAGGGCCACTTCTCTAGGAAGAATAAACTAACAGTTGGGGGATCTTTGGAGACTCTCCAGGTTTTCAGAGAATAGACAGTGACCGGCCGTCTCTGATTGCCTTGTGTCCTCTAATGTTCTCTGATTCATACTGGTCAGTTCTGTGACCTTGCATTCATCTCCTATACTTTTTTTTTTTTTTTTTTTGGCTAAGCTTTACATATTTACTAAGAAGTCTCTTTTTTTCTTACTTGCTTTTCTTATACTTTTCAACTGGGAAAAAACATATGTCATCGTCATTTCCTTTGGTTCTATAAAGGAAACAAGCCAAACCAAATTGAAACTGGTTTCTTCCCTCCCTATCTGCCCAGCCTTCAGTTTTTACATTATCTATAAACTTGGAAACTGCATTTCATGAGCTTATGGGACCATGATTACATTATCTGTTTTGTACAGACACTTTGGAGAACAGGTTCACGAAGAGTTTTGTATCACCATTTGGCAAGGGCAACTGTTTTTTAAATCCTGGCTGCTTTTAATTTAATTGGCAATTAAAAGTTATTTAATGCTGGAAGCTCCATGACTAATCCAGGTGGTAGTATAGAAAGTATTTTTGGAATGAGAAAGGTCAACCGACCACACATTCTTAACTCTGTCCTCATACTTTCTGCCAAAACCTTTAGCTTCCTTCTCTTTAGAAATTTGCTTGAAGTCTTAAATTTGCTAACATGAGTAGCTCTATCTTCCTGCCAGGTAATTCATTTCAAGCTACAGACCTCTGACTGGATTTCCTATTTACCTTGAATAGAGATCATCAAATTCCAACCAGCTGCCACCTGCTTTGGTAAGTAAAGTTTTATCGGTACTCGACCATAGCAGATGAAGAACTTACTATGGCTGCTTTTATGCTCTGTTGGCAGAATTGAACAGCTGAGACAGAGATGGGAGAACCTGCAAAGCTAAAATGGTTACTGTTCAGCCCTTTGCAAGAAAAGTCTGCTGACCCTGACCTAGAACATGGAAGCACTTTCACTTCTGGTTTATTTCAGTGTCTTCCTCATTTATAGGCAAACGCTAACCACTTTTTCAGAACTGCTATTTGCCAGGGCCACTTCTCTAGGAAGAATAAACTAACAGTTGGGGGATCTTTGGAGACTCTCCAGGTTTTCAGAGAATAGACAGTGACCGGCCGTCTCTGATTGCCTTGTGTCCTCTAATGTTCTCTGATTCATACTGGTCAGTTCTGTGACCTTGCATTCATCTCCTATACTTTTTTTTTTTTTTTTTTTGGCTAAGCTTTACATATTTACTAAGAAGTCTCTTTTTCTCTGACTTGCTTTTCTTATACTTTTCAACTGGGAAAAAACATATGTCATCGTCATTTCCTTTGGTTCTATAAAGGAAACAAGCCAAACCAAATTGAAACTGGTTTCTTCCCTCCCTATCTGCCCAGCCTTCAGTTTTTACATTATCTATAAACTTGGAAACTGCATTTCATGAGCTTATGACTTTTACATATAACATTATTCACAACCGTGGTTCTGAAATTGACCCTGGAGGCATTTTCCATCTGATTCTCTCTTCCATTCGAAGAAGTTTCCATCTGTGCATACTCTGTGTTGCCCAAGCTAAAGCCTTCCAAATACTCCTTAATTCATCTCCTATTCAACACCACTTTGGAACAATGTCCAGAGCTTTCTGGGAAGTATAAACATTTAGAGCATACAGATTTCTCTATCCTACCAGATCAAAAATGTCAGCAAAAAAATGTCAGTAGAGTATGAGCACCCTCTCCTGCTGTCTGGATTTGGGCTGACAATTCTCCATCACACTGTGTTTTCCTCGACACCTTTCAAGCACTCGTTTTCCAACAACTGCCCAGGAGTTCTCAAAATAAGAGTAAAGCTCCCGATTTTGTGATGTACTGGAAAATGGCGTGTGGTACACTGGTGTCATCTCTAAGGGACGATGATTATACTATCAAATGTGTATCCACTGCATGCCAGGCACTTGACAGATAATGAGCCTACTTTTCCTTTGCTCTCCTGCAGAGTGGGTAGGATCATTTTAATGAATGAGAAAACAAGAGGTCAGAGGGGTGAGACACCCGTGGATACTAAGTGGAAGACCGAGATGCTGTGATTCTAGCCTTCCTGTTCTCTACCATTGTGGGGGGTCCTCAGAGTTAACTGCTGTGCCATCAGGCTGCTCCTCCTGACCAAAGCGAAGGGGGGAGTGAGTGGGTACACCCAGACCTACAGTAGAAGGAAGCCGGGGACTGGCTTAGGGATCAAAAGGCAAAAACTCCTTGGCATTAGCCTATTTCCTAGGGTTCCATACAGACGGAATGGCACCCGTGAGCTGCTTCTCCATCTCTAGGAAGGCATCAGTATTTTCTTCCAAGTCTGTAGTTTCATATTTCTCTCTATGTATTCCTCTGAAAAGTCCCATGACCTTTAGGAAAGTCTTGCTTAAATGCTTTAAGTCTTCTATCAGCTGAGGGATGAGGAGCACGTGATTGCAGGCTCACTCCTGCACCAAAAGTGTTGGGGAGGAAGCAGGGACTTCCCCGGTGCATCAGCTGTATTTAGATCTTTCTCAGAGGAAAGGATCTATCTTCATGCAGCCTTACTTGCCAGTTTTGTAGTCTAGCTCCCTGTGGCAATCCAGGAGAATGTGAATATCCTTACAGGTATTGTTACTGGGGTTGGATTCAGATGTAGGAATATATTTGTGTATAATGACATGAGCCTCCTGGTATCAGAGGTGGAGCATAGTTACTTACAAGCTTCTTCAGCTAGCGTGCCCCATCTCCAAATGCAAATGCAACTTTTGCCTGAATCTCAACTCAAAATGTGGCGCAGGATAGAAAGGCCTGGGTAGTGTTCAGTATTCATCAGAGTGACCAAAAAGCGAGAAATGGTTCAGCTTCATCTTGTTTGTGACTGAGGTATCTAGGCACACACATGTTCAGACCATCAACACTGTAAACATACCTGGTTAGAGATACAAACACAGATGTGACCATGATCATGTTTATTGAGTGCCTACTACATGCTGAGCACTGTGCATATTTACAGTTGGGTGTTTATGTAAAGGCAGAGTGATGGAGAGAAGAATGGTCTTTCCCTGAAACAGGCATGCCACAATCAAAACCAAAGCCTCACAACTGGAAGACAGCTGGCTAGAAGACAGAATGCTACTTAGATGCTAGGTGTAGCTGACCCCAATGGCTTCTTTCTAAAATAGCAACGAGTCTATGTATTCAACTAAGGTTAAAATCAATACAAACAAACAGGGTCCCTGGGGCCAGATAGAGTCGAACAATCTCTGTGCTTCAATTTTAGTATTTGCAAAATTGGAATAGTAATCTCAAAGGGTTATTCTAGGAATAAACGGGGGGCTTTCCTGGTGGCTCAGTGGTAAAGAATCCACCTGCCAATTCAAGAGATATGGATTTAATCCCTGGGTTGAGAAGAACCCCTGGAGAAGGAAATGGCAACCCACTCTGGTATTCTTGCCTGGGAAATCCCATGGACAGAGGAGCCTGGTGGGCTACAGTCCATGGGGGTCGCAAAGTGTTCAACACTACATAACAACTAAACAACAAGAATAAACAGACTTTTTTTTAGAAAAAGATTTATTTATTTATTTTGGGGGAATGGGGTGGGGAGGGAGGGGGGAGAGCAGGCCACTTCTATTGGTCTTTCATTTCTCTATTTTCATCCATCTTTGTTCTTTGGCCCATGTGGGCCTCCCATCGCAGTGGCCTCTGTTGTCACAGAGCACCGGCTCTGGGCGCGTGTGCTCCAGAGCTCTGGCTCGGTAATTGGACACGTGGGTCCAGCTGCTCCGTGGCATGTGGGATCTTCCCAGGCCAGGGATCGAACTGGCGCCCCTTGCACTGCAAGGTGGTATCCTTACCTACTGGACCACCAGGGAAGCCCCATAAACAGACATTTGTAAAACACTCAGAACAGCTTATAGCTCAAAGCAAGTGCTCAATAAATGTTAGTAATGCTGATGATGGTGAGGAGGATTTCTCTGTTGGCCTGGATGTGATGGGAGATAAGGCACCACTAGATATCAACTCTTGGTGCTTATTCACCCTACATCAGTGCTTTGAAAATTGTACAATTATGTGCCACAGAACCTCAGCCTTCTTGAAACATCTCAAGGGCAGAACATGGCCAAGGGAGTGGGAATAAGTTGGGGGGGGGTGTGCCATTCTGGAACTCTGCCATAATTACACATTAGAGGCTGGAAGTCCGGATTATGCAAAATCACGCAGACTGCAGTCTCCAGCAATTAGGAAATACCCCTCCTCACCACTGGCATCCCTCATTCCTTCATGAGTTATCATTTGTCTCGTGTCTATTATGTTCTTGTTGACTAAAATAGCAACGAGTCTATGTATTCAACTAAGGTTAAAATCAATACAAACAAACAGGGTCCCTGGGGCCAGATAGAGTCGAACAATCTCTGTGCTTCAATTTTAGTATTTGCAAAATTGGAATAGTAATCTCAAAGGGTTATTCTAGGAATAAACGGGGGGCTTTCCTGGTGGCTCAGTGGTAAAGAATCCACCTGCCAATTCAAGAGATATGGATTTAATCCCTGGGTTGAGAAGAACCCCTGGAGAAGGAAATGGCAACCCACTCTGGTATTCTTGCCTGGGAAATCCCATGGACAGAGGAGCCTGGTGGGCTACAGTCCATGGGGGTCGCAAAGTGTTCAACACTACATAACAACTAAACAACAAGAATAAACAGACTTTTTTTTAGAAAAAGATTTATTTATTTATTTTGGGGGAATGGGGTGGGGAGGGAGGGGGGAGAGCAGGCCACTTCTATTGGTCTTTCATTTCTCTATTTTCATCCATCTTTGTTCTTTGGCCCATGTGGGCCTCCCATCGCAGTGGCCTCTGTTGTCACAGAGCACCGGCTCTGGGCGCGTGTGCTCCAGAGCTCTGGCTCGGTAATTGGACACGTGGGTCCAGCTGCTCCGTGGCATGTGGGATCTTCCCAGGCCAGGGATCGAACTGGCGCCCCTTGCACTGCAAGGTGGTATCCTTACCTACTGGACCACCAGGGAAGCCCCATAAACAGACATTTGTAAAACACTCAGAACAGCTTATAGCTCAAAGCAAGTGCTCAATAAATGTTAGTAATGCTGATGATGGTGAGGAGGATTTCTCTGTTGGCCTGGATGTGATGGGAGATAAGGCACCACTAGATATCAACTCTTGGTGCTTATTCACCCTACATCAGTGCTTTGAAAATTGTACAATTATGTGCCACAGAACCTCAGCCTTCTTGAAACATCTCAAGGGCAGAACATGGCCAAGGGAGTGGGAATAAGTTGGGGGGGGGTGTGCCATTCTGGAACTCTGCCATAATTACACATTAGAGGCTGGAAGTCCGGATTATGCAAAATCACGCAGACTGCAGTCTCCAGCAATTAGGAAATACCCCTCCTCACCACTGGCATCCCTCATTCCTTCATGAGTTATCATTTGTCTCGTGTCTATTATGTTCTTGTTGACAAAACAAGATACATTCTTAAACATGTACCTTTGACGAAGAGTGACATAACCCAGAAGGTAATATAGAAAAATAAATAACTACTTCTAATACACAATGGAAGGGCTGAGATAGAGTTTTACGTGTAGGGTTCCATGTGTGTTGGGAAGGGGGTCATTTGACCCACCCTGGTTGGGGTAGGTTTCCTGTCAGGAAGGATAGGCTTAGGCAGACAAAGTAGGCTAGAAGTTCCAAAGCAAACTCATAAACAGCAAGTAACTAGGTACTGCCGAAGGGAAGACCTCAGTGGGGTGAAGTAAGAGATGAAGCCAGAGAGTCAGGCAGATTTCCGATGATGAGGGATACTGTGTATCATGCTAGGGCATCTGGAACTTATCTTCAAGTGCTGGAAGGCCAAGGAAAGATTTTAAGCCAGGCAGCAGCATGGACAACTTTGGTAGAAAGGTGCTCTGGCAGCAGCATTTCAAATGATCTAGGGCAGAAGTGAATACTCATTCCATGTAAAGGGACTTACAGCAAATATTTTAGGCTTTCAGGGCCACCTACGGTCTCTGTTATATATTCCACTTTTTATTTGTCTTTAATAATCCCTTAAAAATACAAAAGTCATTCCTTTAATAATCCTTTAAAAAACCTGAGTTCAAAACCCAGCTCCACTTTTTAAGTGAAAGATCTTGAGCAAGTTAATTAAACAGCTCTGGGCTCAATTTCAATGGGTCACTTAATAATCCTCTAAAAGCCATTCTTAATAAGCCCTATAAAAAAAATATAAAGCTATGGGCTGAAATCTGCCAGCCCCTGGTCTTGAGAAAGCAAATACAGAGTTAGGAAGCTGCTGCAATCGTCTGGAGCTGACATGTAAGCTAAGGACAGGCAGTGCAAACAGAGACCAGTGGAGGCTCAAAGAGTGACTGAAGAACTAGAACAGTGGGAGGGGGGGAACTGGGTGGGGGGAGGGTCAAGGGATATGCATATGAATGATCTGGGAACATATATGTACAAAAAAAAATAAATAAATAAATTAAAAAAAAAAAAGAACTAGAACAGTCTAGAAATGTAGGGAAACCTCATTTTATTTCACTTTGCAATCTGTGCTTCACAGATACTAAATCTTCTTTAATAAATTGAAGGTTTGTGGCAACTCTGTGTCGAACAAGTCTGCTGGTGGCCATTTTTCTTTTTTTGTTTTTCTTTTCTTTAGTATCTGGTGGCCTTTACTAAACATTAAAAAAAAATTCTTATGTTGTCTTATGTTGTCTTGGGGGATACCGTGGAAGTAACACATAGATTCTAGGGGTTAGATCTAGTAGACAGACTACCAGAAGAACTATAGATGGAGATTTATAACATTGTACAGGAGGCTGATCAAAACTATCCCAAAGAAAAAGAAATGTAAGAACACTAAATGGTTGTCTGAGGAGGCCTTATAAATAGCCGAGAAAAGCAGAGAAGAGAAAGGCAAAGGAGAAAGGGAAAGATATACTCAACTGAATACAGAGTTCTAAAGGATAGCAAGGAGAGATAAGAAAGCTTTCTTAAGTAAACAGTGTAAAGAAATAGAGGAAAATAATAGAACGGGAAAGACTAGCAGGCTTTTCAAGAAAATTAGAGATGCCAAGGAAACATTTCATGCAAAGATGGGCACAGTAAAGGACAGAAACAAAAGATATTAAGAATAGACATCAAGAATACACAGAGGGGGCTTCCCTGGTGGTCCAGTGGGTAAGGACACTGCATTGCAGTGCAAGGCGATTTGATCCCAGCTCCACTTTTAAGTGAAAGATCTTGAGCAAGTTAATTAAACAGCTCTGGGCTCAATTTCAATGGGTCACTTAATAATCCTCTAAAAGCCATTCTTAATAAGCCCTATAAAAAAAATATAAAGCTATGGGCTGAAATCTGCCAGCCCCTGGTCTTGAGAAAGCAAATACAGAGTTAGGAAGCTGCTGCAATCGTCTGGAGCTGACATGTAAGCTAAGGACAGGCAGTGCAAACAGAGACCAGTGGAGGCTCAAAGAGTGACTGAAGAACTAGAACAGTGGGAGGGGGGGAACTGGGTGGGGGGAGGGTCAAGGGATATGCATATGAATGATCTGGGAACATATATGTACAAAAATAAATAAATAAATAAATTAAAAAAAAAAAAGAACTAGAACAGTCTAGAAATGTAGGGAAACCTCATTTTATTTCACTTTGCAATCTGTGCTTCACAGATACTAAATCTTCTTTAATAAATTGAAGGTTTGTGGCAACTCTGTGTCGAACAAGTCTGCTGGTGGCCATTTTTCTTTTTTTGTTTTTCTTTTCTTTAGTATCTGGTGGCCTTTACTAAACATTAAAAAAAAATTCTTATGTTGTCTTATGTTGTCTTGGGGGATACCGTGGAAGTAACACATAGATTCTAGGGGTTAGATCTAGTAGACAGACTACCAGAAGAACTATAGATGGAGATTTATAACATTGTACAGGAGGCTGATCAAAACTATCCCAAAGAAAAAGAAATGTAAGAACACTAAATGGTTGTCTGAGGAGGCCTTATAAATAGCCGAGAAAAGCAGAGAAGAGAAAGGCAAAGGAGAAAGGGAAAGATATACTCAACTGAATACAGAGTTCTAAAGGATAGCAAGGAGAGATAAGAAAGCTTTCTTAAGTAAACAGTGTAAAGAAATAGAGGAAAATAATAGAACGGGAAAGACTAGCAGGCTTTTCAAGAAAATTAGAGATGCCAAGGAAACATTTCATGCAAAGATGGGCACAGTAAAGGACAGAAACAAAAGATATTAAGAATAGACATCAAGAATACACAGAGGGGGCTTCCCTGGTGGTCCAGTGGGTAAGGACACTGCATTGCAGTGCAAGGGGCGCCGGTTTGATCCCTGACCTGGGAAGATCCCATGTGATGTGGAGCGGCTGGACAGATGTGTCCAATTACCGAGCTGGAGCTCTGGAGCACATGCTCTGCGACAACAGAGGCCACCGCGATGGGAGGTCCACATGGGCCAAAGAACAAAAAGATGGATGAAAATAGATAAAAGAAAGACCAATAGAAGTGGCCTGCCTGCCCCTCTCCCTGCCCAGCCTGCCCCTCCCCCCCCAAAAAGAATACACAGAGGAACTACACAAAAAGGTCTTACTGAATGAGAGAGCCACAGTGGTGTGGTCATTCACCTAGCGTCAGACACCGTGGAGTGTAAAGTCAAGTGGGCGCTAGGAAGCATTACGAGGAACAAAGCTAGTGGAGGTGATGGAATTCCAATTGAGCTATTTCAAATTCTAAAAGGTGATGCTGTTAAAGTACTATGTTCAATATGCCAACAAATTTGGAAAACTCAGCAGTGGTCACAGGACTGGAAAAGGTCAGTTTTCATTTCAATTCCGAAGAAGGGCAATGTTCAAACTACAGTGCAACTGCTCTCATTTCGCCTGCTAGCAGGATAATGCTCAAAATCCTTCAAGCTAGGCTTCAACAGTACATGAACTGGGAACTTCTAGATGTTCAAGCTGGATTTAGAAAAAGCAGAGGAACCAGAGATCAAACTGCCAACATCTATCGGATCACAGAAAAGGCAAGGGTATTACAGAAAAATGACTTCTGTTTCATTGACCACACAATAGCCTTTGATTATATGGATCACAACAACCTGTGGAAATTCTTCAAGGGATAGGAATATCAGATTGCCTTACCTGCTTCCAGATAAACATGTAAGCAGGTCAAGAAGCAACAATTAGAACCAGACATGGAACAACATATTGGTTCCAAATTGGGTAAGGAGTACATCAAGGCTGTATACTGGCACCCTGCTTATTTAAAGAGATGCCAAGGAAACATTTCATGCAAAGATGGGCACAGTAAAGGACAGAAACAAAAGATATTAAGAATAGACATCAAGAATACACAGAGGGGGCTTCCCTGGTGGTCCAGTGGGTAAGGACACTGCATTGCAGTGCAAGGGGCGCCGGTTTGATCCCTGACCTGGGAAGATCCCATGTGATGTGGAGCGGCTGGACAGATGTGTCCAATTACCGAGCTGGAGCTCTGGAGCACATGCTCTGCGACAACAGAGGCCACCGCGATGGGAGGTCCACATGGGCCAAAGAACAAAAGATGGATGAAAATAGATAAAATGAAAAACTAATAGAAGTGGCCTGCCTGCCCTCTCCCTGCCCAGCCTGCCCCTCCCCCCCCAAAAAGAATACACAGAGGAACTACACAAAAAGGTCTTACTGAATGAGAGAGCCACAGTGGTGTGGTCATTCACCTAGCGTCAGACACCGTGGAGTGTAAAGTCAAGTGGGCGCTAGGAAGCATTACGAGGAACAAAGCTAGTGGAGGTGATGGAATTCCAATTGAGCTATTTCAAATTCTAAAAGGTGATGCTGTTAAAGTACTATGTTCAATATGCCAACAAATTTGGAAAACTCAGCAGTGGTCACAGGACTGGAAAAGGTCAGTTTTCATTTCAATTCCGAAGAAGGGCAATGTTCAAACTACAGTGCAACTGCTCTCATTTCGCCTGCTAGCAGGATAATGCTCAAAATCCTTCAAGCTAGGCTTCAACAGTACATGAACTGGGAACTTCTAGATGTTCAAGCTGGATTTAGAAAAAGCAGAGGAACCAGAGATCAAACTGCCAACATCTATCGGATCACAGAAAAGGCAAGGGTATTACAGAAAAATGACTTCTGTTTCATTGACCACACAATAGCCTTTGATTATATGGATCACAACAACCTGTGGAAATTCTTCAAGGGATAGGAATATCAGATTGCCTTACCTGCTTCCAGATAAACATGTAAGCAGGTCAAGAAGCAACAATTAGAACCAGACATGGAACAACATATTGGTTCCAAATTGGGTAAGGAGTACATCAAGGCTGTATACTGGCACCCTGCTTATTTAAAGAGTACATCACATGAAATGTCAGGCTGGATTAATCACAAGCTGGAATCAAGATTGTGGGGAGAAACAGTAACAACCTCAGATAGGCAGATGATACCATCCTGATGGCAGAGAATGAAGAGAAACTAAAGAGGCTTTTGATGAAGATGAAAGAGGAAAGTGAAAAGCTGGCCTAAAACTCAATATTCAGAAAATGAAGACCATGGCATCCGGTCCCATAACTTTAGGGCAAATGGATGGGGGAAAATGGAAACAGTGGCAGAGTTTGGGGGGCTCCAAATGCACTGCAGAAAGTGACTAAACCTATGAAATTAAAAGACACTTGCTCCTTGGAAGAAGGCTATGACAAACCTAGTTAGTGTATTAAAAAGCAGAGACATCACTTTGCTGACAAAAGATCCATATAGTCAAGACACTGATGCTTTTGAACTATAGAGTAGACTCTTGAGAGTCCCCTGGATAGCAAGGAGACCAAACCAGTCAATCTTAAAGGAAATCAACCCTGGATATTCATTTGAAAGACTTATGCTGAAGCTCCAGTACTCTGGCTACCTGAAGCAAAGAGCTGACTCGCTGGAAAAGACCTAACTGGGAAAGGATGAGGGCAGGAGGAGAAGGGGACAACAGAGGATGAGATGGTTGGATGGCATCACTGACTCAATGGACATGAGTTTGAGTAAACTTTTGGGGAGGATAGTGGAAGGCCAGAGAGCGGCACGAGAAGGGCAATGTTCAAACTACAGTGCAACTGCTCTCATTTCGCCTGCTAGCAGGATAATGCTCAAAATCCTTCAAGCTAGGCTTCAACAGTACATGAACTGGGAACTTCTAGATGTTCAAGCTGGATTTAGAAAAAGCAGAGGAACCAGAGATCAAACTGCCAACATCTATCGGATCACAGAAAAGGCAAGGGTATTACAGAAAAATGACTTCTGTTTCATTGACCACACAATAGCCTTTGATTATATGGATCACAACAACCTGTGGAAATTCTTCAAGGGATAGGAATATCAGATTGCCTTACCTGCTTCCAGATAAACATGTAAGCAGGTCAAGAAGCAACAATTAGAACCAGACATGGAACAACATATTGGTTCCAAATTGGGTAAGGAGTACATCAAGGCTGTATACTGGCACCCTGCTTATTTAAAGAGTACATCACATGAAATGTCAGGCTGGATTAATCACAAGCTGGAATCAAGATTGTGGGGAGAAACAGTAACAACCTCAGATAGGCAGATGATACCATCCTGATGGCAGAGAATGAAGAGAAACTAAAGAGGCTTTTGATGAAGATGAAAGAGGAAAGTGAAAAGCTGGCCTAAAACTCAATATTCAGAAAATGAAGACCATGGCATCCGGTCCCATAACTTTAGGGCAAATGGATGGGGGAAAATGGAAACAGTGGCAGAGTTTGGGGGGCTCCAAATGCACTGCAGAAAGTGACTAAACCTATGAAATTAAAAGACACTTGCTCCTTGGAAGAAGGCTATGACAAACCTAGTTAGTGTATTAAAAAGCAGAGACATCACTTTGCTGACAAAAGATCCATATAGTCAAGACACTGATGCTTTTGAACTATAGAGTAGACTCTTGAGAGTCCGCTGGATAGCAAGGAGACCAAACCAGTCAATCTTAAAGGAAATCAACCCTGGATATTCATTTGAAAGACTTATGCTGAAGCTCCAGTACTCTGGCTACCTGAAGCAAAGAGCTGACTCGCTGGAAAAGACCTAACTGGGAAAGGATGAGGGCAGGAGGAGAAGGGGACAACAGAGGATGAGATGGTTGGATGGCATCACTGACTCAATGAACATGAGTTTGAGTAAACTTTGGGAGATAGTGAAGGCCAGAAGAGCCTGGCATGCTGCAGTCCATGGGGTCACAAAGAGTCAGACACGACTTAGGGACTGGACAGCAACAGGTGATTAGCAATGCTGTTATAGTTTCAGGTGAATAACAAAGGGATGCAGCCATATATACACGCATGTATCCATTCTCTCCCAAACTCCCCTCCTATCCTGGCTGTACTGGCACTACTTTTCCAATAGTATTTGGTCACTTCAGGTCTCTGTGCCATATTTTGGTAATTTCCCCAATATTTCAATCCTTTTAATAATGATTATATATGTTATGGCAATAAGCGATCTTTGACATTACTCCTGTGACTCTCAGGGCTCAGATGATTTTTATTTTTATTATTGCTTTTAAATTTTGGCCTCTTTTATTGTTGTCTTTTATTTATTCATTTTCATCCATCTTTATTCTTTGGCCTGTGTGGGCCTCCCACTGCAGTGGCCTCTCTCATTGCAGAGCACCGGCTCTGGGATCTCGAGCTCCAGAGAACTGGCTCGTAATTGGACACACTGGTCCAGCCACTCCGTGGCATGTGGGATCTTACCGGGTCAGGGATCAAACCAATGCACCCTGCATGGCAAGGCGGACTCTTTACCCACTGGACCACCTGGGAAGCCTCAGATGATTTTTAGATTAAGACATAAGAAAGTATTTTTAGATTAAGACATAGTGCTATTTAATTCATAATGCTATTCCAGTTTACAGTATAGTGTAAACATAACTTTTATATGTTCTGGGAAGCCAAAAAATATGGACTAACTTTACTGTGATATCTGCTTTACTGTGATCTGGAGCTGGGCCTCCACTATCTCTGAGGCATGCCTATATTTTGCTTTGGAAAGCTGGATTGACTGGAGGTACCCTTTACTGAGACAAGGATGGAGGAGATTAGTTTTAGAGACTTATGCTGAAGC
This sequence comes from Tragulus kanchil, assembly GCA_022376925.1. Taxonomy (NCBI): domain Eukaryota; kingdom Metazoa; phylum Chordata; class Mammalia; order Artiodactyla; family Tragulidae; genus Tragulus; species Tragulus kanchil. Next base: position 122,190,171 of record JAIOJX010000023.1, on the reverse strand, counting down.
TCCAGTACTCTGGCTACCTGAAGCAAAGAGCTGACTCGCTGAAAAACTGGGAAAGATTGAGGGCAGGAGGAGAAGGGGACAACAGAGGATGAGATGGTTGGATGGCATCACTGACTCAATGAACATGAGTTTGAGTAAACTTTGGGAGATAGTGAAGGCCAGAAGAGCCTGGCATGCTGCAGTCCATGGGGTCACAAAGAGTCAGACACGACTTAGGGACTGGACAGCAACAGGTGATTAGCAATGCTGTTATAGTTTCAGGTGAATAACAAAGGGATGCAGCCATATATACACGCATGTATCCATTCTCTCCCAAACTCCCCTCCTATCCTGGCTGTACTGGCACTACTTTTCCAATAGTATTTGGTCACTTCAGGTCTCTGTGCCATATTTTGGTAATTTCCCCAATATTTCAATCCTTTTAATAATGATTATATATGTTATGGCAATAAGCGATCTTTGACATTACTCCTGTGACTCTCAGGGCTCAGATGATTTTTATTTTTATTATTGCTTTTAAATTTTGGCCTCTTTTATTGTTGTCTTTTATTTATTCATTTTCATCCATCTTTATTCTTTGGCCTGTGTGGGCCTCCCACTGCAGTGGCCTCTCTCATTGCAGAGCACCGGCTCTGGGATCTCGAGCTCCAGAGAACTGGCTCGTAATTGGACACACTGGTCCAGCCACTCCGTGGCATGTGGGATCTTACCGGGTCAGGGATCAAACCAATGCACCCTGCATGGCAAGGCGGACTCTTTACCCACTGGACCACCTGGGAAGCCTCAGATGATTTTTAGATTAAGACATAAGAAAGTATTTTTAGATTAAGACATAGTGCTATTTAATTCATAATGCTATTCCAGTTTACAGTATAGTGTAAACATAACTTTTATATGTTCTGGGAAGCCAAAAAATATGGACTAACTTTACTGTGATATCTGCTTTACTGTGATCTGGAGCTGGGCCTCCACTATCTCTGAGGCATGCCTATATTTTGCTTTGGAAAGCTGGATTGACTGGAGGTACCCTTTACTGAGACAAGGATGGAGGAGATTAGTTTTAGAGATACTGAGCTGACCTTTTTGTGGTGCATCTGGGTTAGGATGCCTAGGAGACAGCTTTATATTTGAGTCAGAAGAGACAGGTGCTCTGTACTATATACAAGAAACTCATCAGCATACAGAAGAGTCCTAGAGCCACGGGATCACTAGTGTACACAGAGTGAGACTCCTAAGGGGGTAGCTAAGTGGTTGGTAGAGGAAGAGGAATCTCAAAGACGCCGAGAAAGAACAACCAGAGGAGTAGGAAGCAAGCCAAGTGCACGTGGTTTCTAAAGTAGTAAGAACGTGTTTCCAGAAAAGTGGGGCTCAGACTGTGTAGAATGTTGCTGAGAGCTCAGATTAGATAAGGCATGTTTTGTGAGACAACTTTCTTCTTTTTGAACAAACAAGAAATAAGCTTTTTTTGCGGGAGAGGGGGCTTTACCGAAGAGGAATGTATGTTATACATTACATGTGGCCTTAGAATGTGAGGTGGGCAAGTAGTAGCCAACTCCATGATGAAGTGAGTGGAAATGTCAGGCAGGATTTTAAAAACTCATAATCAACAACCTTTGGAGGGGACTGGACCTAAGACAGCCTTCTATATATGAAGTATTTTCAGGTTATATATTGGCTACTTGAGGGCTATAATATTAATGTTTTCAAACCACTGGAGCGGAGTATCCTCTACTAGACCTTCAGTGTATCTCAGCTTCAGGGGCCTTTCCTCACTTACGATCTCACCGTCTGGCACCCATCACTGTACAGAACAGCCCACAGACATTTGGGGAGCTGAATGGGTGACTTCACAGGACTCCCCCAGTAACCCCCAACTTCTATTCATGCTCATCTATAATCCACTCACTATAAAATGGCCAGCGTGAATCTATGAAAATGGAAATTAGATCATTTTAATTTCCTGATTCATATCCTCCAAAATCTCCCTGTGGTACTCCGACTGAAACCCCAGCCTCTCATCCTGGTCTCTGGTTGCTCCATGGCCTCATCCCATATCATCTCTACCTTCAGCTGGCTACTCTCCAGCCAAATGAGCTACTTTGGGGTTCTTTCAACACAAAAAACTCATTTTCACTTCGGTAGATTTGCATGGCTTCTCCCTTTTCCAGGAAGGCTCTTCCTTTGGATGTTCTGTTGCTGGACCCTGGTCCTCATTCAGCTCTTGGTTTCCAGGTCACCCCTTCTGAGTAACTCATCGACTGAGGTCATCAGATCATTCCTTAGCAAAACCCTGTTTTATTTTCTGTCCAGAAAATTCTCATCACCATCTGCTATTATTCTTATGTCCTTCTCTGTGTTTACTGTCTTGCTCCACACTCATTTATTAATTCACTCACTGCTCATTTAGTACCTATTTAGTACCAGGTACTCTTTCCAGGACTGGGGACAGAGTAGTGAAGAAAAATTTTTACCAATATGGATAGGAAATCAACACATACATATACAATATGTCAGAGGATGATAAAATTCTGTGAATAAAATAGAGTTAAAGGGCCAGAGAATGATGAGGAGTGCTCTTTTAGTCAGAACAAGCAGGAAAGATCTTTCTGACGTGAGTCATTTGAGCAGATATATAAATGCACATGAAGTGCAAGAGAACATGGACTTTTGTTTCATTCACTGCAATATTCTCAGCAAGTAGGTGTGCATCTGGCATATGACAGATAGATGAATATTTATGAGGTAAATAAATATGCATGATTTTCCCTTAGCATTTAAACATTTACTTCTCTGGTTTCCAAACTAGACTCTGAGTTGCCTTGACAGGAAATGAATCTCCTCTCCCTCTGTCCCTCATATCTAACATGGGGTCTGGCTCAGAGCAGGCACAGAAAAATGTGCGAAATAAAGGAAGGAATAGGGATTAGGGAGGAGCAGTTTGTCATAATACTCTGAGGGACATCCTGTAAACGACTGCTTAAGAAGCAGACATGTGCTTCTAAGAATGATGTGAATTCATTCGACTAGTAAGTTACACATCTGATGAATTATTAGTGATTCTTTCTGAAAGCCAATTTCTTTCAAATCAAGTTTTGGCATACTTAAAAGCCAAGGAGCAACAACAGACTTCAGTCACTTCCTTTCTACCTTGACCTAGCTTAGTGGCTCAGGCTATTCAGGACGTTTTATTCTAAAAAAAGACTTCAAAAGGTACTGAGCTACCTTCTTAGCTGGCTACTCTCCAGCCAAATGAGCTACTTTGGGGTTCTTTCAACACAAAAAACTCATTTTCACTTCGGTAGATTTGCATGGCTTCTCCCTTTTCCAGGAAGGCTCTTCCTTTGGATGTTCTGTTGCTGGACCCTGGTCCTCATTCAGCTCTTGGTTTCCAGGTCACCCCTTCTGAGTAACTCATCGACTGAGGTCATCAGATCATTCCTTAGCAAAACCCTGTTTTATTTTCTGTCCAGAAAATTCTCATCACCATCTGCTATTATTCTTATGTCCTTCTCTGTGTTTACTGTCTTGCTCCACACTCATTTATTAATTCACTCACTGCTCATTTAGTACCTATTTAGTACCAGGTACTCTTTCCAGGACTGGGGACAGAGTAGTGAAGAAAAATTTTTACCAATATGGATAGGAAATCAACACATACATATACAATATGTCAGAGGATGATAAAATTCTGTGAATAAAATAGAGTTAAAGGGCCAGAGAATGATGAGGAGTGCTCTTTTAGTCAGAACAAGCAGGAAAGATCTTTCTGACGTGAGTCATTTGAGCAGATATATAAATGCACATGAAGTGCAAGAGAACATGGACTTTTGTTTCATTCACTGCAATATTCTCAGCAAGTAGGTGTGCATCTGGCATATGACAGATAGATGAATATTTATGAGGTAAATAAATATGCATGATTTTCCCTTAGCATTTAAACATTTACTTCTCTGGTTTCCAAACTAGACTCTGAGTTGCCTTGACAGGAAATGAATCTCCTCTCCCTCTGTCCCTCATATCTAACATGGGGTCTGGCTCAGAGCAGGCACAGAAAAATGTGCGAAATAAAGGAAGGAATAGGGATTAGGGAGGAGCAGTTTGTCATAATACTCTGAGGGACATCCTGTAAACGACTGCTTAAGAAGCAGACATGTGCTTCTAAGAATGATGTGAATTCATTCGACTAGTAAGTTACACATCTGATGAATTATTAGTGATTCTTTCTGAAAGCCAATTTCTTTCAAATCAAGTTTTGGCATACTTAAAAGCCAAGGAGCAACAACAGACTTCAGTCACTTCCTTTCTACCTTGACCTAGCTTAGTGGCTCAGGCTATTCAGGACGTACTTTAATATATCTACAAAGTCCTCCAGGCCCAATAGCCAGCTGAAGTTTTCAGACTCTTGCAGAAAGATGGATTTCGGTACTAAGCAAAAACAGACTAACTGAACTATAACACCGAGCATTTCAGCACTTCTCTGTTTAAAAATAAATGAGCATTTCTGAACAGCTACCAGACACAGAAATGATGACAAGCAATGAAACCCAACACAAAAGAGGTCACCAAGAGCCAGAGCAGAGCAGGCCCAATGGCAGTTCTGTGCCTCCTGTGCACGCTGTACAGATGCAACCGTTTTATTTTCTGAAATAGCACTTGGAAAACTGCATAAAACACTAAGCTCCAGCCATATTTCTTACTGGCTAGCTAAGCAAAATGGAAAAATTATGATGTCAAGGATCAGAAACGGAAATCTCTTATTTTTCCCTACCACATGCCATTAACTTGCATTAAAAAGTTCTGTTAAGGGTAGATCTGGAAAAAAAGTCTTGATAGCAGCAAGAATTGTAGTACTGTTTGCTCATGACCACCATGTGCTTTTTTTTCTTTTTTTAAAATTTTTTAAAAGATTTTTTTTTTGACGTGGACCAATTTTAAAAAGTCTTTATTGAATTTGTTACAACACTGCTTCTGCTTTATGCCTTTTTTTTTTTTGGCAGGAGGCATGTGTGATCTTAGTTCCTTGACCAGGGATTGAACCCATATCCCCTGCCTTGGAAGCAAAGTCTTAACCACTGGAAGCACTTCCCATGAATACAGGTAAGTCCCTGTGCTTTCCTTCTGGATATTATCCCCTACTCTCACCAATGTCCTGGTAACTCACAACCTAGAATTTGCTCTCTGTTGTCTTAGGTCTACAGCTTTTCATATCTTTAGCACCTGGTTGCTATGTTTCTCTTTTAGCAAGATTCTGTGGACACTTCTTCACCTTAAAGCCATTAGGCTCTCAATGCCCATTATGGTAAAAATTAGAAGACAAAAGTAGTATTCCAAGAATTACTGATATCCTTGAGATTAGTAGACCAAAAAATTGTTCATTGATCAAAGAAGTACTTGGATAATACTGCGTGCTATATCATCGACTTGGAAAGTCACAAGGCATTTTGGAATGCTTACAGGAGTTGAAAAATGGAAAAAACCAAAATAATTTTCCCTTGGGGTTAGTCAAATACATTCCAGAACAGTAATCAGCAGTTAAAAAAGGTGATATAGACCTCTACATACTACTCTGAAATGTCTCCTAGACATGCTCTTGAATAAAGATCAAATCAGATTTCTAAACATGAGTAACATCCCATTAAAAAACAGAAATCTTATGTGTGTATGCTTTATATATCATACAATAAAATGTATGAAAATTCCAAAAGGATGTATAGTGAATTATTAAGACTGACAGTCTCTGGGAAGTAGAATTGAAGGCATGAAAGAGATAGGTATTTTTACTTTATAGATTCAGGTATTATTTGGATTGTCTTATAGCCTCTTCATTACTTTTATAAAAGAAAGAAAAAAAAATCAAATACCACATTAAAAAATAGGAGTCCAGCAGTAAATAAATAAGTTTAGCTTTAATCAAACATATCCCAAATTCATGTGATCAATGAGCCTCTGCCTGCGAACCACTTGGAAACAACTTATGGGATAAACTGTGAAATAACATGCTTAAGGATCTCCCCATTCTCCATCAACATATGGGGTTTAACCTTCTGTGACCTTCTATCAGGTAATGAAGGGGGTAGATCAGACATGGTCTGTTATAATACCTCCTCAGTGTTGAAATGAAGAGACTAAGCCCATGGAAAGTGAAAGGCCTCCTCAAGACCAACCACGAGCCCTCAGTCCTTCTCACTCCTCCTACATCTTTCCTGCAGTTACCAGTGACCCAGATGGGCTGTGATGCTCAAATTTCATAATCTCCAGCACTCAAAGAAGTTGTTGGGACCCCTGAGCAAGCCAGGGCCTTGGCGGAGGGTCCCAAGATAGCAGAGGAACAGGAATGGGAGACCAACTTCTCTCCCACAAATACATCAAAAGATCATCTGAAGGTGCATCAGCTCCCACAAAACAACGTCTGAATGCTGGCAGAGCACACCAGACTCCAGAAAGGCAACCCAGACCTCTTCAAAAGAGAGTAGGCACAAAAAGAAAAGACGAAAAGAGAGACAAAGGATTTAGGGATGGGGACCCATCCTGGGGAGGGAGACATGAAGGAGGAGAAATTTCCATACAACAGAAAACCATCTCACAGGCGGGGTCAGTGGGGAGTGTGAAATCTCAGAGGGCAACATAACAGGAAAAAAAATAAAAGCCATGGCCTCGATATTCTCCCCGTAGTTCCAGGCAGAACAGAGTCCTCACCACCCTCTCCTCCATCTCAATGGCCCGTGTCATTGTACAGCCTTTAGGAGGAAGCAGTCACCATTCAAAGGAAGGGATCCTGGAAAAAGCTATGAGAAAACAGCAGGGATCTTGAGGCAACTTGGTGCGCCTAGTGAAAAAGAAGAGGTGCGTGTGAAGAACTTAGTCACTCCAAACAACATGAGCTTGTGTTGGGCAGAACTGGGTGTGAGTCTGTTCTCCTGATTCTTCCCTGTACTAGCTGTTTAACAGGGGACAACTTCCTTAACCACTGGGAGTCTTGATTACCTCATCTCTGAAATAGGGCTATCAGCTTGTATGCGACACTTGCCAGTGGCCACTAACAGAGATGACGACTGTGGAAGTTGCTGGCACGGGGACCAGTCTCTGGAAGTAGTCAAGAAATATTAATCCCCATCTTTTGCCTCACGCGCCAACCACTGTTCCCTTTGATCTCAATAGCACCAGTCCTGGGCAACAGGCCCAGGGGATATGAATAAAATAGCATGTACACTTGAGGAGCTGACTGGGTGGTGGCAGGCAGGATTTGGGGACAACGGTCGTGACTGGTGCAATGACAGAGGTGAGCTCCAGTGCACCACCCACCTGTGCACCAGGGTACCACTTCCAATCAGCACCCACCGTTATGGACGTCGGATGCTGGGGCTGCTTCCCTGTGACCCAGTGGCCTCAAGGCGATTTACTGCAACTTTGGCCTAACCTACAAATTCCTGAAAAGATTTCTGGAAAGAACTGTAGGGGTCACAGCAGTTAAGCTGATCAAGGAAAGTCTAAGCTGGGGAGGACCAAGAAGCAAGCAGGTGGAGAGGTGAGCCTCACAGACTCTCAACACACAATGGCAGCATTCAGTCCTTGCCACCAGAGCTTCTGTGGGGGTCCAACATCTGCACCTCAGCTTTTAAAAAATTTTTTATTAGTAGTAATAGTACTTACTTCATAAGGGTGTTTTTAAAGATTAAGCAAGATAATACCTTTAAATCACTGAGCACCAGTATCACAGAAAAAAACACTTAGTGTTGTTATTAAAGTGATTTGATCCGTAAGGGCTCAGGCTGAGAAGCAATTTTGTTGACATTTCAGAAGCACTGAAGATGGGGGAAGGATGGCCAAGGTCATGTCTGCTCATCAAGTTTCAGAAGAGCAGACAGAACTTATTCTCTGGAATCAAACAAACTTAATATCAAATACTTGGTCTGGCCTTTACTGAAGTGTGACCTTGGATGAGCTGCTTAACCTCAACTTCTTACAGGCAATTGGAGGATAATGTCAATCTTGTAGCTTGACTGTCAGAAGAACAAACGCAGTAACATATAAATAAACCTGGCACCTGGTCTGGCAGAATATATCCTGCCTTCTTTCCTTCCTCACTCAAAAGCAAGCCAGTGAAAATTGAATTAGCGGAACCATAGTATTTAGCAGAAAATTTAATGAAAAGAGCACGTTCCATGGATTCAGAGAAGATAAAAAGTTCAAATGAGGACTCTGAAGCAGAGGATATTACAGGCTCCTCTCTCATCCATAGACTATGATTCTTCCATTGGCTGATTATCTTATCTCTGTCACTTATCTTGACTCTGCCACTTAATGTGATCTTTATTAAGCTACTGGGCTTCTCTGGTGGTTCAGACGGTAGAGAATCTGCTTGCAATGCAGGGGACCTGGGTTTCATCTCTGGGTCAGGAAGATCCCCTGGAAAAGGAAGTGGCAACCCACTCCAGTATTCTTGCCTGGAAAATTCCCCGAACAGAGGAGCCTGGAAGGCTCCAGTCTATAGCAGGTCACAAAGAGTTGGACACAACTGAGCAACTAACACTTTCACTTAGTAAGTGGCTAGCTTTGGTTTCCTCTTCTGTAAAGTATGGATAAAATTATATCTACCTCTTAGGGCTACTGGTTAAAGTCAACTGGAAAATAGCTCAACACACAATGGGGAGGACCAAGAAGAAATTCCTCACAGACTCTCAACACACAATGGCAGCATTCAGTCCTTGCCACCAGAGCTTCTGTGGGGGTCCAACATCTGCACCTCAGCTTTTAAAAAATTTTTTATTAGTAGTAATAGTACTTACTTCATAAGGGTGTTTTTAAAGATTAAGCAAGATAATACCTTTAAATCACTGAGCACCAGTATCACAGAAAAAAACACTTAGTGTTGTTATTAAAGTGATTTGATCCGTAAGGGCTCAGGCTGAGAAGCAATTTTGTTGACATTTCAGAAGCACTGAAGATGGGGGAAGGATGGCCAAGGTCATGTCTGCTCATCAAGTTTCAGAAGAGCAGACAGAACTTATTCTCTGGAATCAAACAAACTTAATATCAAATACTTGGTCTGGCCTTTACTGAAGTGTGACCTTGGATGAGCTGCTTAACCTCAACTTCTTACAGGCAATTGGAGGATAATGTCAATCTTGTAGCTTGACTGTCAGAAGAACAAACGCAGTAACATATAAATAAACCTGGCACCTGGTCTGGCAGAATATATCCTGCCTTCTTTCCTTCCTCACTCAAAAGCAAGCCAGTGAAAATTGAATTAGCGGAACCATAGTATTTAGCAGAAAATTTAATGAAAAGAGCACGTTCCATGGATTCAGAGAAGATAAAAAGTTCAAATGAGGACTCTGAAGCAGAGGATATTACAGGCTCCTCTCTCATCCATAGACTATGATTCTTCCATTGGCTGATTATCTTATCTCTGTCACTTATCTTGACTCTGCCACTTAATGTGATCTTTATTAAGCTACTGGGCTTCTCTGGTGGTTCAGACGGTAGAGAATCTGCTTGCAATGCAGGGGACCTGGGTTTCATCTCTGGGTCAGGAAGATCCCCTGGAAAAGGAAGTGGCAACCCACTCCAGTATTCTTGCCTGGAAAATTCCCTGAACAGAGGAGCCTGGAAGGCTCCAGTCTATAGCAGGTCACAAAGAGTTGGACACAACTGAGCAACTAACACTTTCACTTAGTAAGTGGCTAGCTTTGGTTTCCTCTTCTGTAAAGTATGGATAAAAATTATATCTACCTCTTAGGGCTACTGTTAGAACTCAGTGAGATAAAGCACATACAGAGCTTACACTAGCCTGGAAAATAGTCACTACTCAGTCAATGCCATCTATCTTTGTTGTCAGGGCCACTATAACCACTAAAGGGAATGTGTGTAGGCGGCATGCTTTCTGGTACATAAGCATTACTAAAAAAAAATACACTCAGGGGTTTCCCTGGTGGTCCTGTGGGTAAAGAGTCTGCCTTGCAGTGCAAGGGGCTCTGGTTCGATCCCTGGCCTGGGAAGATCCCATGTGATGTGGACCGGTGTGTCCAACTACAAGCCAGTGCTCTGGAGTGCATGCACCCAGAGCCTGTGCTCTGCAACGAGAGAGGCCGCTGCAATGGGAGGCCCACACATGCCAAAGAATAAATAAATAAAAAGCCAATAAGAGAGGCCAAATTAAAAAAAATCCATATTGCAGGAAGAAAAAAGGAGGAAGGGGGAGTGAACGAAACTGAACATCTCTCAGCTGAATCAGACCTCTTGAAAAGTTTTTCTGCAAGCCCTACCCAACACCTCCTGCCTGAGGATCCTCTGGATGCAAGTAAACCTAGGAAATATCTCATAGCTGGTAACATTGCTATGTCCAATTTTGCTATGGAATTTTGCTATGAAGAAATATTGAAGAAGACGAATATTAAGGGTGTAGTTAGCAATCCTGGCCATGAGGCAGTCTGGGATAAAGAGAAAAGCACAGACTTCACTGTCAGATAAACGCTCACATTAGCTCAGTTAATTTATGGAATCATCTCTGTCACTTATCTTGTGATTTCTTTATTAAGCTACTGGGCTTCTCTGGTGGTTCAGACGGTAGAGAATCTGCTTGCAATGCAGGGGACCTGGGTTTCATCTCTGGGTCAGGAAGATCCCTGGAAAAGGAAGTGGCAACCCACTCCAGTATTCTTGCCTGGAAAATTCCTGAACAGAGGAGCCTGGAAGGCTCCAGTCTATAGCAGGTCACAAAGAGTTGGACACAACTGAGCAACTAACACTTTCACTTAGTAAGTGGCTAGCTTTGGTTTCCTCTTCTGTAAAGTATGGATAAAAATTATATCTACCTCTTAGGGCTACTGTTAGAACTCAGTGAGATAAAGCACATACAGAGCTTACACTAGCCTGGAAAATAGTCACTACTCAGTCAATGCCATCTATCTTTGTTGTCAGGGCCACTATAACCACTAAAGGGAATGTGTGTAGGCGGCATGCTTTCTGGTACATAAGCATTACTAAAAAAAAATACACTCAGGGGTTTCCCTGGTGGTCCTGTGGGTAAAGAGTCTGCCTTGCAGTGCAAGGGGCTCTGGTTCGATCCCTGGCCTGGGAAGATCCCATGTGATGTGGACCGGTGTGTCCAACTACAAGCCAGTGCTCTGGAGTGCATGCACCCAGAGCCTGTGCTCTGCAACGAGAGAGGCCGCTGCAATGGGAGGCCCACACATGCCAAAGAATAAATAAATAAAAAGCCAATAAGAGAGGCCAAATTAAAAAAAATCCATATTGCAGGAAGAAAAAAGGAGGAAGGGGGAGTGAACGAAACTGAACATCTCTCAGCTGAATCAGACCTCTTGAAAAGTTTTTCTGCAAGCCCTACCCAACACCTCCTGCCTGAGGATCCTCTGGATGCAAGTAAACCTAGGAAATATCTCATAGCTGGTAACATTGCTATGTCCAATTTTGCTATGGAATTTTGCTATGAAGAAATATTGAAGAAGACGAATATTAAGGGTGTAGTTAGCAATCCTGGCCATGAGGCAGTCTGGGATAAAGAGAAAAGCACAGACTTCACTGTCAGATAAACGCTCACATTAGCTCAGTTAATTTATGGAATCATCTGACCCATGGTTCATGAAACACTTCTGCTTCTCAGTTTTCTCACCGATAAAATTATAGTTTATGGTAAAAATCTTGCAGAGCTGTCTTCAGGATTAAATAGGATGCTCCACAGTTAAAAAAAAAATACTATTATTATTATTACCTCTTCCATCACTATTGATTTTACATTATGAATAGCCATGACCCAAGGAAACCAGTAAGTAATACATGCTGTCATCCCAGTAAAGACACCTCAAAACAGAGACACCACAGCTAGAATAATTAATCACAGATCCGACGGTGAATACAAGCTTTCTGGAACAAACAGCCTTGTCCAGCTCAGACAGAGGGTGGGCTTACCCACGGGGAGCAGCAGGTGCTGGCTGCACTGTCTCCCCAGCCCTAGGGGACCACACACGCACACACAGAGACAGTACACTGGTGAAAAGCTTTCCAGTGGTTCATCTCACAAAATGGTAATGTAATAATGCCTTGGTCTGGAATGAACACTTCCTGCCAAAAGTTCAAAGCTATACAGAGCATATCTCATTCATGTTTCAGGTCCTAAGGGGATTGGGGTTGGTAGGCATTCTTCCTATTATAAAGATGAGAACACACAGTTCAGAGAAATTAAATACCTTGTGTTTGTTTCACAGCCTATCAGTGCTCAGAGAGGGCATGAAGCTCGGGCCGCCAGGAATCCCTGAGGCCCAGGGCTCTAAGCTCTACCCTAGAACACACCTTGAAGGAAAAACGAACAGGGTGCCTTCCGCACAAGGTGGCTCCTTCTTCTCCCCTACTCCTCCTTCCCAGACGAGGTAACTGCTAATCAAAACTCACCTGTCGCTGAACTGAACCTCTTCTCCGTTCCTGGCCCAGCTGATGGTAGGCCTCGGGTTGCCGATGGCTTCACAGTGCAGAAGCACGCTCAGGGTCCCGCTGGCCAGGGCCACTGTTTGCCCGAGATGGGTGACCACCTCGGAGGCTGAGAGCTGCTGGGCAGCGGAGATCTTGCGCAAGATGACCGGCTTGCGGTGCGGCCGGCGGGAGCTGCCCCCGCCCTCCCCCGCGGACAAGATCCGGGAGAAGCTGCTAAAGCCGGACACGTGTTTATGCGGAGGGATGGCCACCGGGGGGCCGCTCCCCTCCGACGCCCTGAGGCGCGCGCCCTGGCGCTCGAGGTGGCTGCGGAAGATCTCCTGGGCCAGCTGGGCCACGAGGTGCTTGCTGTAGACGTCGCGGAGCTCCTCGGGCTGCTGGGAGAGGTTCCTGAGGATGTCGTCCAGGCGCTGCTGCTCGGTCACCATGGTGAAGGGCAGGTGCAGGAGGGCCTGCTCGGCGTTCTGCTCCTCCTCCGAGGATGCGTTCCTTTCCGTGGAGTCTGGCAGCTCCCACGAGGCCAGCAGCTCCCCCGGCCAGCCCCCCTGCTCCAGCAGCCGCGACACCAGGTCGTCATAGCGGCTCCCGGTGGCGTCGGCAGCGAGGCCCCGCTTCTCCGCCTTGCTGCCGTTGGAGAAGATGCCGTTCTGGTGTTTGTGCGCCTGGAGGACCTCCTTCGGGCTGGCCTTCCTCACTGCAAGAGCCTCTTCCTCGCTCCTCGGGCTCTGAAATGACACTTCCTGCCAAAAGTTCAAAGCTATACAGAGCATATCTCATTCATGTTTCAGGTCCTAAGGGGATTGGGGTTGGTAGGCATTCTTCCTATTATAAAGATGAGAACACACAGTTCAGAGAAATTAAATACCTTGTGTTTGTTTCACAGCCTATCAGTGCTCAGAGAGGGCATGAAGCTCGGGCCGCCAGGAATCCCTGAGGCCCAGGGCTCTAAGCTCTACCCTAGAACACACCTTGAAGGAAAAACGAACAGGGTGCCTTCCGCACAAGGTGGCTCCTTCTTCTCCCCTACTCCTCCTTCCCAGACGAGGTAACTGCTAATCAAAACTCACCTGTCGCTGAACTGAACCTCTTCTCCGTTCCTGGCCCAGCTGATGGTAGGCCTCGGGTTGCCGATGGCTTCACAGTGCAGAAGCACGCTCAGGGTCCCGCTGGCCAGGGCCACTGTTTGCCCGAGATGGGTGACCACCTCGGAGGCTGAGAGCTGCTGGGCAGCGGAGATCTTGCGCAAGATGACCGGCTTGCGGTGCGGCCGGCGGGAGCTGCCCCCGCCCTCCCCCGCGGACAAGATCCGGGAGAAGCTGCTAAAGCCGGACACGTGTTTATGCGGAGGGATGGCCACCGGGGGGCCGCTCCCCTCCGACGCCCTGAGGCGCGCGTCCTGGCGCTCGAGGTGGCTGCGGAAGATCTCCTGGGCCAGCTGGGCCACGAGGTGCTTGCTGTAGACGTCGCGGAGCTCCTCGGGCTGCTGGGAGAGGTTCCTGAGGATGTCGTCCAGGCGCTGCTGCTCGGTCACCATGGTGAAGGGCAGGTGCAGGAGGGCCTGCTCGGCGTTCTGCTCCTCCTCCGAGGATGCGTTCCTTTCCGTGGAGTCTGGCAGCTCCCACGAGGCCAGCAGCTCCCCCGGCCAGCCCCCCTGCTCCAGCAGCCGCGACACCAGGTCGTCATAGCGGCTCCCGGTGGCGTCGGCAGCGAGGCCCCGCTTCTCCGCCTTGCTGCCGTTGGAGAAGATGCCGTTCTGGTGTTTGTGCGCCTGGAGGACCTCCTTCGGGCTGGCCTTCCTCACTGCAAGAGCCTCTTCCTCGCTCCTCGGGCTCAAGGGCCTGGCCAACTTCCGGTTGCCTCCGATGAGCTTAATCACGAACTGCTCCCGGGCGGGTCCGGCCGAGCAGGTGTAGATGCCTGCATCAGAGGGCTTGAGGCGGTGGATCTTCAGGTACCCGAAGGGCGCCACCGTGACGTGGGCGGAGCTGATGAGGTGCTGGCCGTCTTTCTCCCAGGTGATGAGGGGCTTGCGGAAGCGCCGCGTGGGACAGCGCAGCACCACCGAGGTCTTGGGGAGCAGGTAGGCGAAGCCCCCCACGACGAAGTGCAGCTTCCTCTGCCGGCGCGTCTGGATGTAGACCTTCCTTGCTGCCGCGATGTGAGGACTGTGCTTTGTGGACGGCCGCCCGGGCCCTGCAGTGAAAGGGAAGGCGCACGGATGGAGAAGGAGAAGCAGAGACAAGAAAGAGTCAAGTTGAAGAGAAGAGAGAAGGGGGACAAAAGAAAGAGGGAAAAACTGTGCTTCCGAGTTTGCCTGGGTTAAGACACTGCCTTCTGTTTTGAGGGAGGAGCTGGGTGCCAGCTGTGGATGGTCAAGCTGGGGCCACAATCAAGCATGGAGAGCTAATGAGGTACAGGTGAACCCCCTGGGGCTTTCTACCTCCAGAAGCTGAGAGGCAGGGTTCTAGATGGAGGGTGATTCCAGGGGAAAGACAGTTCCTCTCTTTAAAAGGACTTTAAAAAAAGAGAGAAAGAAAAAAGGTCAGAATCATTAAAAAAAAAAGGCAAAAGACAAGGAGAAGAATGTCTCCCTGTGGATACTGCAGAGCACCAGGGCCCCTTATACATGGAGAGGAACCTCAGAAGTGTTACACCTCCAGGGATTACTATAAAAAGAACAAACTGTTTAGAGTAGTTTAAAACCCTGGACTGGGTCACATTTGACTTCATTAGTAATAGGCTGACTCCAGCTTCCAGATCTCCTTATGCCCGCAAGTGAATTTTCCTTTATCTTCTGCAAATTGTTTTCCCAGCAGAGAAGAGCCTTCTGCCAGGCCACATGTAATTAAGATTCCTTTTCCACCTCCAGCTGATTTCACCTGCCTGAGGCTCTCTGAGGGTTTCACTGCCTGACCATCCCTGTTGGCCTCAGGCTCAGGGAAAGCTTCAGCTCTTGCCGTCTCCCCACCCCAGGGTGCTGACGCACTCACTTGCACAGGTAGCCAGCATACAGGGCCTGATGGAGGAAGAGAACGGCAGGGGCGGGCACAGGGAGGAATTGACAATCGCTGAGACGCCAGTTTTCAGCACCTTCCGGCAAACGGCACTTCGTGTCTGGGTGCCCTCCCCACAGCTTGTGGAACACTGGTTGGGGAAAAAAGACCAAATGCATGTAAATGCAGGGAACTGAAGGCTCATGGCTTTTGTGTGGGCTCTCAAACTCACCAGTATATGAGAGAAGTTGCTTGGAAAAGCAGTAGCAACTGAGAAAGAGAAAATTATGTAACAGTGTGAAAAGACCCATCCATATTGTAGCCGCACGCTTAAGATTTTCTGGTCTCAGGTCTCCTGTGGGCATTTCACCGGTTTTTACTTTTATGGCCTGGGCTTTAGAGTTACGGGGTTATAGAGTCCACTGTTCAAATCTCAGCTCAGTATTGTATGTCACTAGTTGGCAAGTCACTTAAACTCTGAGTCTGTTTCCACCTCTTATACTTACTTTGCAAAGCTGGGGATTCAACGAGACAATGTATTTTAAATTTCACACACAGAAATGACAAGGCTGAGAGGCAGGGTTCTAGATGGAGGGTGATTCCAGGGGAAAGACAGTTCCTCTCTTTAAAAGGACTTTAAAAAAAGAGAGAAAGAAAAAAGGTCAGAATCATTAAAAAAAAAAGGCAAAAGACAAGGAGAAGAATGTCTCCCTGTGGATACTGCAGAGCACCAGGGCCCCTTATACATGGAGAGGAACCTCAGAAGTGTTACACCTCCAGGGATTACTATAAAAAGAACAAACTGTTTAGAGTAGTTTAAAACCCTGGACTGGGTCACATTTGACTTCATTAGTAATAGGCTGACTCCAGCTTCCAGATCTCCTTATGCCCGCAAGTGAATTTTCCTTTATCTTCTGCAAATTGTTTTCCCAGCAGAGAAGAGCCTTCTGCCAGGCCACATGTAATTAAGATTCCTTTTCCACCTCCAGCTGATTTCACCTGCCTGAGGCTCTCTGAGGGTTTCACTGCCTGACCATCCCTGTTGGCCTCAGGCTCAGGGAAAGCTTCAGCTCTTGCCGTCTCCCCACCCCAGGGTGCTGACGCACTCACTTGCACAGGTAGCCAGCATACAGGGCCTGATGGAGGAAGAGAACGGCAGGGGCGGGCACAGGGAGGAATTGACAATCGCTGAGACGCCAGTTTTCAGCACCTTCCGGCAAACGGCACTTCGTGTCTGGGTGCCCTCCCCACAGCTTGTGGAACACTGGTTGGGGAAAAAAGACCAAATGCATGTAAATGCAGGGAACTGAAGGCTCATGGCTTTTGTGTGGGCTCTCAAACTCACCAGTATATGAGAGAAGTTGCTTGGAAAAGCAGTAGCAACTGAGAAAGAGAAAATTATGTAACAGTGTGAAAAGACCCATCCATATTGTAGCCGCACGCTTAAGATTTTCTGGTCTCAGGTCTCCTGTGGGCATTTCACCGGTTTTTACTTTTATGGCCTGGGCTTTAGAGTTACGGGGTTATAGAGTCCACTGTTCAAATCTCAGCTCAGTATTGTATGTCACTAGTTGGCAAGTCACTTAAACTCTGAGTCTGTTTCCACCTCTTATACTTACTTTGCAAAGCTGGGGATTCAACGAGACAATGTATTTTAAATTTCACACACAGAAATGACATTCAATTAATGCTAATTCTTTTCTCCTTCCTTTACAAATAAGTTATAATATTTTAATGTCAAGTATCAGATAATTCTTATGCATCTACTTTGAGGTGGAATGCTAAATGTTATGGGACGCAGATACGAACAAGAAGAAATCCAAATGCATTATTAACATGAAATAGTATATTACATAGAAATCAAAACCACAATGAAATACCACTCTATACTCACTAGAATTTTCATAATCAACATGACAATAATAAGTATTATTATCATAACTGAGGATGTGAAAAAATTAGAGCCTTTCTGTAATGCTGGTGGGGAGGTAAAATAGTAAACCCTTTTAGAAAAAAGTTTGATAGTTTCTTAAAAGGTTAAGAAACATATTTATCATGTGTGTGTGTGTTACTTGCTCATTCACATTCGACTGTTTGTGACTCCATGGACTGTAGCCTGCCAGGCTCATCTGTCTATGGAATTCTCCAGGAAAGAATACTGGAATGGGTAGCCATTCCCTTATTCAGGGGATCTTCCCAAATTGGGATCAAATCCAGGTCTCTGGCATTGCAGGCAGATTCTTTATAATCTGATCATATGACCCAGCAATTTCATTCCTAGCTGTCTTACCTGAGAGGAATGAAAACATACACCCATAAAAAGACTTCTATGCTAAGGCTCATAACGACATTTTTCTTAATAGGCATAAGTGGAAACAACTCAAATATGCACTAATGAGTGAACAGATAAACAAAATGTAGTATGTCTATATAATGGAATATTTTATTCCACCATAAGAAAGAATGTTTTGATAATGTGCTATGACATGGATAAACCCTGAAGACATGATAAGTTGAATTTTATAGTATAAAAATTATACCTCAATAAAAGTGTTTAAAGAAATGGCAATAAAAGAATTTAGTGAAAATTCAAGACAATAATTCAAGAGAAGTATTGCTATTATAAAATTAATGCTAACAATTGGTGACTGCTCATAGTATACCTGTGATTTCCTGGCCTAGTCTGGAAGTGGTTGGAGTCTGGTGGGTTTAGAGAACGAGGGGTAAGCATGGGAGGCAGGGAACTCTCCAGAATCAAAGTGGAAGAGTTCAGTGCTCAAGGTGAAGGCAGGCTTGGGGACAGAGCTAAACCAGGTTGACTGAACAGAGGGGCCAAGTGGAGAGAGAGGTGGTTTGGGGCCAGATGCTGGAGACTTTTAATTTTCAGACGGAAGGTTTGGAGTTGGTCCATAAGGCAATAAGGAGCCATTAAAGGGAGGAGGGAAATGATGAAAGAGGTGTTTTGAGAAGGTTAATCTGGCCACAGTATCTGGGAGGGAATGGGAGTAGGAGATGGATGGGAGGCAGGGACGTCAGTTAAGGAAGCTGCCACAGTAGTCAGGCTTGAGATGATAAAGGCCTGAACTAGGGTCATGGCAGTGTGCCATGTTAACTTGAAACAATGACAGCAGAAGCCAAAAAAATAGTATCTTTGGTTTCCAAGTTTCATACACTAGCCCATGAAAATGAATGATTCCATGCAATGCACTGAGATATCCATCACCTTGAAAGCCACAAGAGATGAGATGTCTTTCAAAATGGGGATAAGAACCAAGCCCATTGCTCCTGTTCCTTGAAGATGGTGGATTCCAGATTCCACCCACCCCTTATTTTCTCATAAACAACAGTACCAAATCCAGTGCTCAGGTGGGATGGGGGTAGATAACCTGGAAATTCTAAAAGCCTGGCCATCTGAGTGCTGCCAAGTAGAGAAATGGAAAAATGGACTGTGTGTCAGAAGATCAGTTTATGTGATTTTGGTCAAGTCTAGTTCTTTCTCTAGGCTCAATTTCCACATCTCTAAAACTGGGAAGCTGCACTTAAGCAAGGATTTTCAAACTGTGCTCTAACTATGTCGAGGAAGTGATTTAGGGGCTTCTCAGATAATCTGGAGACCCAACCACTTGGGTATCTGGGACTCCTACCCACACTTCCACCAAATAGCTCTGATTTGTTCTGTTTCAGATTTCTGGCTCCACAGAAACATTTCAATGGAACAAAGGGTTTTGTGGCTTTAATTTTGAAAAGAAAAACTAGGCTACAGGCTCCTCTAAGGTCCTTCTAGCTCTAAAATAGACTGCTCTGACTTTAATTTCTTTTATGTTTTGGGGGGAAAGAATTTCCATAAAAATAGGACTTAAAAATACGGAACAGCCAACTCTTTCAAGAGCTGCAAGTGTTTCTTTTAAAGAGAAAAGTCAGGTCTTTCGAGACCTTTTCTCAGAACAGAGGGGCCAAGTGGAGAGAGAGGTGGTTTGGGGCCAGATGCTGGAGACTTTTAATTTTCAGACGGAAGGTTTGGAGTTGGTCCATAAGGCAATAAGGAGCCATTAAAGGGAGGAGGGAAATGATGAAAGAGGTGTTTTGAGAAGGTTAATCTGGCCACAGTATCTGGGAGGGAATGGGAGTAGGAGATGGATGGGAGGCAGGGACGTCAGTTAAGGAAGCTGCCACAGTAGTCAGGCTTGAGATGATAAAGGCCTGAACTAGGGTCATGGCAGTGTGCCATGTTAACTTGAAACAATGACAGCAGAAGCCAAAAAAATAGTATCTTTGGTTTCCAAGTTTCATACACTAGCCCATGAAAATGAATGATTCCATGCAATGCACTGAGATATCCATCACCTTGAAAGCCACAAGAGATGAGATGTCTTTCAAAATGGGGATAAGAACCAAGCCCATTGCTCCTGTTCCTTGAAGATGGTGGATTCCAGATTCCACCCACCCCTTATTTTCTCATAAACAACAGTACCAAATCCAGTGCTCAGGTGGGATGGGGGTAGATAACCTGGAAATTCTAAAAGCCTGGCCATCTGAGTGCTGCCAAGTAGAGAAATGGAAAAATGGACTGTGTGTCAGAAGATCAGTTTATGTGATTTTGGTCAAGTCTAGTTCTTTCTCTAGGCTCAATTTCCACATCTCTAAAACTGGGAAGCTGCACTTAAGCAAGGATTTTCAAACTGTGCTCTAACTATGTCGAGGAAGTGATTTAGGGGCTTCTCAGATAATCTGGAGACCCAACCACTTGGGTATCTGGGACTCCTACCCACACTTCCACCAAATAGCTCTGATTTGTTCTGTTTCAGATTTCTGGCTCCACAGAAACATTTCAATGGAACAAAGGGTTTTGTGGCTTTAATTTTGAAAAGAAAAACTAGGCTACAGGCTCCCCTAAGTTCCTTCTAGCTCTAAAATAGACTGCTCTGACTTTAATTTCTTTTATGTTTTGGGGAGGAAAGAATTTCCATAAAAATAGGACTTAAAAATACGGAACAGCCAACTCTTTCAAGAGCTGCAAGTGTTTCTTTTAAAGAGAAAAAGTCAGGTCTTTCGAGAGACCTTTTCTCAGAATAGAATCTGAAAGTAATTTTATTTGAAGTGTTTAAAACATTGGCTTAATTCTGTCTCTGAGGGACTCTGTGCAGTAACCATGAGATTAAGCCCAGATAGTTGAGGATGAAAAACACCCATAGATCATCCAGGTCTTCCTTTCTCTAGGGGAGTCGTGTGGGGGGTGTGGAATGCATGTCTTATCCCAGCCAGAGGGCCGAAGTAGGGGTTGTGGAAGTGACAGGGGCAAGTGAAACTTCTGTGAACACCCCCAGGAGCACTTTCCTATGGCGCTGGCTTGAGTATATCCCCAGTGAATCAGGGGTAAAATCCCATTACTCCAACTCCTTCTCTATGTTTGGAATTTCCACTCATCAACCCAGATAATGCAGAGCATGGTACCATTCCTTGGATAAGGGCTAACTATTCCTAGTTCTCAAAATGTAACTTCTGCTTCCCCAGAAGACCTGCAGATCCCATGGGAGGTCTTGAGCATGATCCTGGGTCCAGCCAGTCAAGATAAGGGCTTTTCAAAATTTTCTTTCCTTTTCCTGACAATGAGGAGGGATGGGAGAAAATCTGAACCATACCTAGTAAGGGTTAACTTTCCCTAGGCACAGAGTACTTCCTACGCATCATTTCATTTAAGCATCCTGATAACCATGTTAGAGGCCACAATTATTATCTCCAGTATTCAGTTGAGCAGTCTAACCCCTAGAAGGGCCAAGTAACTAGCTCAAGGTTACATAGCCAGAGAGTGGTAGAGTCAGGATTCAGACCCAAGTTGGCCTAAGTTTGAGTCTGAACTTTCAACTACACATGATGCTATTCTACAGGTCTCTTTTACTTACCGGGAACCATGGGGTTTCAAGGCAGCAGTCTCCTTTCCTCAGTGCCTAATCACAAGGATCCCTCCTTCAGATCTGGTGTTCCATATGCTCAGAGGCCACAAACTCAGGAACTTGGAAGGACAATTCTAATACACACAAGCCTCCTCTGTATCCCACTCATGGAAGACCACCATCGATCAGCGTTGAAGAGTGATGTCTTTTACAACACACCCCAGGGAGGCAGTGGTCCTCTAGAGCCACTTACTTAGCAAATAATCAGTGTTCTCACCTGCACTGCTATTAACGATTTTTCATATATGATTGCTGCTGTTCAGTCGCTAAGTCATGTCTGACTCTTTGCAATCCCATAGACTGCAGCATGTCAGGCTCCTCTATCCTTCACCATCTCCTGGAATTTGTTCAAATTCATGCCGGTGTGGAATGCATGTCTTATCCCAGCCAGAGGGCCAGAGGGTGAAGTAGGGGTTGTGGAAGTGACAGGGCAAGTGAAACTTCTGTGAACACCCCCAGGAGCACTTTCCTATGGCGCTGGCTTGAGTATATCCCCAGTGAATCAGGGGTAAAATCCCATTACTCCAACTCCTTCTCTATGTTTGGAATTTCCACTCATCAACCCAGATAATGCAGAGCATGGTACCATTCCTTGGATAAGGGCTAACTATTCCTAGTTCTCAAAATGTAACTTCTGCTTCCCCAGAAGACCTGCAGATCCCATGGGAGGTCTTGAGCATGATCCTGGGTCCAGCCAGTCAAGATAAGGGCTTTTCAAAATTTTCTTTCCTTTTCCTGACAATGAGGAGGGATGGGAGAAAATCTGAACCATACCTAGTAAGGGTTAACTTTCCCTAGGCACAGAGTACTTCCTACGCATCATTTCATTTAAGCATCCTGATAACCATGTTAGAGGCCACAATTATTATCTCCAGTATTCAGTTGAGCAGTCTAACCCCTAGAAGGGCCAAGTAACTAGCTCAAGGTTACATAGCCAGAGAGTGGTAGAGTCAGGATTCAGACCCAAGTTGGCCTAAGTTTGAGTCTGAACTTTCAACTACACATGATGCTATTCTACAGGTCTCTTTTACTTACCGGGAACCATGGGGTTTCAAGGCAGCAGTCTCCTTTCCTCAGTGCCTAATCACAAGGATCCCTCCTTCAGATCTGGTGTTCCATATGCTCAGAGGCCACAAACTCAGGAACTTGGAAGGACAATTCTAATACACACAAGCCTCCTCTGTATCCCACTCATGGAAGACCACCATCGATCAGCGTTGAAGAGTGATGTCTTTTACAACACACCCCAGGGAGGCAGTGGTCCTCTAGAGCCACTTACTTAGCAAATAATCAGTGTTCTCACCTGCACTGCTATTAACGATTTTTCATATATGATTGCTGCTGTTCAGTCGCTAAGTCATGTCTGACTCTTTGCAATCCCATAGACTGCAGCATGTCAGGCTCCTCTATCCTTCACCATCTCCTGGAATTTGTTCAAATTCATGCCCATTGAGTTGGTGATACTATCTAACCATTTCATCTTCTACAACCCAGGTGGTTCAGTGGTAAAGAATCTGCCTGCCAATGCAGGAGTTGTAGGAGATGCGGGTTTGGTCCCAGAGTTGGGAAGATTCCTTGGAGGAGGAAATGGCAACCCGCTCCAGTATTCTTGTCTGGAAAATCTCATGGACAGAGGAGCCTGGTGGGCTAGAGTCCATGGGGTCACAAAGAGTCAGACACGACTTAGCAACTGAACACACACACATACACATACACACATGGTGCCCATAGGTGTGTGGGTTTATCTTTGGGCTTTCTATCTTGTTCCATTCATCTATATTTCATATGTGATACTCTACCGCAAATCAACGTTCCACAGAAAAAACTGTCACTAACACATTCACCCATGCACACACACGAACGCTCATTCCACACATTAAAGCATTCATCCTTCTGAAACAAAATGACGTCTAAAAGATGAAATGATAATCATGACCCCTTCTGTTCTGAGACATCTGTAGGGAGCTACCATCAGAAGGCAAATTTTACTGCCAAACTGTTAAACCTAGGGTGATACAGGTTAGTTAACTCTCAAATGGCAGTGCCCTCAGCAGGCACTGTCTATGGACCTCTGTGTGGGTTGATGAAACACAGGGCAAGAATTCTCAGAACATAGGCTGAAAGACGTGGCCTCTTCATTTTCAGAGGCAGCTTTCCTGTCCGGCGCAGCAAGGACGTGATGGATTTTAAGCATCAGCAGCTCTGTCCTGTGAGTTGGATGGTCTACAAAGGAAGCAGTGAGATCAGCAAGGCCAATTCAGATGCTTCCAGGCAAGAAAGAGGAGGGTCTTGAATCTGGTTTGGACACTGAGATTTTTCACGTCAGGTCTCCTAATTCTGTTCTTGGCTGATTCTGCTTGCAAGGCGAGACTTTTGGGGGGTTTTATCTATGGAAGATATAGGAGCCTGTGAAGCTGGGGGCATTGCAGGTGAGTCACAGAAAAACAGTAAAGGCGGAAAACAAGTTGAAGCTGGGTGTTGATGAGTTAGTTCATGCAAGTGTTGAAGCAGGAATGATTTAGAGAAGCAGGTTAGTTGGGGGTCTATCCCTGACTTATGAGGTAAGTCAGGAATGGTAATGACGATGTGGTCATCTCCCCAGATGCAGGGCATCGGGGGAAATCAATTTCTCTTGCTGGGAAGCTGCTGACGTTTTGGAGCCAGGAAACTGACAGGAAGGAGGCAGGATTTCCTTGGCCTTCTTTTCCTAATAAATCATGTGCCTCATTGTCCAGTAACTTGGATGAGAAGAAGTAGAAAGACTTTGCCTTTCCTGAGGAGAGACTAGAAACATCTGGGAGTGGGAGATGTTGAGGGGGGGGGGGGTGTCAGGAAGGTGGGAGTGAACGTAGAGGAGGAACCCAGTGTTCTCAGAAGAATCCTGGGCCTGAACAGTACAACACGGTCTGGTTTGTCCCACGAAGGGCCCGTTTTCAATTCCCTGCTTGTTGAGTGAGGGCCAACTGCTTAACTCCCATCTCTGGAGCCCAGTTCAAAGCTAGTTACACACCATTGTATCAGTGCTTATAGAAACTGTTCCATGTATAACTGATTTAGTTTGCTGTACACCTGAAACTAACACAACATTGTAAATCACCTATACTCCAATGTAAATTGAAAGGAAAAGCAACTTGGGGACTTCCCTGGTGGTCCAGTGGTTAAGAAGCTGCCTTGCAATGCAGGGAGGCAGGTTTGATCCCTGGTTGGGGAACTAAGATCCATATGATGTGGAGCAATGAAGCCTGTATGCCACAACTAGACAGTCCGTGCACGGCAACAAAAGATCCCACATAACACAAGAAGGACTCAACAGAGCCAAGTAAATAAGTAAAATTTAAAAACACAACAAAACCCATAGCTCTGCTCCACCGTGTTAGGAGGATTCTTCTGTTCTGTTCTTGCCTTCTGTATCTGTAAGTCTGGGTGCCTTCTCCTCTTTATGCCTCTTTCATGATCTCCTTCTGAGGAGCACATACCTCTGTCCAGTCGGAGCAGCCACTGCTCAGTCATCTTTCTTGCAAGAGATTGAGGTCACAGAAAAACAGTAAAGGCGGAAAACAAGTTGAAGCTGGGTGTTGATGAGTTAGTTCATGCAAGTGTTGAAGCAGGAATGATTTAGAGAAGCAGGTTAGTTGGGGGTCTATCCCTGACTTATGAGGTAAGTCAGGAATGGTAATGACGATGTGGTCATCTCCCCAGATGCAGGGCATCGGGGGAAATCAATTTCTCTTGCTGGGAAGCTGCTGACGTTTTGGAGCCAGGAAACTGACAGGAAGGAGGCAGGATTTCCTTGGCCTTCTTTTCCTAATAAATCATGTGCCTCATTGTCCAGTAACTTGGATGAGAAGAAGTAGAAAGACTTTGCCTTTCCTGAGGAGAGACTAGAAACATCTGGGAGTGGGAGATGTTGGGGGGGGGGGGGGGTGTCAGGAAGGTGGGAGTGAACGTAGAGGAGGAACCCAGTGTTCTCAGAAGAATCCTGGGCCTGAACAGTACAACACGGTCTGGTTTGTCCCACGAAGGGCCCGTTTTCAATTCCCTGCTTGTTGAGTGAGGGCCAACTGCTTAACTCCCATCTCTGGAGCCCAGTTCAAAGCTAGTTACACACCATTGTATCAGTGCTTATAGAAACTGTTCCATGTATAACTGATTTAGTTTGCTGTACACCTGAAACTAACACAACATTGTAAATCACCTATACTCCAATGTAAATTGAAAGGAAAAGCAACTTGGGGACTTCCCTGGTGGTCCAGTGGTTAAGAAGCTGCCTTGCAATGCAGGGAGGCAGGTTTGATCCCTGGTTGGGGAACTAAGATCCATATGATGTGGAGCAATGAAGCCTGTATGCCACAACTAGACAGTCCGTGCACGGCAACAAAAGATCCCACATAACACAAGAAGGACTCAACAGAGCCAAGTAAATAAGTAAAATTTAAAAACACAACAAAACCCATAGCTCTGCTCCACCGTGTTAGGAGGATTCTTCTGTTCTGTTCTTGCCTTCTGTATCTGTAAGTCTGGGTGCCTTCTCCTCTTTATGCCTCTTTCATGATCTCCTTCTGAGGAGCACACATACCTCTGTCCAGTCGGAGAGCAGCCACTCGCTGGGACAGTCATCTTTCTTGCAAGCTTGTTGGGAGGCCAGTTTGGGGGCTGAACAGAACGTCTCAGGAAGCTCCAGGAAGCTGCCGTCAGCCATGCGCTGTTTGCAAAGAACCTCACGTTTTTGGATGCCCCCTCCGCAGGTCCTGGAACACTAGGGAAAGAAGAGAAAGCAGATTCCACTTAGGACAGTAGCAGGTTTGTTTGCCAATTCTTACCTTAGCCTTGGATGACTCTGGAGTGAGAAAATAAAAATAAAAAATAGAAAGGGAAGACACCCTAGGAACCAGCCCAAAGGAGACTGCTTCCCCTCCTTGAGATTTTGTAGCAAATTCTCCGCCCTTCACTCTTAATCTCAAATATTTAACTAGAGCATCCAGGAATTTCAAGGGCCTTTAAATCTTAGTGTTGCTTCTAAAATGTGACTTTCAGTCACCCAAGACAACTGGTTTAAAAGGTGATATAATAGAGTGTTAAACATATTTATGACACAGTGAAAATAATCTGTGCCACTTACAAAATGAACCAGAGAGAGCTCCTGGCAACCGTGTAAATCTAGAGGAATTAATCTGCAGAGAATGCAGGCCTTCCTCTAAATGTAAACATCCTCTCTACCCTATTGGAGGGGTAGTAGATCTGAGGCTTGATTTTTCTGAACTCCCAGGAAAACGTGTCTTATCGGACTGGTTTTTTTTAAATTCGGGATGGAGCAACTTGGGGACTTCCCTGGTGGTCCAGTGGTTAAGAAGCTGCCTTGCAATGCAGGGAGGCAGGTTTGATCCCTGGTTGGGGAACTAAGATCCATATGATGTGGAGCAATGAAGCCTGTATGCCACAACTAGACAGTCCGTGCACGGCAACAAAAGATCCCACATAACACAAGAAGGACTCAACAGAGCCAAGTAAATAAGTAAAATTTAAAAACACAACAAAACCCATAGCTCTGCTCCACCGTGTTAGGAGGATTCTTCTGTTCTGTTCTTGCCTTCTGTATCTGTAAGTCTGGGTGCCTTCTCCTCTTTATGCCTCTTTCATGATCTCCTTCTGAGGAGCACACATACCTCTGTCCAGTCGGAGAGCAGCCACTCGCTGGGACAGTCATCTTTCTTGCAAGCTTGTTGGGAGGCCAGTTTGGGGGCTGAACAGAACGTCTCAGGAAGCTCCAGGAAGCTGCCGTCAGCCATGCGCTGTTTGCAAAGAACCTCACGTTTTTGGATGCCCCCTCCGCAGGTCCTGGAACACTAGGGAAAGAAGAGAAAGCAGATTCCACTTAGGACAGTAGCAGGTTTGTTTGCCAATTCTTACCTTAGCCTTGGATGACTCTGGAGTGAGAAAATAAAAATAAAAAATAGAAAGGGAAGACACCCTAGGAACCAGCCCAAAGGAGACTGCTTCCCCTCCTTGAGATTTTGTAGCAAATTCTCCGCCCTTCACTCTTAATCTCAAATATTTAACTAGAGCATCCAGGAATTTCAAGGGCCTTTAAATCTTAGTGTTGCTTCTAAAATGTGACTTTCAGTCACCCAAGACAACTGGTTTAAAAGGTGATATAATAGAGTGTTAAACATATTTATGACACAGTGAAAATAATCTGTGCCACTTACAAAATGAACCAGAGAGAGCTCCTGGCAACCGTGTAAATCTAGAGGAATTAATCTGCAGAGAATGCAGGCCTTCCTCTAAATGTAAACATCCTCTCTACCCTATTGGAGGGGTAGTAGATCTGAGGCTTGATTTTTCTGAACTCCCAGGAAAACGTGTCTTATCGGACTGGTATTTTATTCTGGGTCATGGGAGCAAGAACTGTGGAAATCTGGGATACGAAAAGAATCGCCTCATTTTAGAGGTTTTCAACAGAATCTCAATCGAACACGACATTTATATGTAATTGAATGGTTATCACTCAGTTGCATGAGGGAGTCAGGAGGCTGTTACTCCAAGACTTTGGCTCCTCCTTTGCATTAGTAAAGAAATGCTCAGTTTTCAGCTGGATATATGACCTTTTGGTCTACAGACTATATTTGGTGACCTCCCTTGGAGGTGCCATGTGACTAAGTGCTGGGCAAAGGGATGTACGTGGAAGGTTGTGTGCAACTTCAGGGAAAAACACATAAAAAGAGAGTACAGCATACTCCCCTTCCCATTGCCTCATTGCTGGTTGGAATGTGAATACTATATCTAAAATTTAACCTTCCATCTTGGACAGAAATAGGCAAAAAAGATGGAAGCAGCCTAACTTCCTGGTGGTGGTTACCATACTGGCCCTGAATGACCTGTGTGTGTGTGTGAGAGAGAAACACTTTTTTACTTAAGCCATTGACTTTGGGTTTCCTGTCACTTTTAGTCCATCTAACTCTAACTAGAAAGACAAATACTGTATAAAATCACTTACATGTGGAATCTAAAAAATACAACAAACTAGTGAATATAATGGGAGAAAGATATGACAACCCACTCTAGTATTCTTGCCTGGAAAAGTTCATAGACTGAGAAGTCTGGCAAGCTACAGTCCATGGGGTCTCATATATATATATGTGTGTGTATATATTGGGCTTCGCTCATGGCTCAATGGTGAGGAATCTGCCTGCAATTCAGGAGACCTGGGTTCCATTCCCGGGTTGGGAAGATCCCCATGGAAGAGAGCATGGCAACCCACTCCAGTATTCTTTCCTGGAGAATTTCATGGACAGAGGAGCTTGATAGGCTTCAATCCATGGGGTCATACAGAGTTAGATATGACTGAAGTCACTAAGCAGCAGCAGCAGCAGTGAATATAACAAAGAAGCAGCGGACTCATAGATATAGAGAACACACTAGCGGTTACCAGTTGTTGGGGTCGGGTGAGGCAATACTCCATGCTGGAGTATAGAGTGTAAGGGTAGGAGATACAACGACTGAGTGTGATACAGGCTCAAGCATGTATTGAACAACGTGCACTGTAAGTGGCAAGTAACAAGGAGGTATAGACAGAAATGCTAAGAAACAGAAACAAGAAAAAAACTAACCTTAGCTAATGTGCCAACCATGACTACTCTGTGCTGGGGTAATTTTATTATAAAAACTCTAAGGAGTGCTCTTTCTTTAAGAACAGTCCTTTTCCTTGAATCTGTTGCCCTTGTGCTTGTTGAAAATTCAGGGTTGGGATGCAAAGACTGAACATGTGTTTGGGAGAAGTGGGTCTCATGGAAGTCTGTACTCAGTGGGCTGCACTCACAGCTGCAAGGTGGATGTGTGACCGGAGTCAAGGTTATGATGGTGCTACAATGCCCTTGAGTGTAGTTGGAATGCTGCTGTGGCCCAGCTGTTGCCCTCTTTCTCATTGGTCCCAATTCTGATGGACTTTAAAGCCACCTGGGGGCTTTTAAAAAGTCCTGAGTCCTGGGCCCCATCTCATATCTGTTAAGATTTTCTGGTGGATCTGCTGGTAAAGAATCTGCCTGTAATGCAGGAGACCCAAGTTCAATCCCTGGGTCAGGAAGATCCTCTGAAGAAGTGAATGGCAACCCACTCTAGTAATCTTGCCTGGAGAACTCCATGGACAGAGGGGTGGGCTACAGTCTACAGAGATGCAAAGAATTAGACACTGCTGAGCAAGTAACCCTTCACAGGGAAGTATGCCCCAGATATTAATTTTTAATAAAAATAACTTTTAGGGGCTTCCCTGGTAGTCCAGTGGGTAAAGAGTCCTCCTTGCAGTGCAAGGAGCACCAGTTTGATCCCTTGTTCGGAAAGATCCCACATGCTATGGAGCGGCTGGATAGATGTGTCCGATTACAAACCAGCGCTCTGGAGTGCGTGCGCCCAGAGCCGGTACTCTGCACCAAGAGAGGCCACTGCAATGGGAGGCCCACACAGGCCAAAGAATAAAGATGGATGGAAATAAATAAGTAACCAGTAAAAGAGGCCAAAATTAAAAAGCATTTTTTTTTTTAACATTCCAGGTAATTCTGTGTAACCAGGATCGAGAGCCATCTGTCCAAATGAATGCCCCTCTACCACTTCAAGTGAGAATAAAATAAACAGAGGGAAAACCTGAGACTCAGAGCACTCTCTTAGAACAGGTGTTGTTATGGAGTATCACATAAGTTAATGAGGGATCCATTCAATTTGAATAAATTCTCCCAAAATAAACAGGTAGTAGGGTAAGCTCTCAGATTTAAGCCTCTTACTGACTGTGGCAATAGGAAAAATACAGGTCAATTTTCTCTCTCTCAAATTACAGAAAATAATTGGTTTTATTTTAAGGATGCGGAGGTAATCATATGTGCTACAGAGTGTGACCACTCACTTAAAATAACAGAGCTGGGTTATCACTTTGCCGATGGGACTTGATTTAGGGACACCACCTCAGAAGACTCCCCTAACACTGTACAGAACTGTGTGACAACTGACGAAAAAATATCTGCAAGAAAAGCTAAAAAAACATCAGCTTGTCATTTTAAAGTTTGATCTACACAGAAAACCTGCATGGAATTCTCAACACCAGAAGATCAAGTTGGACTCCTGAGACTGTCCTTCAAGACACTGACTTGTGTTCAGCTTCCCGAGAACGTGTCTTGCCAGCCTGCCATGGCCAGTGCCTCAATGGCAGTGGACAATCTGCCCTTACCTACAGATACCTCCTCTGCTCAGGTCCTTGATCACATTGTTCATTCTGGAACCAATGTCCTTCAACTCTCTGTCCATCCAGAAGCTTCCAGGACATCCTTGAAGGCCCAGCTCAAGGTCACTGCTTTAGGAAAGTCTCTTCTAACCCCTCTGGCTCATGGCAAAGAAGTCACCTCCCACCCCACCTTGACCTGGAAGGGTGCTGCACCTCCCCAGTTAGGGCTGGTCATCTATGGGCTTGCTATTTCCTCCGCCTCCCTGCGTGCACACAGGATGATGTGACTTTGAGGAAAGGGAATGCATTCATCTTTCTATTCCCCAGTGCCTACTATAGCATCTGGCAAAGAGTGTACACTTCATAAATGTTTGTTGAACTGATGACTGGCTGAACAAAAGAGCCAACAAGCCAGATGTTGAAAAGATGTAAAACACACATCCAGTTGATGGGCTGGACATCCACCTTTTATCAGACTGTTTTATCATCAGCCAGAAGCAGCTTCCACGTCAGTCAGGGTGGGTTTCAGCCAGAGGCAGTGCGTGCTCTGCTGGGAGCTGCGACCCTCCAGGGATGGCAGACACCCCTCTGGCTGGGTTAATGTCGTCAGAGATTTGGCTTTCAAAACTTGTCTCATCTTTGCTCAAAACGTTTCCCCGGTGTGTACCCAGATGAAAACGTGGTGTTCAATTTTTTTAAAAAAATTGTCGAAGAAGAAATTTCAAATTAATAAAGGTTTCAAAGTCTGTGATGACTTTGTGCACAGGTCGAGGTTACCTGGTGAAGCTGACAGTCTTGATGTGAAGGGCAGAATGTAAAGGAGAAACTAAAAGAGCAGGAAGAGAAACTTAATAAAACAAAATGAAAAATGTTTGCTTTATGAATCACCATTGAAAATAATATTGTGGTATGAAGAGGCAGATCTCTGGTAATGGGTATTGTTTTAAATTATATGCCATAAACAGAATAAATAACCTCAAATAGCATTTATATTGCTTATCCTTGTTGCCATGCATATTTCATGATATAAGGTCATGGATGCATTAGTTTTACAGGAAAAGTAAAAACAATACAATATGAGGAACATTTAAAAGTTATGTTTCTATATAAAAATACAATGGCCTGAGTGTCCTGAATTTTCAACAATTTCCCCATGATCAGCACATTCATAAATTCTTCCTCTTTTGACATTTTGGTTTAATGTTGGTTCAATTCACCGAGAACTGAGTTCCTTTCATTGGCACCTCAAGTCATATCATTGAGCCCAACACAAGTGATGTCTACATTCTGTTTCTAAGGTCACCTGTTGGGAAGGCTTTGAAGAAGAAGTGACATAGGAAGGGATGGCCAGGGAGACAGAAGAGCTGGCAGAGTCGGACCTCTGAGGAGTCCTGAGAAGGCTGAGCTTAGGGTTCATGAGGATGGGTAGCTAGGAAGTAAGACTCAGAAGGTAAGTGAGTAACAGCAGACAGTGAAGGGCCTTGGACATAACTGGACCTACTCTTAAGACTCTGGGGTGTCATTAAGAGTTTTAAAGTGGGGGGTAACATGATTTAACATGTAGAAATGATTCAGACATCAAAGGCCAATGGACTCTAAACAGTACTGGCTTGTGAGATATTCACAAGGTATGCTATGGATCAAACATTTCCTGGTCAAATATGTCTAGATGACAGTGCATGCTATTCTCTTATTTGGGGGTTCTGAGCACACACTAATATTTTAAAGGCTTGGAAGAGAGCCTGTGGTAAAGAACCACTGATACCAGGTTGGGAAGCACTGGATCAGAGTTAGGCAAGACAGCACAGGGACAGCAAGTCCAAGGTTGTGGATAATGGTCCTGATAGAAGTGAGGACTGGAATCGAGAGAGTGGGAAGAAGATGCGAGAGGAAGAGAGCAGTGGAGTTGGGGAGATAGATGAGGTAGAACCAACAGGACTCGGGTGTTGACTAAGTGTGAAGACGAGGCTGACATGCCTCTGGAGAGCAGGCTAGATGATGGTGTCACGCACAGCACGAGATCCATGAGGGACGACCAGGTCTGCTGCAGAAAGTGGCAGGTAGGTGTGTTATTAAGACTGCTATTAGACCTTTAGAATTGGAGGTAACTTGATTATAAATGAGATTGAGAAGTTCAAAGGCCAGTTGGAGAGAGTGCTCAGTATGTAACAGGGGTCAACTGAGTCAAACTGAAGGAGGGTTCAGAAAATCAAAGAACATGAGGACTAGAATCTCACTAAACAAAATTATTAAATAAGAACAGAATTTCTATCTGGACCATTTTGTGAATTAAAATTCTTCCTCTTTTGACACTTTGGTTTAATGTTGGTTCAATTCACCGAGAACTGAGTTCCTTTCATTGGCACCTCAAGTCATATCATTGAGCCCAACACAAGTGATGTCTACATTCTGTTTCTAAGGTCACCTGTTGGGAAGGCTTTGAAGAAGAAGTGACATAGGAAGGGATGGCCAGGGAGACAGAAGAGCTGGCAGAGTCGGACCTCTGAGGAGTCCTGAGAAGGCTGAGCTTAGGGTTCATGAGGATGGGTAGCTAGGAAGTAAGACTCAGAAGGTAAGTGAGTAACAGCAGACAGTGAAGGGCCTTGGACATAACTGGACCTACTCTTAAGACTCTGGGGTGTCATTAAGAGTTTTAAAGTGGGGGGTAACATGATTTAACATGTAGAAATGATTCAGACATCAAAGGCCAATGGACTCTAAACAGTACTGGCTTGTGAGATATTCACAAGGTATGCTATGGATCAAACATTTCCTGGTCAAATATGTCTAGATGACAGTGCATGCTATTCTCTTATTTGGGGGTTCTGAGCACACACTAATATTTTAAAGGCTTGGAAGAGAGCCTGTGGTAAAGAACCACTGATACCAGGTTGGGAAGCACTGGATCAGAGTTAGGCAAGACAGCACAGGGACAGCAAGTCCAAGGTTGTGGATAATGGTCCTGATAGAAGTGAGGACTGGAATCGAGAGAGTGGGAAGAAGATGCGAGAGGAAGAGAGCAGTGGAGTTGGGGAGATAGATGAGGTAGAACCAACAGGACTCGGGTGTTGACTAAGTGTGAAGACGAGGCTGACATGCCTCTGGAGAGCAGGCTAGATGATGGTGTCACGCACAGCACGAGATCCATGAGGGACGACCAGGTCTGCTGCAGAAAGTGGCAGGTAGGTGTGTTATTAAGACTGCTATTAGACCTTTAGAATTGGAGGTAACTTGATTATAAATGAGATTGAGAAGTTCAAAGGCCAGTTGGAGAGAGTGCTCAGTATGTAACAGGGGTCAACTGAGTCAAACTGAAGGAGGGTTCAGAAAATCAAAGAACATGAGGACTAGAATCTCACTAAACAAAATTATTAAATAAGAACAGAATTTCTATCTGGACCATTTTGTGAATTAAAATTATCTTGGTCATCTAGTATCAATTAAGCATTCTTAATCCTGGAAGTACAAAGATACACTTCCTGTGCAGTGTATCTTCTGGGTTTACTATTCCCGTTACTACGTGCAGCATCGGTGGCATTTGTTTGTTGTTTAAGTTGCTCAGTCATTTCTGACTCTTTGTGAACCCATAGCCTGTAGCCCACCAGGCTCCTATATCCATGGGATTTCCCAGGCAAGAATACTAGAGTGGGTTTCCATTTCCTTTTCCAGGAGATCTTCTGGACCCAGAGATCAAACCCGTGTCTCCTGGAATGGCAGGTGGGTTCTTTACCACTGAGCCACCAGGGATCATGTGCCCATTTCTTGATGAAATATGCAATTAAAAATAAGATAAATACTCCAAGAGGTGTTTTTTTCCTTCATGGATGCAACATTTTAAATAAAGATGGTTTCTAATTCATGAAGATTGACATGTCAGTCATTGGTATATAATGAAACTGATGACCACCTTGACTCCTTCTGCCAGAATTCAGCCCTCTGACTCAGACTAAAGCTACTCTTTTATGTGTGGTGTGTTTAGATCTAGAAAATGAAAAATTTAATTCACAAGCATTTATGGTTATCATTACAATTCTCTTTTTTCCCCTGAATATTACCAGCAGGGACTCTTCTCTCATATATCTTTTTATATAGCTAAACTCCAGGCATTTTGATATATAGCTAAACTACAAGTGCTTTGAATTGTAACTCTGATTTAAAAAGAGAGAAAGCTTATAGGGAAATCACCACATAGTCACAGTTTTAAGTAAGGGAGGAAAATAGGGGCTGCGGTGATTATTTCTGTCTCTACACAGATGTGAGCAATGTGCATGTACAGTGGGTGGATATAATCCCGCACAGAAAACACAAGTAATACAGATAAATATAAATGACGCTTCAGAGTGGAGTCTCTCATTTCAGCTTAATCTTTCTTGCACTTGCTCTTTTTTTCTCATTTCTGTTTTAAAGTTATTTTTCAAATAAAAACAAAGAAGATTGACACATACAAAGTTCATAAATAGAAACAAGAGGAGGCATAGTAGAAGGCAGACCTTTAATTTCAAGGACCTTGTGCTAACGGAGACTAACAGAGCCTGTCAGCCCACAGTCTAGCAGACTATGGTGGGCTGAGTCACGGCCCCAGAGGTATCTATGGTTTTATCACTGGAACCCATGAACATGCAACCTGACATGGTTAAAGGGACTTTGCAGAGGGGATTCAGTTAAACATCTTGAGACGTGGTGATTATCTGGGTTATCACAGTAGGCCCGATGTAATCACAGTGGTATAAGAAGGTGGCAGGTGGATAAGAGTCAGAGAGAGGGTATAAGGACAGAATCTGAGGTTGGAGTGAAGCGCTTTGAAGCTGGAGGAAGGGACCATGTTGTAACCAAACTGAGCCACCAGGGATCATGTGCCCATTTCTTGATGAAATATGCAATTAAAAATAAGATAAACACTCCAAGAGGTGTTTTTTTCCTTCATGGATGCAACATTTTAAATAAAGATGGTTTCTAATTCATGAAGATTGACATGTCAGTCATTGGTATATAATGAAACTGATGACCACCTTGACTCCTTCTGCCAGAATTCAGCCCTCTGACTCAGACTAAAGCTACTCTTTTATGTGTGGTGTGTTTAGATCTAGAAAATGAAAAATTTAATTCACAAGCATTTATGGTTATCATTACAATTCTCTTTTTTCCCCTGAATATTACCAGCAGGGACTCTTCTCTCATATATCTTTTTATATAGCTAAACTCCAGGCATTTTGATATATAGCTAAACTACAAGTGCTTTGAATTGTAACTCTGATTTAAAAAGAGAGAAAGCTTATAGGGAAATCACCACATAGTCACAGTTTTAAGTAAGGGAGGAAAATAGGGGCTGCGGTGATTATTTCTGTCTCTACACAGATGTGAGCAATGTGCATGTACAGTGGGTGGATATAATCCCGCACAGAAAACACAAGTAATACAGATAAATATAAATGACGCTTCAGAGTGGAGTCTCTCATTTCAGCTTAATCTTTCTTGCACTTGCTCTTTTTTTCTCATTTCTGTTTTAAAGTTATTTTTCAAATAAAAACAAAGAAGATTGACACATACAAAGTTCATAAATAGAAACAAGAGGAGGCATAGTAGAAGGCAGACCTTTAATTTCAAGGACCTTGTGCTAACGGAGACTAACAGAGCCTGTCAGCCCACAGTCTAGCAGACTATGGTGGGCTGAGTCACGGCCCCAGAGGTATCTATGGTTTTATCACTGGAACCCATGAACATGCAACCTGACATGGTTAAAGGGACTTTGCAGAGGGGATTCAGTTAAACATCTTGAGACGTGGTGATTATCTGGGTTATCACAGTAGGCCCGATGTAATCACAGTGGTATAAGAAGGTGGCAGGTGGATAAGAGTCAGAGAGAGAGGGTATAAGGACAGAATCTGAGGTTGGAGTGAAGCGCTTTGAAGCTGGAGGAAGGGACCATGAGCCAAGGAAGCCAAGAGTCTCTAGAAGCTGGAAGAGGCATGGTGACCAATCCTCTCCTAGAGCTTCTAGAAGGAATGCAGACCTTCCAACACCTTGATTTTAGCCAAGAGAAACTTATCAGATTCCCGACCTCCAAATCTCTAAGATAATAAACTTATGGTGTTTTAAGACATTGAGTGTGCCAATTTGTTAGAGCAGCAGTAGGAGACATACACAGATGAACTGCCACGGATAAAGCAGCAAATACTGACTTTTACCTAAACTGCTGATGTAAGGACTAATGCTAGATTTCTTCACAATTTAACACTTTGGAGCAAATGGCAAGGAGGTTTTGGGAAAGACACACAGCACAGTGAAAAAGAGAACAGGTTTTGAAGCATACAGCCCTCTTTTTCATTTATTGGCTCTGTGAGCTGGGGTAAGCACAGCCTCTCTGAGCCTTGTTTCCTCAAAGGCTTGCTACAGGGATTAAAGTGAAGGGGAAAATGGCGTCTGTCTCACAGAGGATTTATTCCCACACGCTCTATGGGAAGCACTTCCGCAGTGACCCTGACCCTGCTGCAGGCCACCTGAGATATCACCTCACACCCGTCAGAATGGCCATCATCCACAAATCGACAGACAACAAATGCTGGAGAGGCTGCGGAGAAAAGGGAACACTCCTGCATTGCTGGTGGGAGTGTAAATTGATACAGCCTCTATGGAAGACAGTCTGGAGATTTCTTAAAAAACTAAAAATAGAAGCACCATATGACCCAGCAATCCCAATCTTAGGCTTATACCCTGACGAAATCAAAACTGAAAGAAGCACCTGTACCCTAATGTTCATTGCAGCTCTCTATACAATAGCTAGAACATGGAAGGAACCTAGATGCCCATCGATGAACGAATGGATCCAAAAGCTTTGGTACATATATACAATGGAATACTACACAGCTGTAAAGAGAAATGCAGAAGAATCAACCGCAAAAAAACATGAAGGTGGCAGGTGGATAAGAGTCAGAGAGAGAGGGTATAAGGACAGAATCTGAGGTTGGAGTGAAGCGCTTTGAAGCTGGAGGAAGGGACCATGAGCCAAGGAAGCCAAGAGTCTCTAGAAGCTGGAAGAGGCATGGTGACCAATCCTCTCCTAGAGCTTCTAGAAGGAATGCAGACCTTCCAACACCTTGATTTTAGCCAAGAGAAACTTATCAGATTCCCGACCTCCAAATCTCTAAGATAATAAACTTATGGTGTTTTAAGACATTGAGTGTGCCAATTTGTTAGAGCAGCAGTAGGAGACATACACAGATGAACTGCCACGGATAAAGCAGCAAATACTGACTTTTACCTAAACTGCTGATGTAAGGACTAATGCTAGATTTCTTCACAATTTAACACTTTGGAGCAAATGGCAAGGAGGTTTTGGGAAAGACACACAGCACAGTGAAAAAGAGAACAGGTTTTGAAGCATACAGCCCTCTTTTTCATTTATTGGCTCTGTGAGCTGGGGTAAGCACAGCCTCTCTGAGCCTTGTTTCCTCAAAGGCTTGCTACAGGGATTAAAGTGAAGGGGAAAATGGCGTCTGTCTCACAGAGGATTTATTCCCACACGCTCTATGGGAAGCACTTCCGCAGTGACCCTGACCCTGCTGCAGGCCACCTGAGATATCACCTCACACCCGTCAGAATGGCCATCATCCACAAATCGACAGACAACAAATGCTGGAGAGGCTGCGGAGAAAAGGGAACACTCCTGCATTGCTGGTGGGAGTGTAAATTGATACAGCCTCTATGGAAGACAGTCTGGAGATTTCTTAAAAAACTAAAAATAGAAGCACCATATGACCCAGCAATCCCAATCTTAGGCTTATACCCTGACGAAATCAAAACTGAAAGAAGCACCTGTACCCTAATGTTCATTGCAGCTCTCTATACAATAGCTAGAACATGGAAGGAACCTAGATGCCCATCGATGAACGAATGGATCCAAAAGCTTTGGTACATATATACAATGGAATACTACACAGCTGTAAAGAGAAATGCAGAAGAATCAACCCTAATGAGGTGGCTGGATCTAGAACGTATCCTAAAAAGTGAAGTCAGTCAGAAAGAGAAGGACACATACAGTATATTAACACATATATATGGAATCTAGTAAGATGGTGATGACGGCACATGCAGTGAAGCGACAGAAAGACAGACATGGACAGTGGACATATGGACATTGTGGGGAAGGAACAGTGGGTGAGAGGTGTAAAGGAAGTAGCATGAAGGCCTGTACTATCATAAGTGAAGAAAATAGCTCTAGTCATTGCTCTGTGAGAAAAGGGGATCCTTCAGGGGTGCTGTGTGATGGTCGGGAGGGGAGGGAAGGGGGGAATATACATGTGACTAATCTGAGAACATACATATCTGTAAACAACAAAACTCTGTAAAAGTTAAAAATAAAATAAAGGTTTAAAAAAATAATAAAAATAAAGTGAAGGGGATCCAGTGGTTTAGAGTCTGCCAGCCAGTGTAGAGGGACATGGGTTCAATCCCTGGTCCAGGAATATACTGCATGCCGCAGTGGTCTGAGAGCTGCAACTCCTAAAGCCAGTGCTCTAGAGCCTGTGAGGCACAACAAAAGAAGCCACTGTGAGAAGAAGCCTGTGCACTGCAACTACAGAACAGCCCCCATGTGTCACAACTGGAGAAAGTCCACGTGCAGCAATGAAGACTCAGCCAAAAAGAAAAAAATATTAAAATTTTAAAAAAGATAAAATGGAGCTCAGTAGAGTGAGTTTTCTTTTTTTGAAAACTTTTTTTTTTTTTTGGCGACTTTTATTGGTCTTTCATTTATTCATTTTCATCCATCTTTGTTTTTTGGCCCGAGATCGCAGTGGCCTCTGTTGTTGCGGAGCACCAGCTCTGGGTGCATGCACTCCAGAGCTCCGGCTCGGCAATTGGACACATTGGTCCAGCCACTCCACGGCACATGGGATCTTCCCAGGCCAGGGATGGAACCGGCGCCCCTTGCACTGCAAGGCGGTGTCCTTACCCACTGGATCACCAGGGAAGCCCTAGAATGAGTTTTACTACATTAAGTCTGAACTCACTGTTAACCTTATAGTGCTTCAGTTTCCTCATCTGTAAAATGGGGACCACAGTAGAAACTATCTGGAGAGGCTGGAGAGGATTAAATATAAATATAGAATTAAGTGCCCAGAACTGCACTTGACACATAGTAGGTGCTGCTCTTACTAGAATAAGAACCTCCTGGGCTTCCTTGGTAGCTCAGTGGTGAAGAGTTCACCCGCCAATGCAGGAAGCAAGGGTTTGATCCCTGACCTGAGAAGATCCCACATGCTGTGGAGCAACTAAACCCGTGAGTCATAACTGTTGAGCCTGTGCTCTGGAGCCTCGGAGCTGCAACTATGGAGCCCATGTGTCACAACTACTGAAGCCCGTGTGCCCTAGAGCCCGAGTTCCACAACAAGAGACGTCACCGCGACAAGAAGCCTGCTCACCTCAACTAGAGAGCAGTGCCTACTCCCTGCAACTAGAGAAGAGCCCACAGCAGCAGTGAAAACCCAGAATAGCCAAAAATAAATAAATAAATAAAATCAAAAACAAAGAACCTCCTGAAACATACCACACCCTCAATAAATGAATAGGCACACTTGCCATATATTTTTTTTGGTATCATTCTCCATGCTTCACCTGCACAGATATTGTGCGATCTCATTGTTAAATGAGCAGTACTGACCTTGAACAGCCTGCGGCTATGGAGCAGGAGGACAGAAGCAGAATCCTTGGGGGAGAGGTGGGACTCCTGGGGGCTCTAACAGGCAGAGGGGAGAGGACCTGAGGGTGCGAGGGGAGAAGGGTGGGCAGAAGGATGGGATATGGGCAGAAGCAGGGATGGGAGAACTGGAATTAGAGATGCACAGGGGCAGACATGCAGAGGAATGAAGGCCTGACTAAGCCCTTTGGCTTTACTATACGGCCTTCGTTAATGAGAAAAATCCTAGTGGAAGACTGTCATGAATCAAGGTGTCTCACGTGGGCTCATGCCTATGAAACAGTGGTTCTCAATCAGCCTGTTGTAACATACTAGTTATGAAAATGATCTCCCACAAGATCTGTAAAAAATAATTAATATACATGGATATAGAGATTAGCATGTAAGTGAAAGAAGTCAGAGAGAGACAAATATATGAAACTATTTGTATATCAAACCTAAAAAATGATCCAAATAAACTTATTTACAAAACAGAAATAGACTCAGACATAGAAAGCAAATTTATGGTTACTGAAGAGGATAGAGCAGTCAAGAGGAGAGATAAACTAATAGTTTGGGATTAGCAGGTACATATACAAGGACCTGCTGTATAGCACAGAGAACTATATTCAACATCTTGGAATAATCTATAATGGAAAATAATCTAAAAAAATTATAAAACTTAATCACTTTGGAGCTTCTCTGGTAGCTCACCTGGCAAAGATTCTACCTGCAATGCAGGGGACCCTGGTTCGATTCCTGGGTCAGGAAGATCCCCTGAGGAAGGGATAGGATACCCACTCCAATATTCTTGGGCTTTCCTGGTGGCTTAGACAGTAGAGAATCTGCCTGCAATGTGGCAGACTTGAGTTCCCTCCCTGGGTTGGGAAGATGCCCTGGAGGAGGGCATGGCAATCCACTGCAGTATTCTTTTTTTTTATTTTGGTGGGGGTGGGCTGGGGAAGGAGGGAGCAGGCGGGCCACTTCTATTGGCAATCCACCCCTGATCCATATATTTTTGGTATCATTCTCCATGCTTCACCTGCACAGATATTGGCGATCTCATTGTTAAATGAGCAGTACTGACCTTGAACAGCCTGCGGCTATGGAGCAGGAGGACAGAAGCAGAATCCTTGGGGGAGAGGTGGGACTCCTGGGGGCTCTAACAGGCAGAGGGGAGAGGACCTGAGGGTGCGAGGGGAGAAGGGTGGGCAGAAGGATGGGATATGGGCAGAAGCAGGGATGGGAGAACTGGAATTAGAGATGCACAGGGGCAGACATGCAGAGGAATGAAGGCCTGACTAAGCCCTTTGGCTTTACTATACGGCCTTCGTTAATGAGAAAAATCCTAGTGGAAGACTGTCATGAATCAAGGTGTCTCACGTGGGCTCATGCCTATGAAACAGTGGTTCTCAATCAGCCTGTTGTAACATACTAGTTATGAAAATGATCTCCCACAAGATCTGTAAAAAGTAATTAATATACATGGATATAGAGATTAGCATGTAAGTGAAAGAAGTC
Organism: Tragulus kanchil; assembly: GCA_022376925.1. Lineage (NCBI taxonomy): Eukaryota > Metazoa > Chordata > Mammalia > Artiodactyla > Tragulidae > Tragulus > Tragulus kanchil. The sequence goes on along the minus strand of JAIOJX010000023.1, from coordinate 122,148,381 downwards.
AGAGAGAGACAAATATATGAAACTATTTGTATATCAAACCTAAAAAATGATCCAAATAAACTTATTTACAAAACAGAAATAGACTCAGACATAGAAAGCAAATTTATGGTTACTGAAGAGGATAGAGCAGTCAAGAGGAGAGATAAACTAATAGTTTGGGATTAGCAGGTACATATACAAGGACCTGCTGTATAGCACAGAGAACTATATTCAACATCTTGGAATAATCTATAATGGAAAATAATCTAAAAAAATTATAAAACTTAATCACTTTGGAGCTTCTCTGGTAGCTCACCTGGCAAAGATTCTACCTGCAATGCAGGGGACCCTGGTTCGATTCCTGGGTCAGGAAGATCCCCTGAGGAAGGGATAGGATACCCACTCCAATATTCTTGGGCTTTCCTGGTGGCTTAGACAGTAGAGAATCTGCCTGCAATGTGGCAGACTTGAGTTCCCTCCCTGGGTTGGGAAGATGCCCTGGAGGAGGGCATGGCAATCCACTGCAGTATTCTTTTTTTTTATTTTGGTGGGGGTGGGCTGGGGAAGGAGGGGAGCAGGCGGGCCACTTCTATTGGTCCTTCATCTGTCCATTTTCATCCATCCTTGTTCTTTGGCCCGTGTGGGCCTCCTATCACGGTGGCTTCTGTTGTCGCAGAGCACTGGCTCTGGGCGCATCCACTCCAGAGCTCCGGCTCGGTAATTGGACACATCAGTCCAGCCACTCCACGGCACGTGGGATCTTCCCAGGCCAGGGCTCGAACCGGTGCCCCTTGCACTGCAACGTGGTGTCCTTACCCACTGGACCACCAGGGAAGCCCCCCACTGCAGTATTCTTGCCTGGAGAATTCCATGGACAGAAGAGCCTGGTGGGCTGAAGTCCATAGGGTTGCAAAGAGTCAGACACAAATGAGTGATTAAGCAAAGAATCACTTTGCTGTACACCAGAAGCTAATACAACATTGAAAATTAACTATACTTCAACAAAAAATTTAAAAATATACAGTCAACATCAAAGATGAGGAGGAGGAGGAGGAGGAAGAGAAGTGTATGTGTATGTTTAATAAATAACAGAAGATTTGGGAGACTAACACAATAAATATGTGCTTCAAAAATGAAAGTGTCAGTCGCTACTCTTTGTGACCCCAAGAACTGGGGCCCAAGCCAACCATAAAACCTCAACAAGCCATTATAGCAAAATTGCTAAGTACTGGGTCCTTCACACCAGACCAATGATGAAAACTAAAAGATGCAGTAGTGAGCAGGAGATAGAAATGAAATAAAGATGCCCCCCACTAAATGCCAAAGCTAGAAGTAGACATTAGATTTGTGTTTCATTTGTGCTTTACTGTTTCTAAACTAAAATGTTAACATAGGGCTCCCCTGGTGATCCAGTGGATAAAGAGTCAGCCTTGCAGTGCAAAGGGCACCGGTTTGATCACTAGCCAGGGAAGATCTTACATGATAAGGAGTGGCTGGACTGATGTGTCCAATTATGAGCCGGTGCTCTGGAGCACGTGTGCCCAAAGCTGGTGCTCGGCAATGAAAGAGGCCACTGCAATGGGAGGCCCACACAGGCCAAAGAATAAAGATGGATGAAAATAAATAAATAAATAAAAGACCAATAAAAGAGGCCAAATTAAAAAGGAAAGTTAACATAAACCCTTGGAATCCATGCAAATCTCTTCAGACACGTAGGATGTGTAAATATTGGCTACTTGTTAGGAAATGCTCTACAAAGACAAAGGAAGTTGCATTCTTAGCTGGTAAACGACAGCTCACATAATTTATGTCTTTTCCCCTAGAAAGAAAAGCATATGTAATACGCATGAGGTTGGTGGTAGCCCAATATTCAAAGAGCAAGGAGGGAGAGTTTCTCCCTTCAGACAGGCCAATGCCGATCAGGATGTTCTCTGTCTTTCTTCAAATGACTCATTGGCTCTGCCCTCTCCTTTTCTTTCATTCGAAAAAAGGGTGTAAACTGGCTGTTGAAGGATGAGAGATCTCAGTCCTCTCTTCCGGTGCATCCAGGCAGCTTAACGGAGAAGACCATTTACGTTCCCCTCTCCCTGCAAGGGTTGCCAAGGGACCAGGGAAGCGGATGGTCAACAGCTGAGGTCTCAGCTAAGTGGTGTCCTGGGACAATAGCCAATTAGCCTGGAGATACTTAAATTACTCCTGATTTATTTCATTAAGTATAAACAATGACTTCCTTGCTCCTAATTAAGTGGTCAGTAATAGCTGATTTTGCCTAAAAACTTAACTAAAGGACTAAAATTCTATGAAATAATATAAGAAAAACAGTCTATTGTTTCCTCCAGGTTTAGAGCAATTCCTAAAAGTGACCAAGGATTCGTAGGCACCCAGTGTTGAACAGCGAGTTTTCTATGGAAAAGAGAATCCCTGGTGGCTTTCACGTTCTATGCTCTTTATATATTATGTTTGAATATTTTTCACAATGATTATGTGTAGGGTATGAAACAAGATATTTTTAAAGATCCTAATAAAGTATAGTCAGTGCTTCATCAGCTAAACTTCAAGAGTTGTTTACTACACTTTCCTTGATTTGAAAAATGGATTTAGATCCAACTCATCTCAAAGGCTTCTCCCTCATGAAAGGAAATAGAAAATGCTTTCAAAATAAGTTCTTATCTTAACAGGCCCAAGGTCGATGGACAATGGAAGAGTAACTGACTTTTCAGAAATCTGCTGTTTCAAATAGGGCTGCTGGGCGTAGGGGTGGTAGTGTAGGCAATAGACCAGAAAGGTCCTGTATATGGAGGTGCTGTAAAAACTGAAAGAACAGCATAGGTCACTGCCATTATTCAGCAGGATGGGTCACTGCTGAAAGAGGCTGGTGTTTCACTGATTTTCATGGTCAATATTATGTCTTTTCCCCTAGAAAGAAAAGCATATGTAATACGCATGAGGTTGGTGGTAGCCCAATATTCAAAGAGCAAGGAGGGAGAGTTTCTCCCTTCAGACAGGCCAATGCCGATCAGGATGTTCTCTGTCTTTCTTCAAATGACTCATTGGCTCTGCCCTCTCCTTTTCTTTCATTCGAAAAAAGGGTGTAAACTGGCTGTTGAAGGATGAGAGATCTCAGTCCTCTCTTCCGGTGCATCCAGGCAGCTTAACGGAGAAGACCATTTACGTTCCCCTCTCCCTGCAAGGGTTGCCAAGGGACCAGGGAAGCGGATGGTCAACAGCTGAGGTCTCAGCTAAGTGGTGTCCTGGGACAATAGCCAATTAGCCTGGAGATACTTAAATTACTCCTGATTTATTTCATTAAGTATAAACAATGACTTCCTTGCTCCTAATTAAGTGGTCAGTAATAGCTGATTTTGCCTAAAAACTTAACTAAAGGACTAAAATTCTATGAAATAATATAAGAAAAACAGTCTATTGTTTCCTCCAGGTTTAGAGCAATTCCTAAAAGTGACCAAGGATTCGTAGGCACCCAGTGTTGAACAGCGAGTTTTCTATGGAAAAGAGAATCCCTGGTGGCTTTCACGTTCTATGCTCTTTATATATTATGTTTGAATATTTTTCACAATGATTATGTGTAGGGTATGAAACAAGATATTTTTAAAGATCCTAATAAAGTATAGTCAGTGCTTCATCAGCTAAACTTCAAGAGTTGTTTACTACACTTTCCTTGATTTGAAAAATGGATTTAGATCCAACTCATCTCAAAGGCTTCTCCCTCATGAAAGGAAATAGAAAATGCTTTCAAAATAAGTTCTTATCTTAACAGGCCCAAGGTCGATGGACAATGGAAGAGTAACTGACTTTTCAGAAATCTGCTGTTTCAAATAGGGCTGCTGGGCGTAGGGGTGGTAGTGTAGGCAATAGACCAGAAAGGTCCTGTATATGGAGGTGCTGTAAAAACTGAAAGAACAGCATAGGTCACTGCCATTATTCAGCAGGATGGGTCACTGCTGAAAGAGGCTGGTGTTTCACTGATTTTCATGGTCAATATTATGATCTACAACCATGAAACAAACCTATCAGTGAGACACAAATGTTTCAGGGCTTATGGGCGGTACTATTGATCTGTTCATTCATTTTATTGTTAACTAAATATTTACCCAGAACTTATTAGGTACTTCACGGCAACAGAAACTAAAAATACAGGGACTTGGTTTCAACAGTAGAGGTTGACTTGGGCCCATTCCTCATCTTTTCTTAGTATTATCATGGGTTAGTGGAGCAGTATGAAGTCGAAATACAGTATAAAGTATAAATACTCCAGAAATCAGGAGACCCGGGCTCTGGATCAGTCTCTGTGAGCGTGGGCAAAACCATATTTAGGTCACAAATATATCATTTGTAAAACAAACAGGTTTCTACATAATGTTGGAGTCCCTTTTCTGCCACAGTGGTTTCCAACAATGGGATATAGTGGAAAAAGATCACGTAAAACTGGGTTTATGTGCACCCCTAGGCTTGCTAGCTCTGGGAGCCTCAGTTTTCTTCAAACTAAAATGAAGACAATAAAATCTATGTTTTGCTGAACTGTTTTAAGGATTAACTTCAATTAGATATGCAATAATATAGATTTCTTAACAGAATAATAGTAGGCAGATGTCCAAAGTACATGATATTCTCTTGCCTTCCACAAACCATGGCACAGTAGCATGGAATTTATGAACTTAGCCAAATACACTTAGGTGCTAAAAGCATGTATTTACATAGATACAATCCATGACTGCTCCTACATGTTTTATCCCTTAGTGTTTTGCTCACTCCTTACTATCTGGTTCTTTGAGTACTATACCAAGAAGGGGAAGGAGGGACGAAGGAGTTCTGCCCACTAGCTGTAAAGAAGCACAAGGACTCCTGGAAATGGCAGCCTCTTGTCTCGACACCAAGGCAGCCTTCCTCCATCCTCAGTGGATGATCGCCTCATTTACCGCTCTAACTGGGCCCCTTCTGAGAGTGAAAGTCAGTTTCAGTAAAACTGGGATGCATGTCTCCTTCCATGTTATTTTTTATGACTTTTTTGGTCACTTTAAAACTACAAGGGATACTCTAATAGGGAGGCAATTGCACAATAAGATTTTATCCAGGTAATCAATCTAAAATCTTGCATTTTTTTCATAAGGCATGTGTCAAATTGCAGCTTGCCCTTTATCTCCTATTAACGATGATCCTTTAGCTCTACCATCGTCCACCCCACCTCCCCTCTCCAGTCAGTAACTCTCCTTGCCTACTCACTGGATGCCAGCTGCTGTATATCACCTGTTGTGCTGTACTGCTGTACTTTTCAAGGTACTGTACTGTAAGATTAAAAGTGTTTTCTTTAAAAAAAATGCTATGCTTTTTAAAGGCATGCAAAAACTGAAGTTTGATAAATATATATTAATTTTAGTTAGGATATAAGGATGAAATAATTGTGCTTTTATTATTATAATATATGCTTATAGAGTGGGATAACTGTTGTAGGGCCAATTTTCTGCCAAGTGGTTTCCAACAATGGGATATAGTGGAAAGATCACGTAAAACTGGGTTTATGTGCACCCCTAGGCTTGCTAGCTCTGGGAGCCTCAGTTTTCTTCAAACTAAAATGAAGACAATAAAATCTATGTTTTGCTGAACTGTTTTAAGGATTAACTTCAATTAGATATGCAATAATATAGATTTCTTAACAGAATAATAGTAGGCAGATGTCCAAAGTACATGATATTCTCTTGCCTTCCACAAACCATGGCACAGTAGCATGGAATTTATGAACTTAGCCAAATACACTTAGGTGCTAAAAGCATGTATTTACATAGATACAATCCATGACTGCTCCTACATGTTTTATCCCTTAGTGTTTTGCTCACTCCTTACTATCTGGTTCTTTGAGTACTATACCAAGAAGGGGAAGGAGGGACGAAGGAGTTCTGCCCACTAGCTGTAAAGAAGCACAAGGACTCCTGGAAATGGCAGCCTCTTGTCTCGACACCAAGGCAGCCTTCCTCCATCCTCAGTGGATGATCGCCTCATTTACCGCTCTAACTGGGCCCCTTCTGAGAGTGAAAGTCAGTTTCAGTAAAACTGGGATGCATGTCTCCTTCCATGTTATTTTTTATGACTTTTTTGGTCACTTTAAAACTACAAGGGATACTCTAATAGGGAGGCAATTGCACAATAAGATTTTATCCAGGTAATCAATCTAAAATCTTGCATTTTTTTCATAAGGCATGTGTCAAATTGCAGCTTGCCCTTTATCTCCTATTAACGATGATCCTTTAGCTCTACCATCGTCCACCCCACCTCCCCTCTCCAGTCAGTAACTCTCCTTGCCTACTCACTGGATGCCAGCTGCTGTATATCACCTGTTGTGCTGTACTGCTGTACTTTTCAAGGTACTGTACTGTAAGATTAAAAGTGTTTTCTTTAAAAAAAATGCTATGCTTTTTAAAGGCATGCAAAAACTGAAGTTTGATAAATATATATTAATTTTAGTTAGGATATAAGGATGAAATAATTGTGCTTTTATTATTATAATATATGCTATAGAGTGGGATCAGCCAACTGTTCTGTAAACAGGCGGAGTAACTGTTGTAGGCTTTGTGGACCATATAGTTTCTCTCATAACCAAGCAGTTATGCCCACGTAGTGCAAAAGCGTGGCTGTGTTCCAAAGAAACTGTATTTACAATAATTGGTCGTGAACTGGGTTTGGCTTTGGGCAGCAGTTTGCCAACCCCTGGTTGAAAATGATAGCTCCCCATGGATCAGGAACATTTTAAAAGTCTGGAGTTGACTTGATTTCTAATGTTCTATTTGGCTAAGGAATTAGATTAAAAAACAAACAAACAAAAAAAGAAAAGCCATGGCTTGGTATCTTTATCTCTTAGAATTTTAAGCAGCAAAGAACTAGAAAGAGTCCACATTCAGAAAAGCTAGCTTTAAGGAAACTTACCCACCACACAGTCCTTATTTAAAAAAATTTTTCCTTAGCTCAGTGAAAACTTTGTCATGAATATCTTCAGGTAAGAGATGGATCATTTGAGTTGCTTTTGGAGATCAGTGTGGGTGGTACAGTAGAAGAGCATGGTATTTGTAATGAAAAGATCTGGGTTTGAATAAAGGTGGGGAAGTACTGGCAAGTCCCAATGGCTCAAGAGGTAGAGAAGCTACCTGCCAGTGCAGGAGATGCAGGAGACACGGGTTCAATCCATGCGACAGGAAAATTCCCCTGGTGAAAAAAATGGCTAGCCACTCCAGTATTCTTGAGAAATCCCGTGGACAGAGGAACCTGGTGGGCTACAGTCCATGAGATGGCAAAGAATTGGACATGACTGAGCAGATCTTGAACATTCCTTTAATGGGACAACACTCTCAGAGAATGCCACCCCTGGCCTGAACCACTGTTGCAAACACAAACTCTAACCCTGAGTAACTCCAGAACTCACCAGCTGCCACTGTGCAGGGTACCAGGCTGGGGGGCAGTTGAAGCGGTTACAAGCTTGCACCGTGATGGGCTTGGGCTGGCGGCATAGCTCATCAGTCAGAATTACTGTTTCATTCATCTCTCTGGAAAGCAGATGGGAGCAGAAGACATCTCTGGTCTGGAGGCCAACCCCACAGGTGAGACTGCATGGACTCCACTTGCCAATTTCCCATCTGGAAAGAAATGAGAGGAAGAGGACACCCTGAGTACCTGTTGCCTAATGGAGTGAAAACACATATGTGGATAATTTGGGAAGGTCCAGCCCAAACTTTGCTCAGAATTCTATCCCAAGCCTAGAACCCATCTTTTCTCTTCATGCTCTGGAATTTGTTTAGAGTAAACAAAGAGGGTCATAAAATGAAGCATCTAATTTTTACTTACAAAATCACTCCAAATGGTCACAACCATGTCTATTTTGATGAAAATGTTAGTTGTTCAGTCATGCCCGACTCTTTGTGATCCCATGGACTATAGCCTGCTAGCATCCTCTGTCTATGGAATCCTCCAGGCAAGAATACTGGAGTGGGTTGCCATTCTCTTCTCTGGGAGATCTTTCTGACCCAGAGATTGAACCTGGGTCTCCTGCATTGCAAGCAGATTCCTTACCGTCTGAAACACTAGGGAATCCCTATCTTTTTTCACTTTCTATGTCTATTTTGATGAAACATATAAGCTTCATCAAAATAAGAGGGTATATTAGATAAGATGTAAGTTGAGCACATAAAGGCTTTGGATAACATATATTGCATAGTGAATTAAGAAGAAGGCTTTCTGCTCATCTCTCCAACTCCCATTCTTAGTGAGATTGAAACATTTGTGTTTATTTTTCTTTGGCTTCGAAATGAAAGGTTACCGGTTCCAACTTCCTTTAAGCTGCCATCATAGCATAGAAATGTCCCTGTCTTATGTATAAATATCATCACTGCCTGGGACTGGAGAATGTAACAAATGTGAGAGCTGCTAAACAGATCGCTCTTCTTGAGGAGGAATAAGTGGAGAGGATAGCTCATTATCTGGAAGAGGAAGTCAAACACAGAGATGAGTTAAGTGCATAAATTGGCCATTCCAAATGGCCAAGTCTTGACAAGTACATTTATAGTGAGCTAAGGGCCTATAAAAACAATCTCACTGAACTTCCCTGTTGATGCAGGCTCCAAAATGGGAATATTGAAGAAGGAAAAAACTGTTTCTTGGGCTTGGAGTGAGAAGTGTTCTTTAATGATCAGTTTTAGAAAGTTCTGTTTATGGAGTGAGACACAAAGATTCTACAAACAGGAGTCAGCCAAGAAAAGCATGGCAAATAGACCCTTCAGTAGCTAGGACTGCCTAGTTTTTGTAGCCAGTCCTGAAAATTGGTTTAAAAGTCTCTGACTTTATGGACCTAGAGTCCATAAAGAGTTCCCTCATACAGAGGGAAGTAAATCAGAAAGAGAAAAACAAATAGTGTGTATTAATGCATACATGTGGAACTAGAAAACGGTACAGATGAATCTGTTTAGAGTAAACAAAGAGGGTCATAAAATGAAGCATCTAATTTTTACTTACAAAATCACTCCAAATGGTCACAACCATGTCTATTTTGATGAAAATGTTAGTTGTTCAGTCATGCCCGACTCTTTGTGATCCCATGGACTATAGCCTGCTAGCATCCTCTGTCTATGGAATCCTCCAGGCAAGAATACTGGAGTGGGTTGCCATTCTCTTCTCTGGGAGATCTTTCTGACCCAGAGATTGAACCTGGGTCTCCTGCATTGCAAGCAGATTCCTTACCGTCTGAAACACTAGGGAATCCCTATCTTTTTTTCACTTTCTATGTCTATTTTGATGAAACATATAAGCTTCATCAAAATAAGAGGGTATATTAGATAAGATGTAAGTTGAGCACATAAAGGCTTTGGATAACATATATTGCATAGTGAATTAAGAAGAAGGCTTTCTGCTCATCTCTCCAACTCCCATTCTTAGTGAGATTGAAACATTTGTGTTTATTTTTCTTTGGCTTCGAAATGAAAGGTTACCGGTTCCAACTTCCTTTAAGCTGCCATCATAGCATAGAAATGTCCCTGTCTTATGTATAAATATCATCACTGCCTGGGACTGGAGAATGTAACAAATGTGAGAGCTGCTAAACAGATCGCTCTTCTTGAGGAGGAATAAGTGGAGAGGATAGCTCATTATCTGGAAGAGGAAGTCAAACACAGAGATGAGTTAAGTGCATAAATTGGCCATTCCAAATGGCCAAGTCTTGACAAGTACATTTATAGTGAGCTAAGGGCCTATAAAAACAATCTCACTGAACTTCCCTGTTGATGCAGGCTCCAAAATGGGAATATTGAAGAAGGAAAAAACTGTTTCTTGGGCTTGGAGTGAGAAGTGTTCTTTAATGATCAGTTTTAGAAAGTTCTGTTTATGGAGTGAGACACAAAGATTCTACAAACAGGAGTCAGCCAAGAAAAGCATGGCAAATAGACCCTTCAGTAGCTAGGACTGCCTAGTTTTTGTAGCCAGTCCTGAAAATTGGTTTAAAAGTCTCTGACTTTATGGACCTAGAGTCCATAAAGAGTTCCCTCATACAGAGGGAAGTAAATCAGAAAGAGAAAAACAAATAGTGTGTATTAATGCATACATGTGGAATCTAGAAAAACGGTACAGATGAATCTGTTTGCAAGGCAGAAACAGAAATACAGATGCAGAGAACAAATGTGTGGACACTAATCAGGGAATGGGAGGGTGAATTGAGAGGCTGGGATTGACATACACACACTCATATGTACAAAATGGATAATTAATGAACACCTACTGTATAACATAGGGAACTCTACCCAATGTTCTGTGGTGACCTAAATGGGAAGGATATCCAAAAGAGAGCAGATACATGAATACATTTAGTTGCTTCACTCTGCTATAAAGCAAAAATGAACACAACACTGTAAAGCAACCTTACTTCAATTAAAAAAAAAATCTCTGGCTTTAACATTTCGCATCAGGCAGTAAAGCTGAATGTAACTCTCTCAACCCTTTGCTTGTACTTTGTTAGGGTAATTACTATTCCAATGTCTATTTCCACAGCTTCCTTTCCTACACTAGATTCAAGCCATATCAGTAATGAAGTGCTCTGTTATTCTCAGTCCATGTCTCCTGTTTTTCTAGCTCTGTCTTTACTCAAGTTATCACTTCTAATTTGGAGTACTTTTGGTCTTTGGGGCTCCAAATCACTAAGGATGGTGACTGCAGCCATGAAATGAAAAGACACTTGCTCCTTGAAAGAAAAGCTATGACAAACTTAGACAGTGTATTAAAAAGCAGAGACATCACTTTGTATTAAAAAGTAGAGACATCACTTTGCCAACAAAAGTCTGAATAATCAAAATTACGGTTTTCCCAGTAGTCATGTATGGATGTGAGAGCTGGACCATAAAGAAGGTTGAGCATTGAAGAATTAATGCATTGAACTGTGATGTTGGAGAAGGCTCTTGAGAGTCCGTTGAACTGCAAAGAGTTCAAACCATTCACTCCTAAAGGAAATAAACCCTGAATTTTCATTGGAAGGACTGATGCTAAAGCTGAAGCTCCAATACTTTGTCCATGTGATGTGAAGAGACGACTCATTGGAAAAGACCTTGATGTTGGGAAAATAGAAGGCAAAAGGAGAAGGGGATGACAGAAGAAGAGAAGGTTGCATGGCATCACTGAGCCAATGGACGTGACTTTGAGTAAACTTGGAGATGGTGAAGGACAAGGAAGCCTGATATGCTGCCATTCATGGGGTCACAAAGAGTCAGACACAAGTGAGTGACTAAACTTGCCCCTCAAAATTTCTTTCATTTCTATATGTCCAAATTTGATTCCTATTTAATCATAAATAAATTGTATCCATATTTTTTATAGCCATTAAATATTTTCTCAGTAGTATTACAGCTATTCTGCCTGTCAAGGACTCTACTAGAACCTCTGAAAGGCAAGGTCTGTGTCTGAGTCAGTTTTATATCTCTCACAGGGTTCATCATAGCTCCTTCTAAATACTTAATGTATATGATTATTTATTTACTTTTTTAAATAGATGAGCAAATGGAAGGGACTTACCATCATAGTGAGCACTTTACAAACATTATCTCATTTTATTTCTTCCAGAACACTATGAGATAGGCTCCACTGATTTTCTTTATTTTAAAATGGAAAGAATTTGAGAATTCAAGACGGTGTTTGCCCAAATACCCCAAAAGAACTGGTAATTACTATTCCAATGTCTATTTCCACAGCTTCCTTTCCTACACTAGATTCAAGCCATATCAGTAATGAAGTGCTCTGTTATTCTCAGTCCATGTCTCCTGTTTTTCTAGCTCTGTCTTTACTCAAGTTATCACTTCTAATTTGGAGTACTTTTGGTCTTTGGGGCTCCAAATCACTAAGGATGGTGACTGCAGCCATGAAATGAAAAGACACTTGCTCCTTGAAAGAAAAGCTATGACAAACTTAGACAGTGTATTAAAAAGCAGAGACATCACTTTGTATTAAAAAGTAGAGACATCACTTTGCCAACAAAAGTCTGAATAATCAAAATTACGGTTTTCCCAGTAGTCATGTATGGATGTGAGAGCTGGACCATAAAGAAGGTTGAGCATTGAAGAATTAATGCATTGAACTGTGATGTTGGAGAAGGCTCTTGAGAGTCCGTTGAACTGCAAAGAGTTCAAACCATTCACTCCTAAAGGAAATAAACCCTGAATTTTCATTGGAAGGACTGATGCTAAAGCTGAAGCTCCAATACTTTGTCCATGTGATGTGAAGAGACGACTCATTGGAAAAGACCTTGATGTTGGGAAAATAGAAGGCAAAAGGAGAAGGGGATGACAGAAGAAGAGAAGGTTGCATGGCATCACTGAGCCAATGGACGTGACTTTGAGTAAACTTGGAGATGGTGAAGGACAAGGAAGCCTGATATGCTGCCATTCATGGGGTCACAAAGAGTCAGACACAAGTGAGTGACTAAACTTGCCCCTCAAAATTTCTTTCATTTCTATATGTCCAAATTTGATTCCTATTTAATCATAAATAAATTGTATCCATATTTTTTATAGCCATTAAATATTTTCTCAGTAGTATTACAGCTATTCTGCCTGTCAAGGACTCTACTAGAACCTCTGAAAGGCAAGGTCTGTGTCTGAGTCAGTTTTATATCTCTCACAGGGTTCATCATAGCTCCTTCTAAATACTTAATGTATATGATTATTTATTTACTTTTTTAAATAGATGAGCAAATGGAAGGGACTTACCATCATAGTGAGCACTTTACAAACATTATCTCATTTTATTTCTTCCAGAACACTATGAGATAGGCTCCACTGATTTTCTTTATTTTAAAATGGAAAGAATTTGAGAATTCAAGACGGTGTTTGCCCAAATACCCCTAATTAGTAAGTAGTGAACTAAGGACCCAAACTTGGGTGTGTCTGGCTCCAAAGCCTTTGTAATTTCTATTATATCTTGAAGACTGCCTTATAAATATTCATAGGATTTTAAATGAATAAAAGAGGTGAGTCTGAATTGAATATATTGCTTTATATCCTTGTATGAATGTCTACAAACTTATTTTTAGATCCCTATCTTGGGTAAATTCCAAGCTTTAAAATACTGTGAGGCTACTGGTTTTAAAAATATGTCCACACATTCTTTGCCACTTCTCCATTATAAAGATGGGGTCTTGGGTATGGTGAATATGGACTGAACTTACTGGCTCGCTTGTAAAGGAACAGAATGAGGCAGAAGGGATGCTATATGGCTTCCAAGGCTAAATAAGAAAAAGGGTGCAGCTTCCACATGGCTCTCTCTCTTTGACTGCTTACTCTAGGGGAAGCCAGTCAGGATGTCATGAGGACCTGAGACAATGTGGAGGAAAGTCACAGGCAAAGGAAATGGAGTTGCTCACCATCAATCAGCACCGACCTGCCAGTGATGTGGGTGAGCTACGTTGAAAGCAGCCCTGCTGGATCAGCTCTAACCTGCAGATGATTCCAACTTCATAAGAGATTCTGAGCCTGAACTGTCTTTCCAAATTTCTCATTCATTCAACTGTGAGAGGTAATAAATGTTTATCTTTGTTGTGAGCTTCTAGGTTTGGGGGAAATTCATTATGGAATAATAGAAAAACCCCCTAACCTAAACAAGATGTATTTAAATTTGTATCCATATTTTTATAGCCATTAAATATTTTCTCAGTAGTATTACAGCTATTCTGCCTGTCAAGGACTCTACTAGAACCTCTGAAAGGCAAGGTCTGTGTCTGAGTCAGTTTTATATCTCTCACAGGGTTCATCATAGCTCCTTCTAAATACTTAATGTATATGATTATTTATTTACTTTTTTAAATAGATGAGCAAATGGAAGGGACTTACCATCATAGTGAGCACTTTACAAACATTATCTCATTTTATTTCTTCCAGAACACTATGAGATAGGCTCCACTGATTTTCTTTATTTTAAAATGGAAAGAATTTGAGAATTCAAGACGGTGTTTGCCCAAATACCCCTAATTAGTAAGTAGTGAACTAAGGACCCAAACTTGGGTGTGTCTGGCTCCAAAGCCTTTGTAATTTCTATTATATCTTGAAGACTGCCTTATAAATATTCATAGGATTTTAAATGAATAAAAGAGGTGAGTCTGAATTGAATATATTGCTTTATATCCTTGTATGAATGTCTACAAACTTATTTTTAGATCCCTATCTTGGGTAAATTCCAAGCTTTAAAATACTGTGAGGCTACTGGTTTTAAAAATATGTCCACACATTCTTTGCCACTTCTCCATTATAAAGATGGGGTCTTGGGTATGGTGAATATGGACTGAACTTACTGGCTCGCTTGTAAAGGAACAGAATGAGGCAGAAGGGATGCTATATGGCTTCCAAGGCTAAATAAGAAAAAGGGTGCAGCTTCCACATGGCTCTCTCTCTTTGACTGCTTACTCTAGGGGAAGCCAGTCAGGATGTCATGAGGACCTGAGACAATGTGGAGGAAAGTCACAGGCAAAGGAAATGGAGTTGCTCACCATCAATCAGCACCGACCTGCCAGTGATGTGGGTGAGCTACGTTGAAAGCAGCCCTGCTGGATCAGCTCTAACCTGCAGATGATTCCAACTTCATAAGAGATTCTGAGCCTGAACTGTCTTTCCAAATTTCTCATTCATTCAACTGTGAGAGGTAATAAATGTTTATCTTTGTTGTGAGCTTCTAGGTTTGGGGGAAATTCATTATGGAATAATAGACAACTAATACAAATTTATATCCTCCTCCCCCCCAAATGTGCATATGTTCATCATAAAGCATATGCAACAATGTTCAGGGCTTCCCCAGTATCCAGTGGTCAAGAATGCACCTTGCAATGCAAAGGATATCCATTTGATATCTTCCCTGGTCCAGGAAGATCCCACATGATGCAGGGCAGCTGAGCCTGTGCACCACAACTAATGAGCCTGTTCTTTAGAACCTGTGAGCTACACCTACTGAAGTCAGTGTGCCCTACAGCCTGTGGTCCACACCAAGAGAAGTCACGTCAGTGAGAAGCCCATGCAACACAACTACAGAGGAGCCTGTGCTCACTGCAAGCCCATGTGCAGCAACGAAGACCCAGCACAGGCAAAAATTAACCATTTTTTAAAAAATAAAGAATGTTCAAATAAGCACTAGTTTTAATAACCCAGATGAAGAATAACCTAAATGCTCATGAACAGGTGAATGGACAAATAATTATGATATATTCATAGAAAACTTTATAGAACAATGAGAATAAATGGGAACAACAAGCAACATGACTGAATCTCACAAACATAAAACAGAGTGAACAAAACCACAACTGCAAAAATTCATAGTGTGAATTCCTTTACATAAAAGTCAAAACAAAAATGAGTCTACAATATTAGGAGTAAAGATGGTGGTTGCCCTTGGTGGGTAGTAACTAGAAACAAGGTATAGCGGTGGGAGGGGGTGGGTTTGGGATGCTATCTTGATCTGGGTGCTAGATCTGTGCCCACTTTCTGGAAAATCACTAGGCCATCTGTGAAGAATGACTGCACTTTTCTTTATCCTTGCTAGAGCACAATGTTTTCCATGAGGACTTCGGGACTGCTTACTCTAGGGGAAGCCAGTCAGGATGTCATGAGGACCTGAGACAATGTGGAGGAAAGTCACAGGCAAAGGAAATGGAGTTGCTCACCATCAATCAGCACCGACCTGCCAGTGATGTGGGTGAGCTACGTTGAAAGCAGCCCTGCTGGATCAGCTCTAACCTGCAGATGATTCCAACTTCATAAGAGATTCTGAGCCTGAACTGTCTTTCCAAATTTCTCATTCATTCAACTGTGAGAGGTAATAAATGTTTATCTTTGTTGTGAGCTTCTAGGTTTGGGGGAAATTCATTATGGAATAATAGACAACTAATACAAATTTATATCCTCCTCCCCCCCAAATGTGCATATGTTCATCATAAAGCATATGCAACAATGTTCAGGGCTTCCCCAGTATCCAGTGGTCAAGAATGCACCTTGCAATGCAAAGGATATCCATTTGATATCTTCCCTGGTCCAGGAAGATCCCACATGATGCAGGGCAGCTGAGCCTGTGCACCACAACTAATGAGCCTGTTCTTTAGAACCTGTGAGCTACACCTACTGAAGTCAGTGTGCCCTACAGCCTGTGGTCCACACCAAGAGAAGTCACGTCAGTGAGAAGCCCATGCAACACAACTACAGAGGAGCCTGTGCTCACTGCAAGCCCATGTGCAGCAACGAAGACCCAGCACAGGCAAAAATTAACCATTTTTTAAAAAATAAAGAATGTTCAAATAAGCACTAGTTTTAATAACCCAGATGAAGAATAACCTAAATGCTCATGAACAGGTGAATGGACAAATAATTATGATATATTCATAGAAAACTTTATAGAACAATGAGAATAAATGGGAACAACAAGCAACATGACTGAATCTCACAAACATAAAACAGAGTGAACAAAACCACAACTGCAAAAATTCATAGTGTGAATTCCTTTACATAAAAGTCAAAAACCAAAATGAGTCTACAATATTAGGAGTAAAGATGGTGGTTGCCCTTGGTGGGTAGTAACTAGAAACAAGGTATAGCGGTGGGAGGGGGTGGGTTTGGGATGCTATCTTGATCTGGGTGCTAGATCTGTGCCCACTTTCTGGAAAATCACTAGGCCATCTGTGAAGAATGACTGCACTTTTCTTTATCCTTGCTATGCTTCAAAGAAGGATGTTCTTCACTCTTCACCCACCCACTTTCAAGAGAAATATTAAAATGGTGTGGGTGTAAAACAAAATCCAACTCTCACCCTCAATGCTGACGACTCTATGTATGTCTCCTAAGGGAGCCGCCTACACAGTGAGTGCTGGTCCAAGCTTAAAGTTTGCTCTAATGTAGTCTCTACCCCGCTGGCTGCCCCACTCCTGCCCTCACCTCTGGCAGAAAATCAGTCACTGGGATCTTCAAGCAGAGGCATCTGGCAGCCATGAGGCCACTTCAGTGCTGCTGGAAAAACTCACAAAACAGACATAGCTGCTTACTCATACATCTTCAAGGAAGGAGGGCAGCAGAAGCTATCTGTGTATTCAGTAGTTGCCTGATTCTAGGTCAAAGTATTTTTATGAATTTAGGCCCAAAGAGGGAAAGCAGAAAGACATCCCCACTACTCTTTCTCTGCAAGAAGGCTTCAATTGTGTGCGCTGGGTCTCTCTGGCTGCCAAGTGCTGGCTCCCAAGACTGTGTGCCTTTGGCTGTTTCTGAGGGGGCTCTGGAAGGCTAATGGAAGCCAGCCTGCAGCCGGGGAGACACGGAAAAGGTCTTCCCTAGGATTCTGGGTTCTGGCTTCCCATAAGCCCAGTGCTGAGGAGGGCTGGGGCTCTGGACATTAGAGATGAGGGCATTCATGCTTTTTCCACCACTTTGTCTGGCTGACTTCAACTCATGTTTTCATCCTCACTGAGGATGTTGCCTGCTTAGGGAGGAAGCCCTCAATTGAGTCAAATTCTCCTCTATGATATGGTTCCATGACTAGTTCTGTATTTGGAAGTTCTCAGCACACTTGAATTTTTGTTTTGTTTTATGGTGGAAAGAGCATTCTCTTAACAAAATTTTAAGTCTGCTATCCATGGTATTGTTGTCTCTAGGTACAGTGTTACACAGCAAATCTCTCACTCTTGCTTATCTTGCTTAACTAGAGTGTTAATGCTTGTTGATCACAACTCCCCACCTCTTCCTCTCCTGAGCTGCTGTCAACCACCATTCCACTATGATTCTACAAATGACTGATTTTATGATTCTGTGACTAATTTCTATACCTCATATAAATGACATCATGGAGTACTTGTCCTTCTGTGGCTGGTTTATTTAACTTAGCATGAAGTCTTTAAGGTTCGTTCATGTTGTTACATGTTGAAGAAATTCTTTCTCATCTAAGGCTGAATAATGTTCCATTGAAAGTATACACAGCATCTTTCTTTATCCATTCATCTGTCCATGGGCATTTAGACTGCTTCCACATCTTGGAAATAATTACTGAGAACAGTGAGTGGTACAAATGAATGGCTTCTCAGGTGGTGCCAGTGATAAAGAACCTGCCTCCCACATCTTTTACGTCGGGAGACATAAGAGATGTGGGTTCCATCTCTGGGTTGGGAAGATCCCCTGGAGGAGGAAACAGTAACCTACTCCAGTGTTCTTGCCTGGAGAATCCCATGGACAGAGGAACCCGGTGGGCTAGGGTTCATAGGGTTGCACAGCTGGACATGACTGAAGCGACTTAGCATGCAGATGCACACACAATGAATATGAGAATGCGACTATTCCTTCAAGATCTAATTTTATTCTTCTGAAAAAATACCCAGAAGTGTGATTAGAAGGTCATATGATAGTTTTATTTTAAATTTTCAGAGGAACCACCATACTGTTTTCCATAGTGGCTGTATCATTTTATACGTTCTTCAGCAGTGTGCAAGGGTTCCATTTCTCTACGTCCTTGCCACCACTTGTGGTCTCTGGTTTTTTGATGAAAACCATCCTGAGAGGTCTGAGATGGTGCTTACTGTAGTTATCATTTGCATTTCCCCGATGATCAGTGATATCAAGCATTTTTCCTATACCTGTCATCCACCTGTATGTCTTCTTTAAAGCATACTTAAATCTGACTATCCTGGTTGACTATTAGCTTGATGAGAGCATGAGGCTATGGCTGATTCGGTTTGCTACTCATTATGGGTTGAATTGTATCCCTCTAAAAGATAGAACCAAGAAAAATAAAAGATAGAACCTCAAAAGTGTGACTTTATCTGGAAGTAGGGTCATGGTAGATATAATCACTTAAGACAAGGTCACACTAGAATAGGGTGGCTCCTTTATCCAGTAGGACAGGTATCCTCATAAGAAGAAAGGGAGATACCCAGGGAGAATGCCATGTCATGACAGAGGCAAGACATGGCAGTGAAGCATCTACAAGCCAGGGACTGCTGAGGCCTGCAGTGAAACTCCAGAAGCTATAAGAGGCAAGGAAGGATTCTCCCTCACACATTTCAGGGACCATGGCTCTGCTGACCTCATAATTTTGGACTTGGTTTTTTGCCCCTAGAACTGTGGGAGAATACATTTCTGTTGTTTTAAGTCACCCTACTTGTTACGGCAACCCTCGGAAACCAGTATAATGTATCACTGTGACCTCATTGCCTAGCACAGTGCCTGAAGCACAGCAGATGCTCAGGAAGAATGAGGAGACTCAAATTTAATGAAGCCCTAGTTGTGTCCTCTAAAAATCATCCAGCCCAATTTCAAAGTCCCCAAAGCTCTAGGTTTTCTTCAGTGTGGTGCAACCTCTTTGGTGACAAAGCCGGAACTGGACTGACGTGATCCTTTAACAGACCACATCTCACTTGATGTAAATATTTATACCATTTACTGAAGCAATATTAGCCTGTTGGATTATGGCTCCTGTGTCCTGACCAGAACTTACCACAGATGTTACATACTTAATGTCTTAGTAATGCTAACATATTTCTAAAATGCTCCAAATTCTGAATTCCAAAACACACCTGTCCCAATGGTTTGGGTTAAAGGATCTGCATTCTTGTATATAGAGTACAGTACACACGATCACTATAGTTTCTTTCAGTTTCTGAGCTTCAGGTGTTGGCTTCATGGTGCAGCTCATGGCCAAAATGTTAGGGATACTGGTTCTCGTTGAATTCTCTTTCTATACTGTTTTCTTTCCTTTGAGCCCTTCTTCTCCACATTCCTGTTTCCTTCTGCCAAAACCTGCCTGCAGAGCAGGCACCAGGAGTGGACTGGTGACAATGATGCCCTGTAGCTTCAGGCTAGACCTTGCCAAGCTCCTGCAACTGACTCCTGACCAAGGGCAGGCAGGAGACAGAAGGTTAGTTAATTTCCATGCCACAAGGCTGGAAGCAGGTTTCTTATCCTCTGCCCATCATCATGTGTACTCGGGTTGGTCTATCTCTATAACTGGATTTAAAATTTTAGGCTTGGTTTCCCAGTTCCCACTTTGCTTGTCTGATGGTGCTGCAGTCTTGCCCAAAGTTCAACCTATTGGAATGTGGTCTTGTCATTCTGCCTGTATCTGGTCAGTTTCTGGTCTTGGGTAGAGCAGGACCCGTTTGCCATGAGTCATACACCATGATGTTAATGCAACACATCCAGTGGACATCACGTATTACTGCCAATAACAAGAGTGATTCTAACATTACTAGTGTTTACAGTGACCCAGGGACCATATTGGTTGCTTAAATGAGTTGCCTCTTTTAATTCTCTCCATAGCCTTGTGAAAGAGGTATGATTATTATTTGCATTTTAACAACAAGGAGTTGAGGCCTAGAGAAGTTCGATTATTAATTAGTCATGGCCTAGAATGCCTCCTTCTAGGCCTTACACTGATGTCAGTGCCACCTAAATCACATCCAAGTCTCCCATGACTTGGACATGTGGGTGCTGAAAACAGGGCTCCT
This sequence comes from Tragulus kanchil, assembly GCA_022376925.1. NCBI lineage: Eukaryota > Metazoa > Chordata > Mammalia > Artiodactyla > Tragulidae > Tragulus > Tragulus kanchil. The sequence continues at coordinate 122,127,917 of JAIOJX010000023.1, read as the reverse complement.
TCCTATGACAGAGGCCAGAACTGTGGATCTTAAGAACCCCAGAAGGACTCGGGCACAAGCTCCCCGAAGATGTGGGAAAGACACCGGAACTTAGGTATTTCTTCTGGCAACCCTATGAAGATGGGAGTTCTCCCATTACTTGGGAGCGCTGAAATACATCAATCTTTTTCAAAATGTAAATTCTGATGCCCTTTTTCAGTATATAGAGTACAGTACACACGATCACTATAGTTTCTTTCAGTTTCTGAGCTTCAGGTGTTGGCTTCATGGTGCAGCTCATGGCCAAAATGTTAGGGATACTGGTTCTCGTTGAATTCTCTTTCTATACTGTTTTCTTTCCTTTGAGCCCTTCTTCTCCACATTCCTGTTTCCTTCTGCCAAAACCTGCCTGCAGAGCAGGCACCAGGAGTGGACTGGTGACAATGATGCCCTGTAGCTTCAGGCTAGACCTTGCCAAGCTCCTGCAACTGACTCCTGACCAAGGGCAGGCAGGAGACAGAAGGTTAGTTAATTTCCATGCCACAAGGCTGGAAGCAGGTTTCTTATCCTCTGCCCATCATCATGTGTACTCGGGTTGGTCTATCTCTATAACTGGATTTAAAATTTTAGGCTTGGTTTCCCAGTTCCCACTTTGCTTGTCTGATGGTGCTGCAGTCTTGCCCAAAGTTCAACCTATTGGAATGTGGTCTTGTCATTCTGCCTGTATCTGGTCAGTTTCTGGTCTTGGGTAGAGCAGGACCCGTTTGCCATGAGTCATACACCATGATGTTAATGCAACACATCCAGTGGACATCACGTATTACTGCCAATAACAAGAGTGATTCTAACATTACTAGTGTTTACAGTGACCCAGGGACCATATTGGTTGCTTAAATGAGTTGCCTCTTTTAATTCTCTCCATAGCCTTGTGAAAGAGGTATGATTATTATTTGCATTTTAACAACAAGGAGTTGAGGCCTAGAGAAGTTCGATTATTAATTAGTCATGGCCTAGAATGCCTCCTTCTAGGCCTTACACTGATGTCAGTGCCACCTAAATCACATCCAAGTCTCCCATGACTTGGACATGTGGGTGCTGAAAACAGGGCTCCTTCCTATGACAGAGGCCAGAACTGTGGATCTTAAGAACCCCAGAAGGACTCGGGCACAAGCTCCCCGAAGATGTGGGAAACACACCGGAACTTAGGTATTTCTTCTGGCAACCCTATGAAGATGGTACCATGAGTTCTCCCATTTTATAGGATGATACATCAGAGGCTCTGGGCAGCCAAGCAACTTGTCCAAAATTACACAGCTAGCAAACCAGGGAGGACTTCCTTGATGGTACAGTGGATAAGCATCTACCTGCCAATGCTGGGACATAGGTTCGATTTCTGGTCTGTGAAGATTCTACGAGCCATGGAGCAACAACGCTCATGTGCCACAACTACAAAGCCAGTGTTCTAGGGCCCATAAACCACAGCTGATGAGTCCCTGTGTGGCAACTACTGAAACCTATCCACGTAGAGCCTGTGCTCTGCAACAAGAGAAGCAATAAGAAGCCTATCCACAGCAACAAAGAGTAGCCCCCACTCACTGCAACTAGAGAAAGCCTGCACACAATGAAGATCCAGTGCAACCAAAAACAGACAAATAAATTACTAAAAACCAACAACAACAACAAAACAAACAACAACTAGGGAATCAGATTCAAATCTAGGCACCCCGTTTACTGCTTATGAGGGCTAAGATAATGAAGACAGCAGGATAAACTAGATTTGACAGGCAAGTTCTTGGGTCCCTGATACTTTCAACTTTGGAAGATGAGAAATAACAAAACAACAGATCTAGTCCTATGTTATAAAATCAACCACACTGAAGCCGCCCAGAGTCGTGAACACACTTGTGTTGTTTTTCAGTGAAGCAGCAGTGGGACCTGGGGGCTGAAGGGCAAAGGCAGTGTGGTTCCCTCAAGTGCGTGTTTGTTTTTCGTGAAGGTGGCCATTAGAGACAATTTGGGCAATCAGAGACTGCGGTGGTTGGCACTTCTTAACCCCTTGTGTTTGTATTAGCTACACAAGAGGAGGAATTCTGGCCTTCCTTTAGACAAGAGCACATTATGTGCTCTTGCCAAAGTTTTGCTTCCCTACCTTCAGAGAGCCTCCAGCAAGGCAACTCATTGTTGCTAGTATAAATGCATGTAATTTCTAAGGCAGCCTCCTCACCACAAGCTATTACTGTAGGAACCTCCTCTTACCTCGGCTTTTGCAGCAAAGCAGGGTGTATTCTCTGTTCAAAAATCTAAAAATGCAGTTTTTATTGGGAGGCAAGATACCATTATAAACTTTGCTTATTTATTAGATGCATTCTTAACACTGGTGTAGAACTTTCCAACTGGACATTTTTGCCCAACATTTCTATCCTGTGATTTTTTTAAAGATCCCTTAAAGATATCTGTTTCATTTAGAAAGTCTCTGTGGTCAGGAGGTACACAGCAAGCCGGCAATAATAACTCAGACACCATGGAGTGTGACCAGATCTAGAAATCCTAAGGTACAAAGAGAATCCTCAGTTCATCAAGGACACTATGACTCTACCCCACTTTAAGGTTCTTGGACCATTATCAGTGGCTCTGAATTTATCTGCTCACCTTCCAATTTCCAATCTATTCACAGACTGAAGCTAAAATGTGAGTCTGCTCACTTGATTTCCTCTGATTGCAAGCTTACACTAGAGCCAGCCTTTCAGGGCAAGGTGGGGAACCTATGGGTCCAGGGCTTGGTTTTGGTCCAGTGCACCCCGTAGGGGTGGAGTGGTGGTGTTTGACTGAAGTGAAATTTGTAACCAGCTTTTCCTCTTTCCTTCCCTCTTCTACTTTGTAGGACTGAAGTTCAGCCTGATGCTTGGTGCGGAGTGGTTTATAGGTCTATAGGTCTATATACAGGGCTCACTACTGGGCAATGATAACTGAAAAGCAAACATTCAGAGAGGGCTGAACAAATATATAAATACATTATGGAGAAAAGGAGCCAGATTTCTTACTGTCAGAGAGAGAAGTTACAGATATGGAAAGGGGGAAGATTAGAGCAAATCTTATAAATTTGGTATTAAAAAGTGTGAATTCATGATATTTAATTGACAGATACCTAGGTATTTGTATTAGCTACACAAGAGGAGGAATTCTGGCCTTCCTTTAGACAAGAGCACATTATGTGCTCTTGCCAAAGTTTTGCTTCCCTACCTTCAGAGAGCCTCCAGCAAGGCAACTCATTGTTGCTAGTATAAATGCATGTAATTTCTAAGGCAGCCTCCTCACCACAAGCTATTACTGTAGGAACCTCCTCTTACCTCGGCTTTTGCAGCAAAGCAGGGTGTATTCTCTGTTCAAAAATCTAAAAATGCAGTTTTTATTGGGAGGCAAGATACCATTATAAACTTTGCTTATTTATTAGATGCATTCTTAACACTGGTGTAGAACTTTCCAACTGGACATTTTTGCCCAACATTTCTATCCTGTGATTTTTTTAAAGATCCCTTAAAGATATCTGTTTCATTTAGAAAGTCTCTGTGGTCAGGAGGTACACAGCAAGCCGGCAATAATAACTCAGACACCATGGAGTGTGACCAGATCTAGAAATCCTAAGGTACAAAGAGAATCCTCAGTTCATCAAGGACACTATGACTCTACCCCACTTTAAGGTTCTTGGACCATTATCAGTGGCTCTGAATTTATCTGCTCACCTTCCAATTTCCAATCTATTCACAGACTGAAGCTAAAATGTGAGTCTGCTCACTTGATTTCCTCTGATTGCAAGCTTACACTAGAGCCAGCCTTTCAGGGCAAGGTGGGGAACCTATGGGTCCAGGGCTTGGTTTTGGTCCAGTGCACCCCGTAGGGGTGGAGTGGTGGTGTTTGACTGAAGTGAAATTTGTAACCAGCTTTTCCTCTTTCCTTCCCTCTTCTACTTTGTAGGACTGAAGTTCAGCCTGATGCTTGGTGCGGAGTGGTTTATAGGTCTATAGGTCTATATACAGGGCTCACTACTGGGCAATGATAACTGAAAAGCAAACATTCAGAGAGGGCTGAACAAATATATAAATACATTATGGAGAAAAGGAGCCAGATTTCTTACTGTCAGAGAGAGAAGTTACAGATATGGAAAGGGGGAAGATTAGAGCAAATCTTATAAATTTGGTATTAAAAAGTGTGAATTCATGATATTTAATTGACAGATACCTAGACAAACAAAGATATATCAACAGATACACATGTACTGGTTTACTCGCTGAGTCACATTGAACTCTTGTGACCCCATGGATTCTAGCCCACCAGCCTCTTCTGTCCATGGGATTCTCCAGGCAAGAATATTGAAGATGGTAGCCATTTCCTTCTCTGGGGATCTTCCCTATCCAGGAATTGAATCCAGGCAGATTCTTTACTGACTGAGCTACCAGAGAAGTCCACGTGAGTGTATACAAATGTACATATGTATATGTTTACAATATTTCCTAAGCCTCTCTGCTAAGAGGTCTAGAAGCAATGACATCCTAGTGGCATCAGGTATAAAGTGCCCAGATCTTGGTTTGTAAATATCATTCTCCACTAAGGAGCCAGTTCCTGTAAAACTGGCTCTAGGGAAGGGGCTGAGAAAATAAAAAATGAACCTGGAATATCTTGTACCAGAAAACTGGTACTCAAAGTACTAGATGTACTCAAAGAAGGATGGGGTATAGATCAAAAGGATACACAGGTAAATCTGAAGGGGCTCCCACAGGCCATGTCTGGGACAATTTGATAGTAATGAATTTTAACCTTTTGAGTAAAATAGACATTCAAAGTAAATAAATAAATAAGAGAAATTCCTATCCAACAGTAAAATGCCTACTAGTAATCTAGAAGAAATGAGAGAGTTTAGAGAGTCCCCATTTGTTAACAATAATCAGCACAGTAATAAATGATTCAGGCAAGAGTCATCAATGAATGTAAACACTAGTGGGTGAAAGGTTGGAAAGGAACAGGGATTCACTTAGATTATCTCCCCATAAAATACTTACTTGTTACTTACTATTAATATAGTCAAAATACTCATTAATTTTACAGTGAAAACTTGGCCAATCTCACCGTAACCAAATCATGAGGTGACATTATCAGTGATGAACGGAATCAAACCTCTTTCATAGGTTCTCAATGCAATGTGTTAAGGAGAATGTTAGCATGCTTCTGTGATGTTTCTGGTAAAATTAAAAATCCACAAGGGAACATTAAGCTAACCCGAGTGACATTTTACAAAGTAACTGACCTCTACCCTTCAAAAATGTCTAAGATCATGAAAGACAAGAAGAGACTGTCCAGATGGAAGCAGAGGAAATGACAACCAAACATGAGACCCTAGACTGGACCTTGGGTCTCTAAAGGGCACTGCTAGGACAACAGGCAAAATGTGAATGGAGTCTGTGCATGAGACGCTGATGGTGAATTTGTGTCATTTCCTGACTGATGGTTAGTTGCACTGTGGTTATTTATGACAACTGCTTAGCTTTTAGGTAATAAACACCTTAGTGTTAGGATGCATACAGGAAGTATATCTAAAATTATTCTCAAAGGGTCCCAAAATGCTAATAACTATACAAGTGAGGGGACATGTACAAGGCAGCTCTGTGTTTTATTTTTGCAACTTTAAAAATCCCTGATAGTATTTCAATAAAAGTTATAAAAAACACCCATTGACTCTCAGTTACCTACAGGGCAAGGGTCAAGTCCTTAACTGGCCCGCATTGTGCTTCCCAAAGAAGTCTGAGTGTACCTTTCCGGTGTATTCTATACAGAGTAGGATGTGATCAAACACTCTGGGCATCTTTGCAGTGCCTGCTTGCTTAGACATGTTTGACTCTCTGTGACCTCATGATTGGTAGCCCACCAGCCCACTGTCCATGGAATCTTCTGGGCAAGAATACTCTATGGTCACCCCCATACTCAGCTTTGCTAAGTACCCAGCAAAAGAGTACTGTTCTTCTCTGGCTGCCAGACTCAGTCTCTTAGGTTGGAATGGTGGACATCACCTTCCTCTCTGAATACTTTCTGATGCCCTTCCCACCAAGCAGAACTAGCCCTTTCCATCTACAGCATGTTACTGTCTCTCTCCTCCTGTTGGTATTCTTTTCTTTCCTCAGACATATCTTCATCATACTGTAGCTATTTGTCTACTTACTCATCTCTCTCACTAGGCTCTAATGGCCCAGACTGAATAAGCTTAATATTTTTCAGCACCTACTATCCTGCCAGGCACATGGAGGATGCCCGGGCATCGTAGCCTAAAGGAGAGACCTTTGGCTCTGGAATGGGCTTTAGCGTGAATGAGCGGTGCTTGGCCACTCTCTAACTGCATAAACCAGGGTGAGTTCCTAGACAGTTTACTCAAGTAAAATCAGAATAATAGCAATACTCCAAAAGGTTGTTATGAGGTTTAAGTGAACACATGTAAAGGGCTTAAGCACAGTGTGTGGCACAGATTACGGACTCTATAAACATGAGTTAATATGAACAGTTCTTACTGCATGTTCAAGTAAACACTTGTTAAACACATGGATGATGACTGTGAGAATAGAGTTTAATGAGTCGAGTGAGAATTCTTCCTGGAGTGAGTCAAAGTTCCCATAGGTTATGGAAACAGAGGGCAAGGACATTTGTGACATGCCCATGTTAATCTAGCATTTAAGCATACCTAGCTGAGCCCTGTGACAGATACAGAGGTAGGGAATGTGCTTGTCACCTTCAACATGTTCTTAGCAAAGATGGAGATACGTGACAAATACACGGGAGACCCAGCAAACCCTGTTAGGTAAGAGGCACAAGCTAATTGCTAAACTTTTCAGGTGAAGCATGAACACTGCAGAATTTCAGAAGACAGGCAATGGGGTGCTCATACCACTTGCATTAAACACAAATCACAAAGTCTGTTCATTGATGTTATCTTACTTGATCTGTCTAGCTCTCAAGTACAGCAAAGCAGCTGTTCTTTCCGGTGTATTCTTACGGTGGATGGTGGCACATCCCTTGCTTAGACATGTTTGACTCTCTGTGACCTCATGATTGGTAGCCCACCAGCCCACTGTCCATGGAATCTTCTGGGCAAGAATACTCTATGGTCACCCCCATACTCAGCTTTGCTAAGTACCCAGCAAAAGAGTACTGTTCTTCTCTGGCTGCCAGACTCAGTCTCTTAGGTTGGAATGGTGGACATCACCTTCCTCTCTGAATACTTTCTGATGCCCTTCCCACCAAGCAGAACTAGCCCTTTCCATCTACAGCATGTTACTGTCTCTCTCCTCCTGTTGGTATTCTTTTCTTTCCTCAGACATATCTTCATCATACTGTAGCTATTTGTCTACTTACTCATCTCTCTCACTAGGCTCTAATGGCCCAGACTGAATAAGCTTAATATTTTTCAGCACCTACTATCCTGCCAGGCACATGGAGGATGCCCGGGCATCGTAGCCTAAAGGAGAGACCTTTGGCTCTGGAATGGGCTTTAGCGTGAATGAGCGGTGCTTGGCCACTCTCTAACTGCATAAACCAGGGTGAGTTCCTAGACAGTTTACTCAAGTAAAATCAGAATAATAGCAATACTCCAAAAGGTTGTTATGAGGTTTAAGTGAACACATGTAAAGGGCTTAAGCACAGTGTGTGGCACAGATTACGGACTCTATAAACATGAGTTAATATGAACAGTTCTTACTGCATGTTCAAGTAAACACTTGTTAAACACATGGATGATGACTGTGAGAATAGAGTTTAATGAGTCGAGTGAGAATTCTTCCTGGAGTGAGTCAAAGTTCCCATAGGTTATGGAAACAGAGGGCAAGGACATTTGTGACATGCCCATGTTAATCTAGCATTTAAGCATACCTAGCTGAGCCCTGTGACAGATACAGAGGTAGGGAATGTGCTTGTCACCTTCAACATGTTCTTAGCAAAGATGGAGATACGTGACAAATACACGGGAGACCCAGCAAACCCTGTTAGGTAAGAGGCACAAGCTAATTGCTAAACTTTTCAGGTGAAGCATGAACACTGCAGAATTTCAGAAGACAGGCAATGGGGTGCTCATACCACTTGCATTAAACACAAATCACAAAGTCTGTTCATTGATGTTATCTTACTTGATCTGTCTAGCTCTCAAGTACAGCAAGGCAGGCATCACTACCTCAATTTTACAGATCAGCAAGCTAGGGCTCTAATGATTTCCCCAAAGTTGGGAAGCAGACTCAGGTTACTCCTTCTCCTCTAAGAAGTCACTAAGAAAAGAGGACGGAGTCATGAAGGGTCAGAGAGGAAGAACAGGCTAGCTGAGAAGAGCAGTTATACTCTGTAACAGATGGATCTGCTATGACCGCTATGTTTTAGAGAGCTGCTTAAAGGGGCCTGGGAAAAATAAAATAAAAGATCAAAGGAGATGTTGGACAATAGAGAGCACAAATATGTTTGAAGGCCAAAAATTAACCAAAAGCATATATGATAAATAGCATCATGAAAATTAGGGCCCTCTGTAGAAAAGGAGCTTGTGTGGCTCGGGATCCATGCTTCTCTTGGAAGTCGGCCTGCTTGGCATGGGATTTTAGCTTCATAAAAATACTTATAATTGGGCTTCCTGGTGGTCCAGTGGGTAAGGACACCACCTTGCAGTGCAAGGGGCGCCGGTTCGATCCCTGGCCTGGGAAGATCCCACGTGCTGCGGAGCAGCTGGACCAACGTGTCCAATTACCGAGCAGGAGCTCTAGAGCACATGCGCCCAGAGCTGGTGCTCTGCAGCGAAAGAGGTCACTGTGATGGAAAACCGAGCAGGATGATGACTGTGAGAATAGATTTAAGAGTCGTGAAATTCCCGGAGTGAGTCAAAGTTCCCATAGGTTATGGAAACAGAGGGCAAGGACATTTGTGACATGCCCATGTTAATCTAGCATTTAAGCATACCTAGCTGAGCCCTGTGACAGATACAGAGGTAGGGAATGTGCTTGTCACCTTCAACATGTTCTTAGCAAAGATGGAGATACGTGACAAATACACGGGAGACCCAGCAAACCCTGTTAGGTAAGAGGCACAAGCTAATTGCTAAACTTTTCAGGTGAAGCATGAACACTGCAGAATTTCAGAAGACAGGCAATGGGGTGCTCATACCACTTGCATTAAACACAAATCACAAAGTCTGTTCATTGATGTTATCTTACTTGATCTGTCTAGCTCTCAAGTACAGCAAGGCAGGCATCACTACCTCAATTTTACAGATCAGCAAGCTAGGGCTCTAATGATTTCCCCAAAGTTGGGAAGCAGACTCAGGTTACTCCTTCTCCTCTAAGAAGTCACTAAGAAAAGAGGACGGAGTCATGAAGGGTCAGAGAGGAAGAACAGGCTAGCTGAGAAGAGCAGTTATACTCTGTAACAGATGGATCTGCTATGACCGCTATGTTTTAGAGAGCTGCTTAAAGGGGCCTGGGAAAAATAAAATAAAAGATCAAAGGAGATGTTGGACAATAGAGAGCACAAATATGTTTGAAGGCCAAAAATTAACCAAAAGCATATATGATAAATAGCATCATGAAAATTAGGGCCCTCTGTAGAAAAGGAGCTTGTGTGGCTCGGGATCCATGCTTCTCTTGGAAGTCGGCCTGCTTGGCATGGGATTTTAGCTTCATAAAAATACTTATAATTGGGCTTCCCTGGTGGTCCAGTGGGTAAGGACACCACCTTGCAGTGCAAGGGGCGCCGGTTCGATCCCTGGCCTGGGAAGATCCCACGTGCTGCGGAGCAGCTGGACCAACGTGTCCAATTACCGAGCAGGAGCTCTAGAGCACATGCGCCCAGAGCTGGTGCTCTGCAGCGAAAGAGGTCACTGTGATGAGAGGCCCACATGTGCCAGAGAACAAAGATGGACGAAAATAGATAAATGGAAGACCAATAGAAGTGCCCCCCCCAACCCTTCCAAAAACTTATAATCAAGATTACCAAACACCTGAGATGCCAAAGCACTTATTTCCACTGGAGAACAGTGCTGTGGAAGTGACAACTTTAACTATGCTATCTTGCCTCAACTTATACATCGTTTCTTTTAAAAAGAAATCAAGGATAACATCATTGCAAATGACCTCTTCAGTCTTTTCTTTTCTTTTTGCTATTTTTAAACAGATATTAATGAATAGCTCTAAAAAAAAGCACTTGCAGTAAGATATACATTTATTCTCTCATTACAAGGACATTGCTTTAAACCTACATCCTTTACAGGTCATGTCAAACAGGAGGGCCCCCAAACAAGGCCCAGTTGTGCAGAGCATCTCCAGCCCTCCCTCCCACACACCCCAATACATGTCTCTAGGATCTGGTAGTCCAAGAAATACCATGGAGCTGTTTACCACAGGCAGCTCTATTCAATAAAAACTTCTAAGCTCTGTCTCCCATTCTCTGATCGCCCTCTTGTCTGATTAACAGTACATTAAAATGAGAAAAAATTTCTACTGGTGGTTATGATTCAGATAGGATTCCTGAGAAAACATGTTAGGGAGGTGGATGATCTGCCAAATCACTTGTGCCCTGAGCAGTTTGAGATTTCAGTTGGTTTGCTTAGAATTCTAGGTGGAAATTTTCTATTAAAGACGGTTGCAGGGTTGGCCCGTGGACAATTCTTAAAGAGACAGGAGTACCTGACCATCTTACCTGTCTCCTGAGAAACCTGTATGTGGGATAAGAAGCAAAATTTAGAACTGGACATGAAACTGACTGATTCAAAACTGAGAAAGGAACACGGCAAGGCTGTATATTGTTACCTTGCTTATTTAACTTAAGCAGAGTACATCTAGTCGGCCTGCTTGGCATGGGATTTTAGCTTCATAAATACTTATAATTGGGCTTCCTGGTGGTCCAGTGGGTAAGGACACCACCTTGCAGTGCAAGGCGCCGGTTCGATCCCTGGCCTGGGAAGATCCCACGTGCTGCGGAGCAGCTGGACCAACGTGTCCACCGAGCAGCAGCTCTAGAGCACATGCGCCCAGAGCTGGTGCTCTGCAGCGAAAGAGGTCACTGTGATGAGAGGCCCACATGTGCCAGAGAACAAAGATGGACGAAAATAGATAAATGGAAGACCAATAGAAGTGCCCCCCCCAACCCTTCCAAAAACTTATAATCAAGATTACCAAACACCTGAGATGCCAAAGCACTTATTTCCACTGGAGAACAGTGCTGTGGAAGTGACAACTTTAACTATGCTATCTTGCCTCAACTTATACATCGTTTCTTTTAAAAAGAAATCAAGGATAACATCATTGCAAATGACCTCTTCAGTCTTTTCTTTTCTTTTTGCTATTTTTAAACAGATATTAATGAATAGCTCTAAAAAAAAGCACTTGCAGTAAGATATACATTTATTCTCTCATTACAAGGACATTGCTTTAAACCTACATCCTTTACAGGTCATGTCAAACAGGAGGGCCCCCAAACAAGGCCCAGTTGTGCAGAGCATCTCCAGCCCTCCCTCCCACACACCCCAATACATGTCTCTAGGATCTGGTAGTCCAAGAAATACCATGGAGCTGTTTACCACAGGCAGCTCTATTCAATAAAAACTTCTAAGCTCTGTCTCCCATTCTCTGATCGCCCTCTTGTCTGATTAACAGTACATTAAAATGAGAAAAAATTTCTACTGGTGGTTATGATTCAGATAGGATTCCTGAGAAAACATGTTAGGGAGGTGGATGATCTGCCAAATCACTTGTGCCCTGAGCAGTTTGAGATTTCAGTTGGTTTGCTTAGAATTCTAGGTGGAAATTTTCTATTAAAGACGGTTGCAGGGTTGGCCCGTGGACAATTCTTAAAGAGACAGGAGTACCTGACCATCTTACCTGTCTCCTGAGAAACCTGTATGTGGGATAAGAAGCAAAATTTAGAACTGGACATGAAACTGACTGATTCAAAACTGAGAAAGGAACACGGCAAGGCTGTATATTGTTACCTTGCTTATTTAACTTATAAGCAGAGTACATCACGTGAAATACCGGCCTGTATGAAGCACAAGCTGGAATCAAGACTGCTGGGAGAAATATCAACAACCTTAGGTATGCAGATGATATCACTCTAATGGCAGAAGGTGAAGAGGAACTAAAGAGCCTCTTGATGAAGGTTAAAGAGGAGAGTGAAAAAGCTGGCTTAAAACTCAACATTCAAAAAACTAAGATAAAGGTATCTAGGTCCCATCACTTCGTGGCAAATAGGAGGAGAGAAAGAGGAAGCAGTGACAGACTTATTTTCTTGGGCTCCAAAATCACCGTGGATGGTGACTGCATCCAAGAAATTAAAAGATGCTTACTCCTTGGAAGAAAAGCTATGACAAACCTAGACAGAATATTAAATAGCAAACACATCACTTTATCAACAAAGATCCATATGGTCAAAGCTATGGTTTTTCCAGTAGTCATGTACAGATGTGAGAGATAGGCCATAAGAAAACTGAGTGCTGAAGGATTGATGCTTTCAAATTGTGGTGCTGGGAAGATTCTTGAGAATCCCTTGGACAGCAAGAGATCAAACCAATCAACCCTAAAGGAAATCAACCGAATATTCATTGGACGGACTGATGCTGGAGCTCCAGTGCTTTGGCCATCTGATGCAAAGAGCTGGCTCATTGGTAAAGACCCTGATGATGGGAAAAATAGAAGGCAGAAGGAGAAGGGGGTGGCAGAGGATGACTGGATGGCATCATCAACTCAATGGACATGAATTTGAGTAAGCTCATGGAGACACTTGAGGACAGAGGAGCCTGGTGTGCCGCAGTCCATAGGGTCGCAAAGAGTCGAACATGATTAAGCAACTGAACAACAGCCGTGAGGCCTGTCTTGCTTGTGGTCAAGATCACAGAAGGAGTTACTTTGATCACAAAGACAAGTGTCATCTGGTATTTTTCTTTTTCTCCCTCTAACACTCTCTTGTGGTTTTGATTCCAGTTTTCTCTCTTTGATCTTAACTGATGAGCATCCTTACACTGAAAGTCTTGCACTAAATGAACTTTCTTCCTTTTCCAGAATTAAATCCACAAAGAGAGTGAGCTTCTGCCAGCCTTAACCATTTGCTTGGCCTCCCAACACACCATTTTTCATTTTCACATCTGTGAATTAGCTTCCAGCTTTTCCTTCCTGGAATGTTCTCCATGTTCCCAGATCCAGGTGTGATTCAAGCCCTTCTTCAGGGAGAGTTTCCCTCATTGTCTGAGCCCATAACAACTACACCCTCTTGGCAGTCCTGTTGGATTTATTGTCATTTGGTCCCTGCTTATATTCTGTAGCACTGACAATCTAGCCCCATGTAGCTGTTCCAAGCCAAGGCTAGGGTATTTTATTTGAAAAAATTCTATTTTTTAAATGTTTCTCTCCAGTTATCACACCAAGTAAAATATAAGGCCTTTAAGATTTGCGATCACGTATTTTGGAAGTAAGAGCACTGTTGGGCATCCATCAAGTCAGGCCATAAAGATCGCCATCTGTTTGTTAATTTGCAGGTAGCATTCCTCACTTAAATCCTTAAAGTCTAAAAGTTTCTCTTTGTTAAGGGTTGACAATGTCTTCTTCAAAAGAGGTGCTGAAATCTTAACTTCCAGTACCTCAGACTGTGACCTCATTTGGAAATAGGGTCTTTATAAAGATAATCACATTAAAATGAGGTCATGAGGGTGGGCCCTAAACCATTATGACTGATGTCTTTATAAAAATGGAAAACTGGACACAGAGACAGGCAGATTGATCACAGGAAGATGGAGGAGGCATCTACAAGCTACTGAACACCAAAGACTGCTGACAAACCAGCTGAAGCTAGGAACAGGCAAGGAAGGATCCTTCCCTTACAGACTGCAGAGAACACAGCCTGCTCACATGATTTCAGACTGCTAGCCTCCAGAACTGTGAGAGAATACATCTCTACTGTTCTAAGACACCAGTTTATAGTATTTTGTTATGGTAGCCCTAGCAAACCAATACACTCCCTTGAGTTAGTTCTCTTGAGCAGGTTTTAATGCACTTATTTATGCTGTAAACATATCTAAGCCTTTTTCGATATTTATACTCGTAGGTTTTCTCTGAAATGCTTGTGAAGGTCAGTCCTTTTTTATCAGGATCCACAGATCTGCTTCTGTTATCTCATGCAGTATTCTCCCCCCTCTTTCCTTTCATCATAACAACTTTTACATTTTAATTTTTTTCTTCCATCCATGTATTCAGCCATTCATACAGGTATGTGTACTTATAGACACACATTCATTGGATAAAAACCAAGTATTATGCTGAATGATGGGGAGGCAGAGATTAAAAAAACTTCTTGAGGGCTTCCCTGGTGGTCCAGTGGGTAAAGAGTCCGCCTTGCAGTGCAAGGGGCACAGGTTTGATCCCTGGCCCAAGAAGATTCCATGTGCTGTGGAGTGGCTGGACCAGTGCATCCAATTACAAGCCAGCGCTCTGGCGTGCATGCACCCAGAGCTGGTGCTCTGCAACAAGAGGCCACTGCAATGGGAGGTCCACACATGACAAAGAATAAAGATGGATGAAAATAATAAATAAGAAAAAGCTTGTGGCATGAATTAACGTCGTTATGTCCCACTGTTGGGCATCCATCAAGTCAGGTCATAAAGATCGCCATCTGTTTGTTAATTTGCAGGTAGCATTCCTCACTTAAATCCTTAAAGTCTAAAAGTTTCTCTTTGTTAAGGGTTGACAATGTCTTCTTCAAAAGAGGTGCTGAAATCTTAACTTCCAGTACCTCAGACTGTGACCTCATTTGGAAATAGGGTCTTTATAAAGATAATCACATTAAAATGAGGTCATGAGGGTGGGCCCTAAACCATTATGACTGATGTCTTTATAAAAATGGAAAACTGGACACAGAGACAGGCAGATTGATCACAGGAAGATGGAGGAGGCATCTACAAGCTACTGAACACCAAAGACTGCTGACAAACCAGCTGAAGCTAGGAACAGGCAAGGAAGGATCCTTCCCTTACAGACTGCAGAGAACACAGCCTGCTCACATGATTTCAGACTGCTAGCCTCCAGAACTGTGAGAGAATACATCTCTACTGTTCTAAGACACCAGTTTATAGTATTTTGTTATGGTAGCCCTAGCAAACCAATACACTCCCTTGAGTTAGTTCTCTTGAGCAGGTTTTAATGCACTTATTTATGCTGTAAACATATCTAAGCCTTTTTCGATATTTATACTCGTAGGTTTTCTCTGAAATGCTTGTGAAGGTCAGTCCTTTTTTATCAGGATCCACAGATCTGCTTCTGTTATCTCATGCAGTATTCTCCCCCCTCTTTCCTTTCATCATAACAACTTTTACATTTTAATTTTTTTCTTCCATCCATGTATTCAGCCATTCATACAGGTATGTGTACTTATAGACACACATTCATTGGATAAAAACCAAGTATTATGCTGAATGATGGGGAGGCAGAGATTAAAAAAACTTCTTGAGGGCTTCCCTGGTGGTCCAGTGGGTAAAGAGTCCGCCTTGCAGTGCAAGGGGCACAGGTTTGATCCCTGGCCCAAGAAGATTCCATGTGCTGTGGAGTGGCTGGACCAGTGCATCCAATTACAAGCCAGCGCTCTGGCGTGCATGCACCCAGAGCTGGTGCTCTGCAACAAGAGGCCACTGCAATGGGAGGTCCACACATGACAAAGAATAAAGATGGATGAAAATAATAAATAAGAAAAAGCTTGTGGCATGAAGTTAAATTAAAAAAAAAAATTCTTGATCCTAAGGGCTTCCAGAGACAACTGTAAGACACTGTAATAAGTGCTGTTTATTTATTCATTCATGTTTGTTGCACACTTTATGTGGCCAGGCTCTACCTGAAGGAACAGAGTGGTAAAGGAGACAAATGAACCTTATTCCTATGGGGCTCACAGTTCAATCTCTGAGACAGATAACCATGAGGTACAGGAAAGCATAAAATACAGACTAGGGATCAAAAAGGTACTGATAGTCAGGAAGGCTTCCTGGAGTCAGTGACGTGTGGGGTGAGTCTTGATGGGTGAATAAGAGGTGGACAGGCAAAGGCAGAAGTAAAGAGAAAGTATTTCAGGCAGAGAGATTGGTTAAGAAAGCCCGATGCATTTGGAGAATTCCAGCTTATTTCCATGCTAAGGGCTGGAAATGTGAAATGAAAATATATCCTTCTATATTAATAAACAGCCATCAGTGATTCCTAGCTTCCAAATGTGAAGGAGAGCTCCCAAACTGTAATCCAGGGGAAGCTGCCAACCCCCAAGGTGATTGCTCAGGCGCTGGGGAAATGCAAGATGTAAGGTGAACAAGGAAATAGGACTGGCCCCAGATAGCTGAGGTGCATATGAAAGGAAGGAATTCAGTGCGTCCAGAGCCTTGCCTTTTCCCATACAAAGAATGCTACATTCCTTAACTTGACACCTGATCTTTGATGTTCAGACTGCTTGCTCTCTTTGCTGCAGAAACTGGTATTTCTTATAGACAGCCATTCATACAGGTATGTGTACTTATAGACACACATTCATTGGATAAAAACCAAGTATTATGCTGAATGATGGGGAGGCAGAGATTAAAAAAACTTCTTGAGGGCTTCCCTGGTGGTCCAGTGGGTAAAGAGTCCGCCTTGCAGTGCAAGGGGCACAGGTTTGATCCCTGGCCCAAGAAGATTCCATGTGCTGTGGAGTGGCTGGACCAGTGCATCCAATTACAAGCCAGCGCTCTGGCGTGCATGCACCCAGAGCTGGTGCTCTGCAACAAGAGGCCACTGCAATGGGAGGTCCACACATGACAAAGAATAAAGATGGATGAAAATAATAAATAAGAAAAAGCTTGTGGCATGAAGTTAAATTAAAAAAAAAAATTCTTGATCCTAAGGGCTTCCAGAGACAACTGTAAGACACTGTAATAAGTGCTGTTTATTTATTCATTCATGTTTGTTGCACACTTTATGTGGCCAGGCTCTACCTGAAGGAACAGAGTGGTAAAGGAGACAAATGAACCTTATTCCTATGGGGCTCACAGTTCAATCTCTGAGACAGATAACCATGAGGTACAGGAAAGCATAAAATACAGACTAGGGATCAAAAAGGTACTGATAGTCAGGAAGGCTTCCTGGAGTCAGTGACGTGTGGGGTGAGTCTTGATGGGTGAATAAGAGGTGGACAGGCAAAGGCAGAAGTAAAGAGAAAGTATTTCAGGCAGAGAGATTGGTTAAGAAAGCCCGATGCATTTGGAGAATTCCAGCTTATTTCCATGCTAAGGGCTGGAAATGTGAAATGAAAATATATCCTTCTATATTAATAAACAGCCATCAGTGATTCCTAGCTTCCAAATGTGAAGGAGAGCTCCCAAACTGTAATCCAGGGGAAGCTGCCAACCCCCAAGGTGATTGCTCAGGCGCTGGGGAAATGCAAGATGTAAGGTGAACAAGGAAATAGGACTGGCCCCAGATAGCTGAGGTGCATATGAAAGGAAGGAATTCAGTGCGTCCAGAGCCTTGCCTTTTCCCATACAAAGAATGCTACATTCCTTAACTTGACACCTGATCTTTGATGTTCAGACTGCTTGCTCTCTTTGCTGCAAACTTGTAAATAACCTGACTTCCCTTCCCACCACCTTGGAGCAGTTTTCTCAGAGCTACTGAAGTGTTGTCCCCAGATCTTGGAGTCCTAAACATTCCCACCAAATAAAATAACTGTATACTTTCTGGTTTTTAGTCGACAGAAAATATTGAGTAGAAAGCCTAGAAAATGCTTGCAAAATCCTGATTTTTCACTCCCCTCTGTTTTCCTTGATGTAGTTATGTACAGAGCCTAGGAAACAGAGGCGCTGTGGGCAGCCAAAGTCTTAATGACAAAGATGACCTATGGTCACTACAGTTCAAACTCACAGTCCCCAGGACACCACTGGGTAGCACACATCCATCAGCTGAGAGCCGAACGCCCAGCACGTGCCCTTTCTCTGGACCCCATGGCATGCTGAACTTCGGTGAGAATCCCAACAGGCCCATGGCATAGGTGACATGGGGCTTCAAGCGGCCCTCTGCTATGTGTGATCAGACCAGAAATTCATTTCAGAGGTTCGGCAGAAAAAAACAGAAGATAGAGCCATCTTCCCAGGAGAGATGTTTCTAGCTCAGCCTCCAGAGCTTGATCCATGGAGAGTCAGGAAAGGAAGCAGCTCGCTATGGATGCAGGGGTGTGATGAAACCCATCTGTGCCAAGACACACACACGCACACCCCACTCCCACTACAGGGAGCACCTGTTTTTTGAAAAGCAAGATTGTTTCTATTCACAGACAGGTTTCTATTCTATCCACATAAAGTGGAGAGCAGAGGCAGCTTGTGCACCCTAAGGGGTGTCTACTTGAGGAGAAAGAGGGAGGCCATGTACAAATATTTTCATATTTGACCACACAAAAATGGCCTAAAGTTATTTTTCAAGTGAGGTTCAAAGATCTTTTCAAGTAGAAATGTATGCTTTATTCTTTGATGTTTCGTTATCTCAGGATGAGTTAAAGGATTATTATCAGACTGAAGTCTGAATAAATTTAAATTCTCCTATAGGATTTATTTTGGCTTATGAAGTCCCTCATTTGTTTTTAAAGATTTATTTATTTATTTATTTTTGGGCAGGGGTCGGGTTGGGGAGGGAGGGAGGGGAGCAAGCGGGCCACTTCTATTGGTCTTTCGTTTCTCTCTGTTCATCCGTCTTTGTTCTTTGGCTCCTGTGGGCCTCCCATCGCGGTGGCATCTGTTGTTGCAGAGCACCGGCTCTGGGCGCATGCGCTCCAGAGCTCCGGCTCGGTAATTGGACACATCAGTCCAGCCGCTCCGCGGCACGTGGGATCTTCCCAGGCCAGGGCTCGAACCAGCGCCCCTTGCACTGCAAGGCGGTGTCCTTACCCACTGGACCACCAGGGGAAGCCCCCTCATTTGTTTTTGATTATCCATGATGCTCATTAATTGCTAGCACTTTTATCCCTGAAACACTATTTTTAAACACGCTGGGATCTAAATAGTACGGATGAATGCCTTGAATCCCTCAGGACACACATGTGCACGTGTCTGACCCATACACATGGGCATCAGATTGACCCAGAACATTGGATCCAACCAGCCAGAGACAGGATCTACTTAACACCTGTGCTTTATAACTTTGGGCAAGCACCTACTCTGAATGTCAATTTCTTTATCTATAAAATGGGACAGCAACTGAGATGATAGCTTCCAGTAGTTACTGGATGTTCATTATGTACGAGGAAAGGGTTTTCCAGGTGGCTCAGTGGTAAAGCATCTGCCTGCCAATGTAGGAGATACAAGAAATGCAGGTCAGATCTCTAGGTCAGGAAGATCCCCTGGAGAATGAAATGGCAACCCACTCCAGCATTTTATCCTTTATTATTAATATTATTACTAAATTTTGGCCTCTTTTATTTTTTGTTTATTTATTTCTATCCATCTTTATTCCTTGGCCTGCATGGGTCTCCCATTGTAGTGGCCTCTGGTTGCAGAGCACCGGCTCTGGGCGCATGCACTCCAGAGCTCTGGCTCGCAATTGGACACACGTGTCTAGCCGTTCCGCAACACGTGGGATCTTCCCAAGCCAGGGAATGAACCAGTGTCTTTTGCACTGCAAGGTGGACTCTCTACCCACTGGACCACCAGGGAAGCCCACTTCAGTATTCTTATCTAGAGATTCTCACAGACAGGAGACTCGTGGGCTGCAATGAGGTCACAAAGAGTCAGACACAACTGAGCAACACACACATACGTATATATATATTGTTTTTTTTTTTTTTTTAAATTTTGGTCTCTTTTAATTAATTAATTAATTTATTTTCATCCATGTTTATTCTTCAGCCTGTGCGGGCCTCCCATTGCAATGGCCTCTCTTGTTGCAGAGTACCGGCTCTGGGTGCATGTGCTCTAGACTGCTGACTCGCAATTAGACACACTGGTCCAGCTGCTCTGCGGCACATAGGATCTTCCGAGCCAGGGATCGAACCGGTGCCCTTGCACTGCAAGGTGGACTCTTTACCCACTGGACCACCAGGGAAGCCCACTTCAGTATTCTTATCTAGAGATTCTCACAGACAGGAGACTCGTGGGCTGCAATGAGGTCACAAAGAGTCAGACACAACTGAGCAACACACACATACGTATATATATATTGTTTTTTTTTTTTTTTTTAAATTTTGGTCTCTTTTAATTAATTAATTAATTTATTTTCATCCATGTTTATTCTTCAGCCTGTGCGGGCCTCCCATTGCAATGGCCTCTCTTGTTGCAGAGTACCGGCTCTGGGTGCATGTGCTCTAGACTGCTGACTCGCAATTAGACACACTGGTCCAGCTGCTCTGCGGCACATAGGATCTTCCCGAGCCAGGGATCGAACCGGTGCCCCTTGCACTGCAAGGTGGACTCTTTACCCACTGGACCACCAGGGAAGCCCCCATATATACTGCTTTAAGAACTTAACATGTACTAAGTCATTAATCCTCATGGCAACCTAAGATAGACAAACTATGATTAAATCCTTTAATATATGGTTTAACTGAAATAATGTGACCAAGGTCACATAGCTAGTCAGGGGAGATCCAGAATTCAAGTGGAGACATCTCCAGAGTTTTAAGTGTGTTCTTACTTGCTAGTCTCTAGCTTGCACAAATGTTGGGAGCACAATACATATGGTAACTGCCATCATGAATGTTATTTTATTAGTAGTAGTATTATATACTAATAATACATATCATGGTATCATTATTACTATTATAATATTATTTCTCTTACACAAGAGAGGCCATTAGGAAGAATGGGTCTTTAAGATTCCTTTTCTTTTGGCCTATTTGTGTTTCCTTGAAATGACTGCTATAAATATAGCCAAATCAGAGCATCTCTTTTGTACTCAATTCTGCTTGCTTTATCTCAGACGTAACAATAAATAACAGTCATGCAACTCAACATTTCCTAGATCACAGGGACATTTCTAGCAACTCCCCGATCTTTGGAACATATTATACTTTTCCGTTTTAAAAAAATAGAAATAGTGGGGCAAACTGATTCCACTGAGTAAGAACAGTGGAATCCATATAACTTTCAAAAAACGATGAGGAGGATTTCTACTGCATATCACATGGAGGTCAACTGAGTTCCTAATGCCAGACTATCATTGATTCATACTAAATTACTAGACAAATCCTCACATGCCATGAATGCAGCTATACTTTCTTTCCCTTTCATTTTCTGCTTGACTCCATACGCTTTACTTTTCACTCTCAAAGAGTAAAGAATACTTCTCTTATGGATTGATACACTATCTTTGGAAAGGATAAAAGATTTCTCTCTGAGGTAACCGGTATCTTCTTACCTAAATATAAACTACCCAATTCATTTCTATCATGTCCAGGAGGTAGAGAGAAAGAATGTCTTTCAATAGTGTGGAAAGGGGACTTCCTTGGTGGTACAGTAGTTAAGACTTTGCCTTGCTATATAGGGGATGCAGGTTTAATTCCTGGTCAGGGAGCTAAGATCACACAGATTTTGAAGCAACTAAGCCTGTATGCCACAACTGTTGAAGCCCTTGGGCCACAGCTAGAGAATCAACGAACCAAAATGTTTAAAACTTAACATGTACTAAGTCATTAATCCTCATGGCAACCTAAGATAGACAAACTATGATTAAATCCTTTAATATAGGGTTTTAAAAAACCAATAAGCTAGTCAGGAGATCCAGAATTCAAGTGGAGACATCTCCAGAGTTTTAAGTGTGTTCTTACTTGCTAGTCTCTAGCTTGCACAAATGTTGGGAGCACAATACATATGGTAACTGCCATCATGAATGTTATTTTATTAGTAGTAGTATTATATACTAATAATACATATCATGGTATCATTATTACTATTATAATATTATTTCTCTTACACAAGAGAGGCCATTAGGAAGAATGGGTCTTTAAGATTCCTTTTCTTTTGGCCTATTTGTGTTTCCTTGAAATGACTGCTATAAATATAGCCAAATCAGAGCATCTCTTTTGTACTCAATTCTGCTTGCTTTATCTCAGACGTAACAATAAATAACAGTCATGCAACTCAACATTTCCTAGATCACAGGGACATTTCTAGCAACTCCCCGATCTTTGGAACATATTATACTTTTCCGTTTTAAAAAAATAGAAATAGTGGGGCAAACTGATTCCACTGAGTAAGAACAGTGGAATCCATATAACTTTCAAAAAACGATGAGGAGGATTTCTACTGCATATCACATGGAGGTCAACTGAGTTCCTAATGCCAGACTATCATTGATTCATACTAAATTACTAGACAAATCCTCACATGCCATGAATGCAGCTATACTTTCTTTCCCTTTCATTTTCTGCTTGACTCCATACGCTTTACTTTTCACTCTCAAAGAGTAAAGAATACTTCTCTTATGGATTGATACACTATCTTTGGAAAGGATAAAAGATTTCTCTCTGAGGTAACCGGTATCTTCTTACCTAAATATAAACTACCCAATTCATTTCTATCATGTCCAGGAGGTAGAGAGAAAGAATGTCTTTCAATAGTGTGGAAAGGGGACTTCCTTGGTGGTACAGTAGTTAAGACTTTGCCTTGCTATATAGGGGATGCAGGTTTAATTCCTGGTCAGGGAGCTAAGATCACACAGATTTTGAAGCAACTAAGCCTGTATGCCACAACTGTTGAAGCCCTTGGGCCACAGCTAGAGAATCAACGAACCAAAATGAAACATCCCACATGTCGCAAAGGAGAATGCGCATGTCATGGCTAAGACCTGAGGCAAATAAATGAATGAAAAAATGGTTTGGTGAGAAAACCCTTTCTAATCCTAGTGAAGAGGACATCGGTCTTCTTTTGACCATCTGGGTCTCCTACTCTGTCACCAATTCCAACTCTTAGTGCATTTTGAGCAGTGGAAAACTCTTATCCATGGCCTATAACCAGGCCCTCTTATGAGTGCCTTACATAAATTAACTCACTAATGTGCACAGAACCCTACTAGGGTAGGTATTATTTCATCTTCATCTTATAGACAAGGAGCAAAGAAGGCTTAAGTGACTCTCTCAAGGGTACACAGCTGATAAGTGGCAGAATCAGGATTTGAACTTAAAAGTCTGGCTCTCCATCCTATATGCTGCCTCATTATATGAGTTTATGGAATCCACCTGTTTAGGATAAATTCAGAGCTCAAAGTTGAGAAGCACTGCTTTTCATATTTTTAGTTTGAGCTCTTCTAGCTGTGCTACGTGGGCAAGTCATCTTTGACTTGTCTTCCTTCATAGATAAGATTAAGAAAAATTACATTCTGGGATTGTAAAGCCCCAGCCACGGATGGAAACTCATTTGTCAAATAGTTACATTCTAGACAAGTCTGTCAGGCAATCTCCTTACCACTCTCTGGCTGTTTAGGGTGTAAAGAAAGAAGCCCTGTGATCTCTTGGTACTGACACGACTGACGGAGTCAGCTGGGAAGTGACGAGGAGTCAATGTCTGCCGAGCTCTTCATGTGACCATGATGCCCTAGTCACCAAAAGTGAGAATCTAGCTTCCAGTAACTGGTTGGCAAAACTGTCCCCACAAAACAAAGATTCCCAATGGTATCTGAGGAAGGTGAACTCTCGATCCATCAACGTTATCTGTCACGAACCTGAGCATGGGACTATGGATTGGAAACTCACTCCATGCTTCACAGTTTAAAATGTTTTTCAGAGAAGAGATGCAGGTTTAATTCCTGGTCAGGAGCTAAGATCACACAGATTTTGAAGCAACTAAGCCTGTATGCCACAACTGTTGAAGCCCTTGGGCCACAGCTAGAGAATCAACGAACCAAAATGAAACATCCCACATGTCGCAAAGGAGAATGCGCATGTCATGGCTAAGACCTGAGGCAAATAAATGAATGAAAAAATGGTTTGGTGAGAAAACCCTTTCTAATCCTAGTGAAGAGGACATCGGTCTTCTTTTGACCATCTGGGTCTCCTACTCTGTCACCAATTCCAACTCTTAGTGCATTTTGAGCAGTGGAAAACTCTTATCCATGGCCTATAACCAGGCCCTCTTATGAGTGCCTTACATAAATTAACTCACTAATGTGCACAGAACCCTACTAGGGTAGGTATTATTTCATCTTCATCTTATAGACAAGGAGCAAAGAAGGCTTAAGTGACTCTCTCAAGGGTACACAGCTGATAAGTGGCAGAATCAGGATTTGAACTTAAAAGTCTGGCTCTCCATCCTATATGCTGCCTCATTATATGAGTTTATGGAATCCACCTGTTTAGGATAAATTCAGAGCTCAAAGTTGAGAAGCACTGCTTTTCATATTTTTAGTTTGAGCTCTTCTAGCTGTGGCTACGTGGGCAAGTCATCTTTGACTTGTCTTCCTTCATAGATAAGATTAAGAAAAATTACATTCTGGGATTGTAAAGCCCCAGCCACGGATGGAAACTCATTTGTCAAATAGTTACATTCTAGACAAGTCTGTCAGGCAATCTCCTTACCACTCTCTGGCTGTTTAGGGTGTAAAGAAAGAAGCCCTGTGATCTCTTGGTACTGACACGACTGACGGAGTCAGCTGGGAAGTGACGAGGAGTCAATGTCTGCCGAGCTCTTCATGTGACCATGATGCCCTAGTCACCAAAAGTGAGAATCTAGCTTCCAGTAACTGGTTGGCAAAACTGTCCCCACAAAACAAAGATTCCCAATGGTATCTGAGGAAGGTGAACTCTCGATCCATCAACGTTATCTGTCACGAACCTGAGCATGGGACTATGGATTGGAAACTCACTCCATGCTTCACAGTTTAAAATGTTTTTTCAGAAAAAGAGAGTCATTTGAGAAAACCCATCCATGTCATATACTGGTCTATCCATAAACAAGGACTGGGGTTCCCAAATGCAATAAAAAGCAAATAATGAAACAATTATCAGACTGGCATAAATGCCAGGATATGCTTACGTTACGTTACCTATGCTCAGAGAATTTTACACATTTAAGGATGAAAAGATGCAGCAAGATGTCATGACCAAGTATATAAGATATCAGCACACTACCTTCTTGTGTATCAACAGAGAGGAATACCATATCTTGTACCCTCTTGGACTCACTTTCTAGACTTACATATGCAGCGGCAGCAAGACCATGTGTGGTAACAGGTAGTACACTTCTTGCCAACCATGGTCTGCACAATGACCCTCTCGAGGAATTCAGCATGGAGGGGTGAGCTGGAAAACAGCACTTTTCTTTTCTAGATCAAGGGAGGGTGAAGCCAGCCCACAGGTGGTTTCACTTCGCTCCACTGTGGGTTGGTTATATCGTCAACCTCCATTAAATCAAAGATGAAGTGCGTGACATTTCCACAGAAGGTGTATCTAGGTGTGCCAGGGATGAGCCTTCAGAAGGCCTGTGGAAGCGCCTAGCAGGTAACGTAGGAGAAAGAGGAGAAAAATGGAACCTTTCCTGGCCACCAAACTGTCATCTTCCTATCTTCCCACAGTTGCAAACAAACAGCTGACCAGAAATGCCAGAAAGAAAAAGCTGCAAAATAAACCTGACAGTGGGGAGCATCTTGGGAGGAAGATCTGGTTCCATTATCAGCCTCTCCCCCACACCATAATTCTGGCATCATTTTCCTCACAGAAAGAGCATTGATAAATGGTATCTGTCTAGCTGTAGTGGGTTTTACATCAATAAATACCTTGCTTATAACAGCTTCCTTCTGTGAATTTTCCATGGCCTGATGAAGCTTACAATTGTATAAGCTCTAGGCATTGCAATCTTGGATTTTGCCAACTCGCTCGTCTGCAGAAGGAGTTGAGGCAGATAAAGTGCAGTCCTTGGGTGGAGGTGGAGGTGGGGGTGGAGTGGCTGGTAGACCACCCACAGAGGTTTTTCTAATTCCAGGAAATTTCCCCAATAAATGCATCAGTGATGCACAAGCTTCATTTTCTGTTCTTAAGAACTTTAACTCATTTTTCTCAAAAAGCACCCTGGATCTATTTGGCGATGATCCACAGAGTCCTTCTCCATACACTTTTGACTCAAATTAAAGAGAAAGCCCATGTCTGGGAGGAAGGGGTCAGGGATATACATACGACTTATCTGGTCTTAAACATATCTGTAAACAACAAAACTATGTAAACACAAAAAGCAAAATAAAAATAATTAAGTAATAATCAAAAAAAGAGAAAACCCATGTCTGGCATGTGGGGTTCTGCCAAGGCCAGAGTATACGTCTTGTTTCTGTTTACTCCTGAAATCTCCAAACAGCTCAAGTGTCACGATTTCTCTGTGATATTGCTGTTTCTGTGTGCTAAAGCTCATCTTCTAATGACATCTGCACAATGAGCAAGCGTTTGGAGGACTGATTAGATAGTGGAACTTTGAAAAATCTTCTGGAGTATCTCACAGGAAAAAGATGAAGAGCTGGCTTAAAAGACTAAATAAAGAAAAAAATAAAAAGAAAGATGAAATAAAGAGAACTATTCAGCATCCTGCATTTAGGTAACACCAAGTTACATAGAATGTGGTTATTTTAGGAAAACTATATAATCCAAGCGCTCTTGACCCTGAATTTACAGCTGAAGGAAATGGTAGGGTTTTAGTGACCCTTTTGTTTTTCAGAGGTTTCTAGCATTGCTTGAAGATGCAACACAAATATATTGCCCTACGTTCTTGAGCCGTCTCTTGCATCTCTTGAGTCATAGGAACTGTCTGCGGACAGCATGGTCCCTTGGAGAGGGGAGGGAAATTACAGATAAATGAACTTCAAGTTCCTGTGTCACTCACAGGAACAGAGATCCAACAAAGCTGGTAGTAAACAATCTGACCTATTTTTAACAGTTGGAATAGTTGTTATTGCATTACACTGTTATGTCAATTTCCTGTCAATTAAGAGCAACCTGAAATACTCACATAACACATTATTGACTGGGGGATTTTTGCAGAAACTAACACCTGTGACTGGTGCTTTGTTACATAAGTGACTTTTGAAATGCCTTAGGTCAACAACGCTCGGATAACAGAAGATGTATTAATACGTCTGTAGTCAATAATAAAATAATACAGGGGAATCAAGTGCTTTTAGGCTCATCTGGAAGACTCAAAGGGGACAGAGAGCAAGACACAAAGCCGCTGGGCTTCTAAAATACCTGGATTGGGACTTCAGGGCAAAATCTCAGTAGGAGAGTAACAATTTGGTTAGAATTTTAGAAAAAGTACTCGAATTGTGGACTTAAGTCACAAAAATAATAAAAACAAAAAAAAATAAAAAATTAGAATAATCAGCCATGTCTGGCATGTGGGTTCTGCCAAGGCCAGAGTATACGTCTTGTTTCTGTTTACTCCTGAAATCTCCAAACAGCTCAAGTGTCACGATTTCTCTGTGATATTGCTGTTTCTGTGTGCTAAAGCTCATCTTCTAATGACATCTGCACAATGAGCAAGCGTTTGGAGGACTGATTAGATAGTGGAACTTTGAAAAATCTTCTGGAGTATCTCACAGGAAAAAGATGAAGAGCTGGCTTAAAAGACTAAATAAAGAAAAAAATAAAAAGAAAGATGAAATAAAGAGAACTATTCAGCATCCTGCATTTAGGTAACACCAAGTTACATAGAATGTGGTTATTTTAGGAAAACTATATAATCCAAGCGCTCTTGACCCTGAATTTACAGCTGAAGGAAATGGTAGGGTTTTAGTGACCCTTTTGTTTTTCAGAGGTTTCTAGCATTGCTTGAAGATGCAACACAAATATATTGCCCTACGTTCTTGAGCCGTCTCTTGCATCTCTTGAGTCATAGGAACTGTCTGCGGACAGCATGGTCCCTTGGAGAGGGGAGGGAAATTACAGATAAATGAACTTCAAGTTCCTGTGTCACTCACAGGAACAGAGATCCAACAAAGCTGGTAGTAAACAATCTGACCTATTTTTAACAGTTGGAATAGTTGTTATTGCATTACACTGTTATGTCAATTTCCTGTCAATTAAGAGCAACCTGAAATACTCACATAACACATTATTGACTGGGGGATTTTTGCAGAAACTAACACCTGTGACTGGTGCTTTGTTACATAAGTGACTTTTGAAATGCCTTAGGTCAACAACGCTCGGATAACAGAAGATGTATTAATACGTCTGTAGTCAATAATAAAATAATACAGGGGAATCAAGTGCTTTTAGGCTCATCTGGAAGACTCAAAGGGGACAGAGAGCAAGACACAAAGCCGCTGGGCTTCTAAAATACCTGGATTGGGACTTCAGGGCAATATCTCAGTAGGAGAGTAACAATTTGGTTAGAATTTTAGAAAAAAGTACTCGGACATCTGTAAGAACAAGAGACTTACTGAGTTTAGTGGTCACCTTCTCTGGGTCACCCTCCCAATCTGGATTAGGTGATTTACCTCAGTGTTTCCAGAAGACAGTCATTCACATCTCTGCTATGGCCGTTACGACTATGCATTGTCATGATCACAGTGTACTGTTTGTGTGCATTTCCCAGTTAGCTTCCCAGATAGCTCAGTGGCAAAGAATCTACCTGCCAATGCAGGAGCTGCAGGAGATGTGGGTTTTATCCCTGTGTTGGGAAGATGCCCTGGAGAGGAAATCGCAAGCCACTCCAGTATTCTTGCTTGGGAAATCCCACGGACAGAGGAGCCTGGTGGGCTACAGTCCATGGGGTTGCAAAAAGTCGGACACAACGGAGAGACTGAGCATGCACGCACACTCCCAACTACCTGTTAGTGCCGAGCCCCAGCGTCTATGTCCCAGACTTGTTTATTTCTTCAGAGCCCAGAACACAGCAGGAATTTAATATGTATGTGCTGAACCGCACTGAATTTTCCCTTAACCAGCAGGAAATGCTTCTTCTTCCCGGGGACCTGAGCTTATTGAAGGAGATGATCAAGGGCCAGGTACTCTCGGCTTAGACTGCATGACCCCCTCCCTGTGCAACAGAGTTTCTCTCTCCTAACTTAAAGAAAAAGGTGAGAGCCTCCGTTCCTTAAAAAACATACAGATCCACCCACATCCTCCAACCCAGGCACAACTTCTCACAGAAATAATATATATTTTAAAAAGCACAAAACCCCACAGCTAGGACCTATGACTATTCACTGAGTACTATGTTGAGCACTTAACATACATAGCCTCACAACAATTACCTAAGAGTTAAAGATGCAGAATCGGAAGCTCAGAAAAGCCACCTGCCCAAGGTCAATGACCAAGTATTAGCTCAGACTGTATGATTCCCAAATTTGTGCTTTTTAAGCTAGAATGAAGGACTAGGGGTCAGTCACTCACACCTTAGTATAAATTAGTTTAGGTAGTTCTGTTTTCCTAATTGTTAGCTGAGTTGAACTGAATGAATTGGTGATGAGATAGGGCTTCCTAGGTGGCACTGGTGGTAATGAACGCACTTTCCAGTGCAGGAGACATAGGAGACATAGATTCAGTCCCTGGATCAGGAAGATCCCTTGGAAGAGGGCATGGCAACCCACTCCAGTATTCTTGCCTGGAGAAGCCCATGGACAGAGGAGGCTAGGTTGCAAAGAGGGTTGCAAAGAGTTGGACAGGGCTGAAAGTGACTTGAAATGCACAGACACAGGAAGGAAAAGAGCTGAAAGAATTGGGGCCCTAGCACAAGCAACTGAGGAAGATCATGTAGGACTTTGAGTAGTAAGAGGGCAAGTGATGAGGATTAAGTCTCTGGGGGAGAGAAGGATGAGGAGCTAGGAAAGAGGTGCTCAGAGAGGAGAGGGGCACAGAAAAGAAGGCAGGGACCCAAGGTCCCACAGCGAACACTCAGGAAAGAGAAGTATGTGTTTGAGTGTTAAGAGCTTAATGGCAGCAATTAACAACACAAACAGGCCACCCGCTGAGCAGAAGCCGACCCAGTGGTGCAAAACTCCAAGGGAGCCTGTGATGTCTCCCCAATTCATACGCCCAGGCTGCATCTTTCTGGATGATTTAGTAATTCTCTATAAAAATGTTTTCTTAGGAGTTCTTTCCCTAATGACTCAGTGCTGGATTTGAAAATGTCCACTTTTCACTATCCCTTAAGTGCTAGTTTTTACCAAAAGCACTTCTACCCTTGGCAACCGAGAGTCTGAGATGAAAGCTATCTGTTGGAGATAAAGAAAGAAGGACCCTAAATTTGCCTGTGATCTTCACTAGGCTATAAACGAGTTAATACCATAGGGCGAGGACGACTGCTTCTTTTCACCGTGGCAATTCCCATGCCTAGACCTAGTGCCTGGGATAGGACAGGGGTTGGGCAGATAGAGGTATGGGAGGAAGGAGGGCATGAAGGATCTGATGGAGAAATGAAGGGAGCACGGCGAAACATCATTCATAGAGGCAAAGACTGAACCACAAGCTCCTTGCAGCAACTTTGGAATTAAACTTTGTTTCAAATCGGAACCCGCCACCAGCTAGGTACACCATCCCTCTAAAGACCAGTTTTCTCAGCTGTACAATTAGATCAGGAATAGTAAATCCTCATAAAAGCGTGGGGAAGATCAAACAAAAT
Organism: Tragulus kanchil; assembly: GCA_022376925.1. Taxonomy (NCBI): domain Eukaryota; kingdom Metazoa; phylum Chordata; class Mammalia; order Artiodactyla; family Tragulidae; genus Tragulus; species Tragulus kanchil. The sequence goes on along the minus strand of JAIOJX010000023.1, from coordinate 122,097,358 downwards.
AAGTATATAAAGTGACGAACACAGTGCCTGGCAAACTGTAAACTCGCAATAAATGGAAGTTATTAGGGAAATGCTACCTTGCTCGAAGATGGCCCATGAAGATTAATAATGTGGGGCAAGAAGTCCTTCACTTGTCTGTACCCTGGGCTGGATTTTACTTCTTTCCTTCTCTCTCCCCTAAGTGTTTGAGGAGACAGCTGGGTATGAACAGCACTATGTATATAAGCTCTCTGATGTCTCCTTGACTTCTTGCAGGCTTTTCTGACCATCAGGACACGGCTGCTCATTTTCGCGACTCACAGCTCACTTGTCCACGGGTCTTACTTCCTTCAGTCATGTCACACAGGATATTAACTTTTCAGGGACATTTGAACTCTGCCTCCCCTGCTCCCACCTCATCAGTTCATTGGTGTTCTTACAGAACACAGTTTATTGGATTAGGTGTTAAAATAAAGTGGAATATCCCAACAACTGCTACCTTTTGCAGACGCGAGAGAAACTGAGAACCAGTAGTTGTGCTTCCTGTTGGAGAACTGTCCAAGAGACGGGGCGAGGACTGCACCTTAAAGCCTGGTTCTATCTACCCTCCATTTCACTCTGCTCCTATACGAGCTGGCTGAACACACACGAATAAACTGCAATGAGGATGAAGTAAATATGGAGGTCTTTTTATAACATATGTTTTCCCAAATAGGGAACTACGAGGGATGGCAAAACCTTATTGGGGATGGGGGGCATCTACTATATGAGGTAGGAGCTGGCTGAGGGTTTTATAAACCTGACCGTCCTTACCAACCCTCCCCACTCTGATTCAGACAACTGTATTTGCTTTACAGTTGAGGACAACGGAGTCGTTGGTTAAAGGAGCCGACCTATGGCCACAAAGCAAATGAGGGAGCCAACGTCTTTCTGACCTCAAAAAAGCATGATTTGGGGGTTTCCCTGGTGGTCCAGTGGGTAAGGACACTGCCTTGCAGTGCAAGGGGTGCAGGTTCGATCCCTGGTCTGGAAAGATGCCACGTGCCGCTGAGCAGCTGAACCAATGAGCCCAACTACTGAGATGGAGCTCTGGAGCACATGCGCCCAGAGCTGGTGCTCTGCAGCGACAGAGGCCTTTGAGGTGGGAGGCCCACACGGGCCAAAGAACAAAGATGGATGAAAATAGATAAATGAAAGACCCATAGAAGTGTCCCCACTCAACTCCCCTGCAAAAACAAGGCTTTAAAAAAGCATGATTTGGGCTTCCCTGGTGGTTCAGTGGGTAAAGAGTCCGCCTTGCACTGCAAGGGTTACCAGTTTGACCCCTGGCCTGGGAAGATCCCACATGCTGAGGAGTGGCTGGACCAGTGTCTAATTATGAGCCAGCGTTCTGGAGTGCATGCGCCCAGAGCTGGTGCTCTGCAATAAGAGGCCACTGTGATGGGAGGCCCACACAGGCCAAAGAATAAAGATGGATGAAAAACAAATAAATAAAAACCAGTCAAAGAGGCCAAAATTAAAACAAAACAAAAACCACGATCTCTCCCTAATTCCAGACAGTTTCCAGATTCCTGGTGGAGAATATTTAACTGTGACATTGCCAAGTCTCCTTTGGTTCTTATTCTGAAGTTGCTCCAAGTATTGTCAAGATTCCTATTAGGAAAAATATAGTGTTTGATCAAAAAAACAAAAGCTATGCTAAGATGATCATGAGCTACCACAGGCACACAGCACCCTAGGAAACCATGGCTCTCTTATTTAGCACCACTGCTGACAGTGGAGTAAGCTTCCATTCTATGCAATGCGAGAAAAGCGTCCACTGTGGGTCTTTGAATGACATGAGCAGTGGCCAGACAGGCAGCTGCGTGGACTCGTTGGGGAAGAAGGACTGACAGTGGTAAGCGACAGAGAATGCACCACCCTTAAAGGTTCTAATACAGAGCCTACTGCCTGTGTCCATGTCTGCTTAGGCGCCATGGATAGTGACTCTGCCCCTAGAACTGGAAGCCCTACGCGATCCTCTGTAATGGCCTATATGGGAAAAGAATCTTTAAAAAGACAGGTTATATGTCTATGGATAACTTGTTCACTTTGCTGTACACCTGAAACTGATACACATTGTCAGTTAAAAATAAAATTTCAAAAAGAATACTTCCATACTTCAAAAACCAACAAACCAACAAACCAAACCTAACCCCTTCTGTCTCCCTTACTCTTTAAAAAACCCAGAAACGTCATGACAAAGCAACGAGCATCTGGTGGGGCTGAGAGCTGTGTTAACCCAGTGACGATCATTCCAGACTTTCTCGTGTCACTGACACAAACACCAGACAAAATTCCTTGTAGTCCTGGTGGAGATAATCAGGCACAGGGATGGAGAACAAGACACATGGTGCAGACAAGAATAAAGGAAGAATACTAATAAACCACAGGAAAGGTAGTCGTTTGCTGAACTCTGCTAACTTTGTGACAGATTTTTCTGTGACTGTGGCGGACACCCCAAGAGCTTCCTGACCTTGGGCTGGCGCCATAACAAGAATAATATTTCCAGAACAAGGAACTGTTTCTGACTGGTGCCCCCTCCCCCTAGGTTACTGGGCACAAATCAGAGCATTCTCTTTTTCACTCCCTCATTTACTTTTTCTTCTTTTTGCACAAGAAAGCATTAACTCTGCAGCCATGCCTGCTCAGTCACATCTGACTCTGAGATTCCATGGATTGCAGCCTGCCAAGATCCTTTGTCCATGAAATTTTCCCAGCAAGAATACTGGTGTAGGGTGTCATTTCCTCTTCCAGAGGATCTTCCTGGTCCAGGGACTGAACCCCAATCTCCTGTGGCACCTGCACTGGTAGGCAGATTCTTACCAATCTGAGATACCTGGGAAAGCCCTTTACTGACTCATTTTTCCATTGCCAAACATCTCTTTTTCTCTATTTATTTCTCTAGTCCTTTCCCTACTTCTTTGTTTTCCAAGTTTAAGAAACATAGTAATAAAGCAAATTTCTAAGGTCATAGAAAAGCTCTTTAACTCAAATTGCACGAGGGCTTCTTTCAGAATCTCCAAAGAAGGCAGTGGGTACACTTAGGCAGCAATAATTCTCATTTCAAAGCTTTGACTGAATCATTGCTTGCCTTTAAATTGTTACTTCAGGATGTTAGAAACACTGGATTATAGGGGAAGGTGAAAAAAGAAAAATGGTACAAAAGAGTTATTCTGGGAGTTTCCACTCTACTGTTGACTGATTTGTAAGCTGGAAGATTTGTGAACTGTGAAACTCCAGAAAGCTATGTGGTGGTGAGATTTCCATCCTCATGGCACTTACAAGCAATGGGACTGATGACTGGTATAGATAAGTCAGCTCTTGGAGCAGTGAAGAATACAGACGCTTTAGTTTAATAACTATCTTTAGAAGAGCAGCACTTAAAAGTACCCAGGATGAAAAAAATGTAATGGCTTCTCCAGGACCATTCCCCAGACTCTGGCTGTACCTGTTTAAGGGAACAACGTGAGTTTGTTCATCTGTGTACCCCCAGCACAATACCCAGCACAAAGCAGGCAATCAGTAGGTATTTGTTCAACGGAGGTTGAATGAAGACAAGTTACAAAGCACTACAGTAAAGAGCACTTTAACATTCTAAACCCAGAGATGAAGAACATTTTGCCTCCTTCTACATATGGACAAGTAACATTAAGGTACTCTAAAAACCTTCATCATTTTAATGGTTCAACATCCTTGCTGCCTGAATGCTCTCACCTACATTTTTCTCATGGTAATCCAAGTGTTGCTCCCCTGTAGACTGCTCAGGGCTCCTTCATTTATAGGTAAAGCCAGTTCTTGTCTTGTGACTAATAGAGGTGCTTTGTCTCAGGGACTTAGACTCGACTTGAGGTATAGTCCTAACAGAACTCACGTTTTCTTTCTTTCTTGAAAAGCGAATAAGGATCACAACCCTCAAGGAGTCACAGAGGCAGAACTGGAAAGGCCTTGGGGATCATCTAGCTGTACCTCTCCCTCGTTCCTCTGTGACACCCTTCCTCAAGGCTCTCTTCCCCTGTCAGGTGAACAGGCTGAGTCCACATGACATGAGGGTAAATGTGGAGGCATATAAAACGTTAACAAACCTAGGACAAGAGGTCTTTATTACTTCTGATGAAAATAGAATGATGCAGACCACACTATTTAGTTATGATATTGCATGGGGAGATGCCTCTAAATTGTTACTTCAGGATGTTAGAAACACTGGATTATAGGGGAAGGTGAAAAAAGAAAAATGGTACAAAAGAGTTATTCTGGGAGTTTCCACTCTACTGTTGACTGATTTGTAAGCTGGAAGATTTGTGAACTGTGAAACTCCAGAAAGCTATGTGGTGGTGAGATTTCCATCCTCATGGCACTTACAAGCAATGGGACTGATGACTGGTATAGATAAGTCAGCTCTTGGAGCAGTGAAGAATACAGACGCTTTAGTTTAATAACTATCTTTAGAAGAGCAGCACTTAAAAGTACCCAGGATGAAAAAAATGTAATGGCTTCTCCAGGACCATTCCCCAGACTCTGGCTGTACCTGTTTAAGGGAACAACGTGAGTTTGTTCATCTGTGTCCCCCCAGCACAATACCCAGCACAAAGCAGGCAATCAGTAGGTATTTGTTCAACGGAGGTTGAATGAAGACAAGTTACAAAGCACTACAGTAAAGAGCACTTTAACATTCTAAACCCAGAGATGAAGAACATTTTGCCTCCTTCTACATATGGACAAGTAACATTAAGGTACTCTAAAAACCTTCATCATTTTAATGGTTCAACATCCTTGCTGCCTGAATGCTCTCACCTACATTTTTCTCATGGTAATCCAAGTGTTGCTCCCCTGTAGACTGCTCAGGGCTCCTTCATTTATAGGTAAAGCCAGTTCTTGTCTTGTGACTAATAGAGGTGCTTTGTCTCAGGGACTTAGACTCGACTTGAGGTATAGTCCTAACAGAACTCACGTTTTCTTTCTTTCTTGAAAAGCGAATAAGGATCACAACCCTCAAGGAGTCACAGAGGCAGAACTGGAAAGGCCTTGGGGATCATCTAGCTGTACCTCTCCCTCGTTCCTCTGTGACACCCTTCCTCAAGGCTCTCTTCCCCTGTCAGGTGAACAGGCTGAGTCCACATGACATGAGGGTAAATGTGGAGGCATATAAAACGTTAACAAACCTAGGACAAGAGGTCTTTATTACTTCTGATGAAAATAGAATGATGCAGACCACACTATTTAGTTATGATATTGCATGAGAAAAAGAGCAGATGCCTCTAAGATAATAAAAGCTAGCCACTGTTACGACTTTAACTCTGTTGGATGAACAGCCAGACCCATCTTTTTCCAACCTAATCTGTCTGTTCCACTCCCCTGTCTAACTGCCTGTAATGGCTCTCTGATGCCTGTGGGACATAAAAACCTTAGCACATTGGGCTATCCTGGAGCTGGCCCCTGCCCACCCTGTAACACTAGCTTCCATTTCTTGTCCTTTCTTTAGTGTCCATGCTTTTCTTTCTGTCCACAGCATTCCTTCTCTCTCTTCTTCACTTGGGTAACTCCTGCTTATGTGTTAGGATCAGCACAGGCATCAGCTCCTTCAGGAAGCCTTCCTTTCAGCCTCCTGCACCCACGGAACCCTGTGAATCCTTCATCACAGCAGTTACTGTTTGGAAATCTTAATCCAACAACTGGTAACTCCCTCAGAACAGTCATTTCCGAGGACAAAATACAACCAGATTGCTAGGCACAAAGATGCCCAGTGCACTTTTATGTTTTACTGAATTCAGATGTAAAAAGCTTCCTGCCATATTTTCTGTACGAAGGTTATTTTCAGTCAGTGGTTTGTATAAGGACTTTGCCAGAGTTCAGGCAGAATTATGTGGTCTAAAATGCTGTACAGCCAACCGATGTTAAAATACCAGGAAAGTACCCTTCTCTGGACTTAACAGAACGGATGTTCCTAAGGCTGCTCTCTCTTTTTGGAAAGAGTCAGTTATATTTTCAGGTGGCAAGATAAGAAGTTACACCCGTTTCTTTAATTTTTTTTTACTCCAGATGCATTCAACAATTACATGGATGTTTTTAAAATAACTTTTAGTACCAGCAAAGCACCTTACAGAGAGGTATGTGGTTGAGTGTAGCAGGTGATGGGTAATCATGGAGAGGGCTCTCATGAGGAGAGGGAAGATTTAAGTCCCAAAGCAAGCATACATGTGATGCTTACCCCTGTTGATGTCAGGTGTTGCTGGAAACAGTTCTCATCACTAAGCCAACACATTCCCGGGTAAAGAAGTAGCAAGGACTGACACTGGACCAATCAGGCTCAATTGCTAAGAAACAGGTTTTGGCAGGTTCTTCTGTTGAAACTTGTCCATCAGTGGAAGAAAAGAGAGACAGTATAATTATGCATCTGGATTTACCAAAGAGGATGACAATAGTAATACTATTAACTCTCTAAAGGCGTCTGAATACGGCCTCCAAATCTGGACTTAATTTCTGTGGACGCCAGGGAGCTTTGGTGCGCTTTTGCTTTAAGCACTTAAAAGTTGGTATGGACACAGCCAAAAGGCAGCATATGGAAACTTTGGGAGCCCAGCAGAAGATAAACCAATATTTAGAAAGCATGTTGAAACAGTAACCCTTAAAACAAGTTGTCAAAGGGGATGGGGCCTGTAAAATTTTGAAAGCTCCATCAAGTAAATTAAAATGTGGTTGCGTAAAAAGTAACACCTTCTGCTGTCACCATCTTAGGCGAATATAAAAGAAAATCAGAAATTGGAAATCATTTGTTGCTCGTCCACATGGCTTTTGTTACTCTACAATAAAATAGGCATTCTAAAGTTTGCTTTTAAAGGGGAGACTCTGTGACCTTTAAGATGTTTTTTCTTAACTCTCTCATTTCAGATTGGGATCCTCAAACTTCTTTCATGGTTCTGTCTGATCCTTGGAACCATGCTATGCCTGAGAAAAGGGAATGAGGTTGGGGTGGGGGACAGAAACCAAGTACTGTTCCTGGAATTATGGGCTTCCCCACCCCCTTCACTGTTTATCTATTCCACACCACTCAGCTGTTCTCTGTTGCAGAGAAATAAAAGTTTAGTTTAAAAAGTATGTTAGAACAAAGCTGCAGAAATTGCCTGGAATTTCCTTCATTTTTGGCCATCTGGCTTTCATTGCGTACTTCTTTCCCCTCCTCCACGTAGGTTTACCAAATCTTTTCAACACACGCTGGCTGAGCTATCAAATGCTTATAATTAATAACAGTCAAACTCCTTTTTTTTTTTTTCTTTTAAGGGAGTGCTTTCTGACTTTCCTTGGGCTGCTCATGTCATAGCTATTATAAACTGAGGAGATGGTCAGTAGAGCTTAATTATTAAGACTTAAGTGAATAAGAGAGAAAATCAAATCAAATTCGAGGTTAGTCCTGAATACAAACTAAAAATATTTCTTACCAAAAATGAAAGGGAAGGAGAAGAAAATTTTTCTGAGTGTCTACTATGATCCTATTTTAGAGATAAAGAATCTGAGGAGCCAAAACAAGGCGTCTGAATCGGCCTCCAAATCTGGACTTAATTTCTGTGGACGCCAGAGCTTTGGTGCGCTTTGCTTTAAGCACTTAAAAGTTGGTATGGACACAGCCAAAAGGCAGCATATGGAAACTTTGGGAGCCCAGCAGAAGATAAACCAATATTTAGAAAGCATGTTGAAACAGTAACCCTTAAAACAAGTTGTCAAAGGGGATGGGGCCTGTAAAATTTTGAAAGCTCCATCAAGTAAATTAAAATGTGGTTGCGTAAAAAGTAACACCTTCTGCTGTCACCATCTTAGGCGAATATAAAAGAAAATCAGAAATTGGAAATCATTTGTTGCTCGTCCACATGGCTTTTGTTACTCTACAATAAAATAGGCATTCTAAAGTTTGCTTTTAAAGGGGAGACTCTGTGACCTTTAAGATGTTTTTTCTTAACTCTCTCATTTCAGATTGGGATCCTCAAACTTCTTTCATGGTTCTGTCTGATCCTTGGAACCATGCTATGCCTGAGAAAAGGGAATGAGGTTGGGGTGGGGGACAGAAACCAAGTACTGTTCCTGGAATTATGGGCTTCCCCCCCACCCCCCTTCACTGTTTATCTATTCCACACCACTCAGCTGTTCTCTGTTGCAGAGAAATAAAAGTTTAGTTTAAAAAGTATGTTAGAACAAAGCTGCAGAAATTGCCTGGAATTTCCTTCATTTTTGGCCATCTGGCTTTCATTGCGTACTTCTTTCCCCTCCTCCACGTAGGTTTACCAAATCTTTTCAACACACGCTGGCTGAGCTATCAAATGCTTATAATTAATAACAGTCAAACTCCTTTTTTTTTTTTCTTTTAAGGGAGTGCTTTCTGACTTTCCTTGGGCTGCTCATGTCATAGCTATTATAAACTGAGGAGATGGTCAGTAGAGCTTAATTATTAAGACTTAAGTGAATAAGAGAGAAAATCAAATCAAATTCGAGGTTAGTCCTGAATACAAACTAAAAATATTTCTTACCAAAAATGAAAGGGAAGGAGAAGAAAATTAATTTTTCTGAGTGTCTACTATGATCCTATTTTAGAGATAAAGAATCTGAGGAGCCAAAAAGATATACGACCTTTTGAAGGACAGACAGCTAAATGTGACAAGATTTGAACACAGGCCTTCATCTAACCTGTAGGGTTTTACTTTGGTGATCTCAGGAATGGAGAAATTTGTAGTGCAGGTTATCAAGGAAAGATCAAGTTGCCAAACAATATACGTAATATGATCACATTTACAAAGGGAAGAGAATCTTATATATTTGTAAATGTTCATGTATGTATACAAATACATAGAAAAAGGTCTGGAAAAGTACCAAACCATTAACAGTGGTGATCTCTGGGGAGAAGATGGGTGTGGTGCTACAGACCACGGTGGTGAAGGGAGAGCGTGTGCCTTTTTCTCTTGATGACTGTAGTGTCAAAAAATGAGAATATTCATGTATTACTTATATAATTCTAAATCTCAGCTTTTAAATTAAGAGCAGGAGGCAAACATCTTTCCTAATGATTGAGCTTAGCTTCTTTGCGCATATTTCTCCCTCAGGTGAGGCTAATCTACCAGAGAAAGCAGACAGGGTGGTGGGGGTGGGGAGAGTGTGGGCTTCTAGACACAAATCACTCAAAGGTGGGTAAAGATGCCTAAAACAATTTTCCTTCCCTGTATGGATACCTGGATGCAAAATTCTCACAGCTGTCAGCTCACAAGCGAAAATGGTCTTAACTTCTTCTGGCCAATTGTGAGCCAGGTTGTTAAGGAGTTAGTACCTGTCCTTGCTGCACTATCTTCCACCTCTCCTGACAATCAAACCACTCCCTGGTAATGCTAACCACACCTCCATTGTATCCACGTTCTCCTCTGATAAAGGTTGTCTTCATATTCTTAACTTTGGAGATATTTTGCCATATGTAGCTGCTCACGTAAAGGTTTACTTATACAAAGGCTAAGTATGTTTTAGCTGGAAAGCCTTAAACATAAAGAAGTGACTAATAATAGCATTTTTAGAATTACCTGGTAGGTAGGAGAGACAGGATAAGGGGGATGGAGAGGAGAGAGTGCACTGGGGTCTCCCAGCTATAATGAGGGTCTAAGCAGCCCTGGTGGCTCAGACGGTAAAGAATCTGCAGGAGTCCAGGTTCAATCTCTGGGTTAGGAGACCTCCTGAAAAAGGGAATGGCAACCCAGTCCAGTATTCTTGCCTGGAGAACTCCATGGCTCGTCCATAGGGTCGCAGAGTCGGATACAACTGAGCGACTTTCACGTAAATTAATTACATAAGCATTACTATGGGTTTCACTAGCAGCTCAGTGGTAAAGAATCTTCCTGCCATGTAGGCGATGTGGTCTGATCCCTGCGTCAGAAACAGCCTCTGCAGAAGGAAATGGCAACCCACTTCGGTATTCTTGCCTGGGAAATCCCATGAACAGAGGAGACTTGCAGACTACAGTTCATGAGAAAGCACAAGAGCTGGACACAACTTAGCAACTAAACAACAATAATGGCAAAGCAGTACTATGTAAAAAAAATCCTAGTCCTTATACTCATTTACTCAATAAGCACATTTTTTTTTTTTTTTTGATGTGGACCATTTTTAAAGGCTTCAGTGAATTTGTTACAATATTGTTTCTATTTTACATCTTGCCTCCTTGTTCATGAGGCATGTGGGATTTTAGCTTTCTGACCTGGGACAGAAATCACACCCCCTACCTTGGAAGGCAAAGCCTCAACCATTGGATCTCCAGAGAAGTCCCATCAGTAAGCACTTAAAGCACCTACTATGTGTCAGACATTATTTTATATTCTAAGTGAACTGAGAGGGGATTAAAACATAAAGCTGAAAAAAAAAAAGACCCCATAAAACTGATAGCAAGGACTTTAAAATCTAGTCATCTTCTATACAGATGGCCAAGTTGTTCATTTGCTAAGTTGTGTTCAACTCTTTGTGACTCTATGCATTGTAGAACGCCACAGATGGCCAAGAGGTACATGAAAAGATGCTCAATGTTGCTAATTATTAGAGAAAGGCAAACCAAAATTACAATGAGGTACTGCTTCATACCAGTCAGAATAACCAGCACTAAAAACTCTGCAATAACTAATACTGGACAGGATGTGGGAAAAAGGAACCCTTCTATATTGTTGGTGGGAATGTAAACTGGTACAGCCACTACAGAAAACAGTACTGAGGTTCCTTTACAAACTAAAACTAGAACTACCATACGATCCAGTAATCCTACTCCTGGCCATATATCTGTAGAAAACTCTAATTCAAAAAGATTCATGCACCCCAATGCTCTAGGCAGCACTATTTACAGTAGCTAGGACATGGAAACAACCTAAATATCTATCGAGAGATGAATGGATGAAAAAGATGCAGGATATAAGTTCAATGGAATATTATTCAGCTGTGCAATGATGCCACTTGCAGTAACAGGGATGGACCTGGAGACTGTAATACTAAGTGAACTAAGTTAGACAGAGAAGGAAAAATACCGTATGGTATCACTTAGGTGTGGCAGCTAAAAATAATACAAAGGAACTTATTTACAAAACAGAAATAGACTCACAGATTCCCGAACTAACCAACAATAATGGCAAAGCAGTACTATGTAAAAAAAATCCTAGTCCTTATACTCATTTACTCAATAAGCACATTTTTTTTTTTTTTTTGATGTGGACCATTTTTAAAGGCTTCAGTGAATTTGTTACAATATTGTTTCTATTTTACATCTTGCCTCCTTGTTCATGAGGCATGTGGGATTTTAGCTTTCTGACCTGGGACAGAAATCACACCCCCTACCTTGGAAGGCAAAGCCTCAACCATTGGATCTCCAGAGAAGTCCCATCAGTAAGCACTTAAAGCACCTACTATGTGTCAGACATTATTTTATATTCTAAGTGAACTGAGAGGGGATTAAAACATAAAGCTGAAAAAAAAAAAGACCCCATAAAACTGATAGCAAGGACTTTAAAATCTAGTCATCTTCTATACAGATGGCCAAGTTGTTCATTTGCTAAGTTGTGTTCAACTCTTTGTGACTCTATGCATTGTAGAACGCCACAGATGGCCAAGAGGTACATGAAAAGATGCTCAATGTTGCTAATTATTAGAGAAAGGCAAACCAAAATTACAATGAGGTACTGCTTCATACCAGTCAGAATAACCAGCACTAAAAACTCTGCAATAACTAATACTGGACAGGATGTGGGGAAAAAGGAACCCTTCTATATTGTTGGTGGGAATGTAAACTGGTACAGCCACTACAGAAAACAGTACTGAGGTTCCTTTACAAACTAAAACTAGAACTACCATACGATCCAGTAATCCTACTCCTGGCCATATATCTGTAGAAAACTCTAATTCAAAAAGATTCATGCACCCCAATGCTCTAGGCAGCACTATTTACAGTAGCTAGGACATGGAAACAACCTAAATATCTATCGAGAGATGAATGGATGAAAAAGATGCAGGATATAAGTTCAATGGAATATTATTCAGCTGTGCAATGATGCCACTTGCAGTAACAGGGATGGACCTGGAGACTGTAATACTAAGTGAACTAAGTTAGACAGAGAAGGAAAAATACCGTATGGTATCACTTAGGTGTGGCAGCTAAAAAATAATACAAAGGAACTTATTTACAAAACAGAAATAGACTCACAGATTCGAAAAAACAAACAAACAAGAAACAGAACTTACAGTTACCAAAGGAGAAAGAGAGGATAGGCATAAATTGGAAGTTTGGGATTAATGTATTCACACTACTATGTACAAAACAGAGATACATACTACTATACATAAAATAAACAACAAGGACCTACTGTATAGCACAAGAAACTATACTCAAATCTTCTAACAATATTGTAATAATATATAATGGAAAGAATATGTATATATGTATAACTGAATCATTCTGTTATATACTCAAAACTAACATAATATTGTAAATGACCTAAACTTCAATAAAATTAGATTAAATTTGCATTAAAAAGTTATTTCTCTCCAACAGACGACCACTATTTCTTTAAATATACTAAAAAAATACAGGCAGTCCATGCCCATGTGCACACACACAGATTGGAACAATCAGCATACCTCCTGCTTGGGAACATAGCCTTCTTGCTGTGCATAGGCAGGCACAAGAATTTACCTGCCTCAATCAGGTGAAAGTTGGACACGTCCTTCTGATGCTAGTTCTGCTGATAACACAGAGGAAATCGGATGGCGAGTTCCATCTCAGAGAGACAGCCCAGATAGGACATGACTTCTAGGACCTTCCATATTCTCTGTGTGATCGGATAGCTCTTGACCACACACGAGAAAAAAAGTGGCTTCCTACCTGGTGCTCAGTAAGACAAATAACTTCCTGGAAAAGCTACTTCTCTTAACCAGCTCTACCTCTGAGAGTCATAAGCCCAATGACTGAGACTCAGAACATCACTTCCGTATACCCCGCCAAAAACAAGATGGATTTTTCTTTACTGAATACACGGACCTCGGCAAGAGCCAAGAGCCTAAAAGACAGTGTACAGAAACTTGAAGCCCACCAGGGAATGCATCAATCTATGCAGAGAACACTGATCCATGCACAATAAGAACTGTGAATTTAAAGATTTAAATTAGTCCCAAAGGAAAAGAAGGTGTTTAGGAAAACAACACACTGCTACGCCCCTACTAAACACATTTTCACATACATCTGACATAAACATTCAGCAGGAGAGAGTTTTTTCCCTTGGTGTCAGACTGAAATATTGCATAAGAGATATACTTCTACACAGTTTTTATTTTAAGGCGAAACTCTGCTTTGACTCGTGGACAGGAGATGAAGAAAGAGAGTCATTTCAGACCATTCTGGCCCTCTATGTTATTTTAACTAGCATCATTCTACAAAAGCTCAGCTGTGTACAGTTGGCCGAAGAAAACCCCGGCTGTGTCCAGTAAGATGTCCTGCCCATCAGTCCGACGGTTTGTTGGTGGAAATTAAAGCAATGAATTGATTTGGAGCAAATGCAAGAATGTTAAGCCCAACAAGAGTCCTTGTCTTGGAGTCAATAAGAGGGTCTTAGAGTAAAGTAAGTTTATCTAATTTAACTGCAGTCAATACTTGGAGGGTGGGAAGTAACATCTTGGGTCCTATGTCTTCTGCTGCCCCAGGAAGGCAGGGGATTCGTGGTGGTAAATCCCAGAGGATTTTCAATTTATCCCAGGCGCTGACTCCTCAGTCTTGCCTCAGCTCACCACAGTATTTGGATGTCATCAGACCACAGGAATGTGGCTTGAAAGATCCTCATGCTTGTTTTTAAAGTGATGGTAAATAAGCAGAACAGCCACCATATAGATTATTGACATAAAGCTGCAGCAGGTAAGAGCGGTCTAACACCCCTGCCTCCAGAGCCATGAAGAGCCTGGGGGTTTATGTGAACAGGGCTTGGTGATTTAGGGCCCAGATGATCAGATCATCTTGTACAGCTAGTTCATTTTGCACATGTGGACACAGCAGGGGCAGGCATCTTGCTCAATGCCACATAGCTAGTGGGTGGCAGATACAAGATGAGAAGCCAGGCTTCCTGGGCAGGTAGCCACGGTCTCTGAAGGCTGTTCTCCCTCTATCCATTCTGCTTCTTCCCATGTAGGAGGCGGTAGTCAAATAGTCTGGACCTCCTGCCCATGCAGTTAGGTCTTAGACTCACCAATAAACAGTGAGGTCAGGACACAGATGGGGGCAGGGAAGGTAGCCTCACCCTTTAGGTCAATATACAGAACAACTCTGGTGATGCGCAAGAGAGTGCCACTGTGGGATTGTGGCCTGAGATGATCTGAGAAGGCCTGGGATCGGTATCCTCTAAGCCCCAAAGAAAGCACCTAATTGGCTGAGAAGTAAGACAATCAGTATTTGCTTGACCAGAAAACTACCCTTAATTCTTACAGGCAACACACGGCTTTTTGCATGCTACTTTGCAGAAACAGAAGACGTATCTTTCAGAAACAACAACCTCCTTCATATCCAGGATTTGATCTGGGGACATTCTGTATCCCATCAGCAGACTTGAAAGTCGGGCTTTGGTTCTTTACATGTCTCCCCTTTGAAACCCAAATCATGGATGAGATGGTTTCGCTTCTATAGAGATTTGCTCCAGACAAGTATCTGAAGACAAGTCGCTTGAGACCCCATAAAATTGTGTGGATCGAAGCAGTGGTTGAATTGATGAACTAAGACTCAAGGTTGGATAATAATGATACCCAGGCAGGGCTGAACAATGAAATGCTCTAACTGATTTTCTGCGTGTGGAATGACACACGCACACCCCAGAGCACGCTATAATGAATCTGCATGCTGTGTGCAGAGAGATTTCATGGTGGATCAGTGATACCACCCAGATCCTTCCATTCCTGTAATCCACAAGCTGATCCGTTCCTAGGCAGGGAGGGCTTGAGACAGGCTGAGAGGTGGCAGAGACCCTAACACCTGTGGTCAGTTCACAACCCCTCCAGGAGAACACAGCAGTGGGGCCCATGCACATTCTGGTCACAGCAGGGGCAGGCATCTTGCTCAATGCCACATAGCTAGTGGGTGGCAGATACAAGATGAGAAGCCAGGCTTCCTGGGCAGGTAGCCACGGTCTCTGAAGGCTGTTCTCCCTCTATCCATTCTGCTTCTTCCCATGTAGGAGGCGGTAGTCAAATAGTCTGGACCTCCTGCCCATGCAGTTAGGTCTTAGACTCACCAATAAACAGTGAGGTCAGGACACAGATGGGGGCAGGGAAGGTAGCCTCACCCTTTAGGTCAATATACAGAACAACTCTGGTGATGCGCAAGAGAGTGCCACTGTGGGATTGTGGCCTGAGATGATCTGAGAAGGCCTGGGATCGGTATCCTCTAAGCCCCAAAGAAAGCACCTAATTGGCTGAGAAGTAAGACAATCAGTATTTGCTTGACCAGAAAACTACCCTTAATTCTTACAGGCAACACACGGCTTTTTGCATGCTACTTTGCAGAAACAGAAGACGTATCTTTCAGAAACAACAACCTCCTTCATATCCAGGATTTGATCTGGGGACATTCTGTATCCCATCAGCAGACTTGAAAGTCGGGCTTTGGTTCTTTACATGTCTCCCCTTTGAAACCCAAATCATGGATGAGATGGTTTCGCTTCTATAGAGATTTGCTCCAGACAAGTATCTGAAGACAAGTCGCTTGAGACCCCATAAAATTGTGTGGATCGAAGCAGTGGTTGAATTGATGAACTAAGACTCAAGGTTGGATAATAATGATACCCAGGCAGGGCTGAACAATGAAATGCTCTAACTGATTTTCTGCGTGTGGAATGACACACGCACACCCCAGAGCACGCTATAATGAATCTGCATGCTGTGTGCAGAGAGATTTCATGGTGGATCAGTGATACCACCCAGATCCTTCCATTCCTGTAATCCACAAGCTGATCCGTTCCTAGGCAGGGAGGGCTTGAGACAGGCTGAGAGGTGGCAGAGACCCTAACACCTGTGGTCAGTTCACAACCCCTCCAGGAGAACACAGCAGTGGGGCCCATGCACATTCTGGTCACAGCATGGGGCTTTGCCACAGTGCACGAAGCCTTCTGGACCCTAAGCATGATCGCTGGGCTGGAATCCCAAAGCTCTGGTTTCAATTAAATTTAAGTGGATTTGACTAAAAGTTTGAACTGATGCTAATTGGTTTTCAAAACACTGGGTAACAATAAGTGTTCTGGTCTTGCCCATGGACAGACATACCCCGTTCCAAACCCACTGCTGGGCAGCAGGGCGGCCAGTGCACCCCTTACCTTGCTGGGCAGGGATCCAAACTGCAGGATTTCAGGAGCTGGGGGGGCCTCCGGCTGGTCACGCACAGGGTCTCGTCTGCAGGCTCCCGTGTCTGTTTGTTCAGGCAGCTCACCACAGCCTCCTGGACACCTGTGTGCAGATGACATGGTCAAGGCCAGAGTGGGCGTGTGGGGTTGAGCAAGTGTAGACAGAGCAGCTGGTGGGAGGTCTCTGTGACTGCAAGGGCTCGCTACACATCAGGCAGTTGAAAGCCTGGGATGCCCATCTCGTCCGGCACCAGTCCATCTGGAGAAGCCAGTCAGGAGTTTGTGCCCCTTAAGGAGGGCAACTCCCTCATAGTGGAGAGCTGCTACCAGTACTGCTGAAATGCTTGAAAAACCGCCACCCAGCTATGCAGCCGCCCATGCTGAAATGGGATAATTTAAAGCAGAAGGAGAGCTGGGTGACCAAAATAATGACCCCAAGACCTTCGCACATTGTATTTTAATCAACAGGAGATGACTACACTTGGAAGGCAGGCCTAGAGCACTTTTGAATAGCCAGCATTCTGTAAACGGCTGTGCTTCTGGGGTCTAGTATCCAGGGCTTTGCTGGTTTCCTTTTGATTTGGTTCATTTCTTTAGTGACCTAGGGCCACATTGGGGGACTTCCCTGATGGCTTAGATGGCAAACAATCTGCCTTCAATGCAGCAGACCCAGGTTCCATCTCTGGGTCAGAAAGATCCCCTGAAGGAGGGAATGGTAACCCACTCCATTATTCTTTCCTGGAGAATCTCATGGACAGAGGAGCCCTTTGGGCTATAGTCCATAGGGCAAAGAATTGGACCGACTGAGTGACTAACAGAAGGTCTCTTGGGAAGTTGGAAAAAAGAAAGAGAACAATATCCCTAATGAGGACATCCATTGAAGACAATGTTCCCACTGCAACCTGCATGCCAGACCACAGACTTAGTAAAACAAGAGTTTGAGGAGTGACTGGCATACTTGGTGGGTCTTCCACAGTGAGGTGTCCAATGGAGACTTTCATGGGGCAAGGACACATGTAAGTTGGTAACACAATGTCCAGACATTTTATCCTGCTTCCTACAGTTGTAATGCCAATAGCAAAAAATCTGCAGAGTGTCCATTATTAGCCAAGCACTGAGGCGAGGAGCTTGATATGCCCCATTTTAATCCTCTCAACAACTCCATGAGGCACTACTTTTATCCCCATTTTACAGATAAAGAAACTGAGGATTATGGGGTAAAAAACTTGCTAAGGTTGATAAACAGTGGAGCTGCACTGGCTGTGCTTTAGCACTGGGACTTTAACAAGTGACAACATTAACATTTAAAAATACTAAGAGGCAGGCTTCCCTGGTGGTCCAGTGGGTAAGGACACCACCTTGCAGTGCAAGGGGCGCTGGTTCGATCCCTGGCCTGGGAGGATCCCACGTGCCGCGGAGCAGCTGGACCGAAGTGTCCAGTTACTGAGCCGGAGATCTGAAGCGCATGCGCCCAGAGCCGGTGCTCTGCGACAACAGAGGCCACCGCGATGGGAGGCCCA
The DNA here is from genome assembly GCA_022376925.1 of Tragulus kanchil. Classification (NCBI taxonomy): domain Eukaryota; kingdom Metazoa; phylum Chordata; class Mammalia; order Artiodactyla; family Tragulidae; genus Tragulus; species Tragulus kanchil. Next base: position 122,079,450 of record JAIOJX010000023.1, on the reverse strand, counting down.
CATGGGCCAAAGAACAGAGATGGATGAAAACAGACAAATGAAAGACCAATAGAAGTGACCTGCCTGCCCCGTCCATACACAACCTGTCCCCCCGCTCCCTCCAAAATACTAAGAGGCTGCTAGATCTGCTTGAGATCTTCAGGAATAATCTAGACATTTGTCTGGAATCATTTCAGCAGGTCTCTTGGGAAGTTGGAGAAGTTGCTCATTTCAGCAGAATTCATTTGAAAAAAGAAAGCCAGGACATTCTTGATACATTGCTGCTAGTCATTCATAGCCAAATATGTGTGTGTGTGTGCATATATATATATATATATCCTTACACACACACACTATATATATCTGTTATTAGTTATAGCAGAACGTGTGACTCTATATAAGTAGTTTTTTTCTTTTTTAAAAAACAGATTTTATTAACAAAATGAGCTCACATTATAAAACAGATGGGTTCATTTTGCTAATTTTTTGGGATCACATTAGGTACAGCACTGTAGACAATAAAACAGAATCAAAGACCAGTTGCCCTGCCCGAGGTCTAGCTATGAGCATATAACTAGTTTTACATGCTATACTTTTCATGGGGCAAGGACACATGTAAGTTGGTAACACAATGTCCAGACATTTTATCCTGCTTCCTACAGTTGTAATGCCAATAGCAAAAAATCTGCAGAGTGTCCATTATTAGCCAAGCACTGAGGCGAGGAGCTTGATATGCCCCATTTTAATCCTCTCAACAACTCCATGAGGCACTACTTTTATCCCCATTTTACAGATAAAGAAACTGAGGATTATGGGGTAAAAAACTTGCTAAGGTTGATAAACAGTGGAGCTGCACTGGCTGTGCTTTAGCACTGGGACTTTAACAAGTGACAACATTAACATTTAAAAATACTAAGAGGCAGGCTTCCCTGGTGGTCCAGTGGGTAAGGACACTGCCTTGCAGTGCAAGGGGCGCCGGTTCGATCCCTGGCCTGGGAGGATCCCACGTGCCGCGGAGCAGCTGGACCGAAGTGTCCAGTTACTGAGCCGGAGATCTGAAGCGCATGCGCCCAGAGCCGGTGCTCTGCGACAACAGAGGCCACTGTGATGGGAGGCCCACATGGACCAAGGAACAAAGATGGATGAAAAATAGATAAATTAAAAGACCAATAGAAGTGACCTGCCTGCCCCCGTCCGTACACAACCTGTCCCCCCGCTCCCTCCAAAATACTAAGAGGCTGCTAGATCTGCTTGAGATCTTCAGGAATAATCTAGACATTTGTCTGGAATCATTTCAGCAGGTCTCTTGGGAAGTTGGAGAAGTTGCTCATTTCAGCAGAATTCATTTGAAAAAAGAAAGCCAGGACATTCTTGATACATTGCTGCTAGTCATTCATAGCCAAATATGTGTGTGTGTGTGTGCATATATATATATATATATATCCTTACACACACACACATATATATATCTGTTATTAGTTATAGCAGAACGTGTGACTCTATATAAGTAGTTTTTTTCTTTTTTAAAAAACAGATTTTATTAACAAAATGAGCTCACATTATAAAACAGATGGGTTCATTTTGCTAATTTTTTGGGATCACATTAGGTACAGCACTGTAGACAATAAAACAGAATCAAAGACCAGTTGCCCTGCCCGAGGTCTGAGAAACTATGAGCATATAACTAGTTTTACATGTAAATACATATACTTTCTTTTCAAAATTTTCTTCCTGCTTCATTAGTTAATCCTAAATATAGTACAACGGACATCACGTATCAGGTCTGGTCCCTCCTCCTATCTGCCCCATGTTTCTCTAAGAAGTTATCATCCAATCAACAAGTGCATGCTTCCTGAGGTAATGTTACACTGACTTAGAAAGGTCACTCAGCAAGACCACCATTTTAAAAAGTGACATTTAAAAATCAGAATCAGAGCTGCCTTTTTTCCAATTAAGCCTGAGAATTCAAACATAAAAAATTAAGTCACAGTATTTACCCTGTAGCCATGAATGTCAGTTTCCTTTTTTTTTCTAAGCCTTTTTATGAGCTTCGGAAATTTAATTTAAATACATCACAGCCAGTTCAGGGTGGAGAATTTGAGGATTTATGCTAGACATTCAAGATATTCCATCATATTCTGGAATGTTGACTCCAGGGTGTTCTCCGGGTTGCAGCTGCGATGAGCCTCTTGAAATTCATGGTATGATAATATAGCAAAACATTTTATGAGAAATTATTGATATCATCATTGATACTTCCCACTGGAATAGTCCGGCATTATTAAGGTCAGGAGGACAAAGTGTTGGACAAGGCAAACTACTTCATACTGAATCTAGAGCTGTGATTCTGTTTGAAATTAAGGGTTCAATTCATTTGCTGACCCGGTCGTATTTCAGAGATTTGAAATGTTGCTCTAAAATAAAAGACATTTTGGCTTTAGTCAGCTATCAAAAAGCTCATGAATTTGAGTTGACCGCCCTTGAAGGAGGAAGTGACTACATTACAATTGTCTCCTACCCTACATGAAGGGGCTGGCCCTGGGGAGAGAGTCATGTGGGGGGGTATATTAAGTGATGTGACCTGACAGCCTTTGTGAAAACCTTTTTTATAGACCTGTGGTCTTTCTGAGCCGGCATGAAATGGGGTTGCAAGGGCTAAAGTGTCTAAAAGGACATCAAAGATCAGAGACACACAGAACATGTTTACCTGACCCCAACCAATCACCATATCTCAGGGTAAAAATCACCTTGCAGGTGGTTAAGTGCCTGAGATTAAGAGGCATTCCAGACCTACTACTTCCTAATCTAATGTTTTTTTTCTATGATGATGCCCACCCCTCTCCCCTCCCCGGGCCTGTTGTCCTAGCATTCCTGGGTGTGGTCTGGGGCTGGCGAGCCTTAATGGCAGAGCTCTGTGGTAATGAAGGAGGATCTGGGACCAGCCCTGTGGTAAGCGCACAAGACATTTTTGTGGCATGAACGAATGAGATGCCTGAAGGGCAGGGCCTTCCAAAGCGCAGTGTGCAATTTGGGCCAAGGGTAGTGGGAACGGGGCCTGGAGGAAGCGTGAGGGAGCAGCCCGTGGATGGCAGTGTGGGAAGGTAGAGAGGGGAGATGTCTGGAGACTTCACCTGAGCTCACAGTGTAGTTGGCTCAGGACAGTCAGGCTGGCTTGAGAGAAGTGAACTCATCAAGTGTGTGCTCTTTCCCCATAGGGTAATTTAGTCTCTCAGAAGGACATTTAAAACCAACAAAGAGCACATGTGTACATGCAATCCTTTCCAATTCTGAACTTTCCTTTCTTGACAGAGCAAACGGACAGGATTGACAAGGAAAAGGTGGCAAGAGGTAGAGGATTTCACCTTTTGTATTAATACTTGCTGATGTCAATTTCGAGTTTTCCCTCGGCTAGATTTAAATATCGATTTTACCTTCTAAGAGATCAACATAACAAAGCTATTCAGGTTCAGATCTACTCTCCTTGACCTCATCTGTCTGTTCACATACAGGGAAATTAAAATATAACCAGGAGATGATAGTGGGACCGAGAACACAGGTCTGCTAGAGGCTGGCCAGCTATCAAAAAGCTCATGAATTTGAGTTGACCGCCCTTGAAGGAGGAAGTGACTACATTACAATTGTCTCCTACCCTACATGAAGGGGCTGGCCCTGGGGAGAGAGTCATGTGGGGGGGTATATTAAGTGATGTGACCTGACAGCCTTTGTGAAAACCTTTTTTATAGACCTGTGGTCTTTCTGAGCCGGCATGAAATGGGGTTGCAAGGGCTAAAGTGTCTAAAAGGACATCAAAGATCAGAGACACACAGAACATGTTTACCTGACCCCAACCAATCACCATATCTCAGGGTAAAAATCACCTTGCAGGTGGTTAAGTGCCTGAGATTAAGAGGCATTCCAGACCTACTACTTCCTAATCTAATGTTTTTTTTCTATGATGATGCCCACCCCTCTCCCCTCCCCGGGCCTGTTGTCCTAGCATTCCTGGGTGTGGTCTGGGGCTGGCGAGCCTTAATGGCAGAGCTCTGTGGTAATGAAGGAGGATCTGGGACCAGCCCTGTGGTAAGCGCACAAGACATTTTTGTGGCATGAACGAATGAGATGCCTGAAGGGCAGGGCCTTCCAAAGCGCAGTGTGCAATTTGGGCCAAGGGTAGTGGGAACGGGGCCTGGAGGAAGCGTGAGGGAGCAGCCCGTGGATGGCAGTGTGGGAAGGTAGAGAGGGGAGATGTCTGGAGACTTCACCTGAGCTCACAGTGTAGTTGGCTCAGGACAGTCAGGCTGGCTTGAGAGAAGTGAACTCATCAAGTGTGTGCTCTTTCCCCATAGGGTAATTTAGTCTCTCAGAAGGACATTTAAAACCAACAAAGAGCACATGTGTACATGCAATCCTTTCCAATTCTGAACTTTCCTTTCTTGACAGAGCAAACGGACAGGATTGACAAGGAAAAGGTGGCAAGAGGTAGAGGATTTCACCTTTTGTATTAATACTTGCTGATGTCAATTTCGAGTTTTCCCTCGGCTAGATTTAAATATCGATTTTACCTTCTAAGAGATCAACATAACAAAGCTATTCAGGTTCAGATCTACTCTCCTTGACCTCATCTGTCTGTTCACATACAGGGAAATTAAAATATAACCAGGAGATGATAGTGGGACCGAGAACACAGGTCTGAACAGAGTAGGCTCATTTTCCATCTTCCAGAAAATGGGATTTTCAATGTCTGTATATCCCAAGATGACATAATTGTAACCAGTATTTAGATGAGAGCTTGGGGAAATGCAGCCATCAGCTACAGCCTAAATTACTAACAGGTCCTGTCTGACTGCTGCCTCTGCTAAGAGAAAGGTAACTTTTGTGTCTATCCAATTTCATCTCTTGAGATGGCAAAACAGTATAGCTTGTCTGGTCTTATAACCTCAAATTTATTTATTTATTTGTTTTTAATTATTTATTTAACTGCACTGGGTCTTAATTGCAGCATGCAGAATCTTTAGTTGCGGCATGTAGGATCTTAGTTCCCTGACCAGGGCTTGAACTCCAGCCCCCTGCATTGGGAGTGTGGAGTCTTAGCCACTGGACCACCAGGGAAGCCCCTCAAATTCGTTTATAATCTGTTAATCCTCCATATTTTGATTGGCTTCTACAGGAATGATTAAAAATATCTTCAATTTTGTGGGTTATCTTTTGGTGCAAGATCCAAGCTGGCAATACCATAAAACACTACTGCCAAACAATGACTTCAAAATATACGTGTCCTGTACATGGAAACAACCTAGATGTCCATCAACAGATAAAGAAGTTGTGGAACATATATACAATGGAATATTAGTCAGCTGTAAAAAAGGAATGCATTTGAGGTGGTTCTAAATTTATTTCTTTTCCCAAGGGAATTTTTAAAAGGCATTTAAAACCAACAAAGAGCACATGTGTACATGCAATCCTTTCCAATTCTGAACTTTCCTTTCTTGACAGAGCAAACGGACAGGATTGACAAGGAAAAGGTGGCAAGAGGTAGAGGATTTCACCTTTTGTATTAATACTTGCTGATGTCAATTTCGAGTTTTCCCTCGGCTAGATTTAAATATCGATTTTACCTTCTAAGAGATCAACATAACAAAGCTATTCAGGTTCAGATCTACTCTCCTTGACCTCATCTGTCTGTTCACATACAGGGAAATTAAAATATAACCAGGAGATGATAGTGGGACCGAGAACACAGGTCTGAACAGAGTAGGCTCATTTTCCATCTTCCAGAAAATGGGATTTTCAATGTCTGTATATCCCAAGATGACATAATTGTAACCAGTATTTAGATGAGAGCTTGGGGAAATGCAGCCATCAGCTACAGCCTAAATTACTAACAGGTCCTGTCTGACTGCTGCCTCTGCTAAGAGAAAGGTAACTTTTGTGTCTATCCAATTTCATCTCTTGAGATGGCAAAAACAGTATAGCTTGTCTGGTCTTATAACCTCAAATTTATTTATTTATTTGTTTTTAATTATTTATTTAACTGCACTGGGTCTTAATTGCAGCATGCAGAATCTTTAGTTGCGGCATGTAGGATCTTAGTTCCCTGACCAGGGCTTGAACTCCAGCCCCCTGCATTGGGAGTGTGGAGTCTTAGCCACTGGACCACCAGGGAAGCCCCTCAAATTCGTTTATAATCTGTTAATCCTCCATATTTTGATTGGCTTCTACAGGAATGATTAAAAATATCTTCAATTTTGTGGGTTATCTTTTGGTGCAAGATCCAAGCTGGCAATACCATAAAACACTACTGCCAAACAATGACTTCAAAATATACGTGTCCTGTACATGGAAACAACCTAGATGTCCATCAACAGATAAAGAAGTTGTGGAACATATATACAATGGAATATTAGTCAGCTGTAAAAAAGGAATGCATTTGAGGTGGTTCTAATGATGTGGATGGACCTAGAGCCTAGCTTACAAAGTGAAGTAAGTCAGAATGAGAAAAGCAAATGTCGTATATTAACATCTATATATGGAATCTAGAAAGATGGTACTGGTGAACCTAGTCACAGGGCAACAATGGAGACACAGACATAGAGAACAGATCTGTGGACATAGGGGGAGAAAGGAAAGGGTGGGATGAATGGAGATAGTAATGTGGAAACATATACATTATCATGTGTAAAACAGCTAGTGAAAATTTGCTATATGATTTACAGAGCTCAAACTCATTTTCTGTGACAACCTAGAGGGGAGGGATGTGGTGGGAGAAGGGAGGCAGGTTCAAGAGGGAGGGGACATATGTATGACCAAGGTTGATTCATAGTGATGCATGGCAGAAGTCAAGACAATACTGTAAAGCAATTATCCTTCAATTAAAAATACATAACTTTTTAAAAATTAAGAAGAATATATATGCCCTGTATACCGAAATAATTTTTTAGTGTTTGAGCATCATATGGACTATATGATGAAAGCATACTTTCATCACTTTAGCATTCTCAAACTTTAATATTTTAGGCATGGTTATATTACCTTGACACAATAGTAGGTAAGCATGCCCAGTTTTTGACAGTTAAAGACCTAAGACATTTCAGTAACTTTCTCTGCTTTGGATAGAAACGATGTACACTTTACGTTATTCAATAATGCTCTCAGTTCCTCCAAGCAGAGATCAACTGTATACCAAGTATACAAAATCTTATTTCCAAATCAATATCCTCTAACAACATTTTACATGAAAAACATTTCACATACTTTCAATGCTTTGACTTTTATGCCCCTGGTTAGCAGAATGGTTAGAATCTTACAGGCATCGGGTTATTTATATATTTCATTCTGGCATCATTTTTCCCATATGCTCATAAAGTTTGACTTATAACAGAATCATAACCGAGAGAGCACAGATAATTTCTTTTCAAACTACATTTGATTTAGACTAAAGATTGAGTGTTCAATTCAGGTCATCGTGGAACCTGGGGACAAACACACACCATCTGAACTCCTGAGTAGTTACTTACATTGGAATGAAGCAAATGCAGCCACTGGCTGTGTCCTTTCCGCCTGAGCTTTCAGCTTTCCTGGGTCCAGAGAACACCAGAGCTTACTTAATATTCCTCCCTCATTAAACATGGAAGATGTCTTCACCGTGAGCGGCAGACACCCCAGGAACATTAATTAGTGGAGTTCCAAGAAACTGTCTTCCAGAATCAGATGGAAAATTTTAGGTTTTAAAATAATAGACCCTCCATGAAAACGCTTAAGAACTCCATGCTCTGAAACTGGAAGACTTAGAAACAAGAGAGAACCTCAAGGTCAAGACTATTAAATGCTTACAAAGTGACCTGATGGAGAAAATTGATTCTTTGTACTTGTTCCACTCCTCATTCCTTTTCAACTACATATGAACAATTTGGGCACATGTATTTTACATTCCCAGCTATGACAAAAGATGCTTTTATAAAAGACTTTCCAAGATGTCATGCTTTAGAAGACAGTTTGGAAAAAAAATCAAAAATTGTAACTTTAGTTTCATCATATGGACTATATGATGAAAGCATACTTTCATCACTTTAGCATTCTCAAACTTTAATATTTTAGGCATGGTTATATTACCTTGACACAATAGTAGGTAAGCATGCCCAGTTTTTGACAGTTAAAGACCTAAGACATTTCAGTAACTTTCTCTGCTTTGGATAGAAACGATGTACACTTTACGTTATTCAATAATGCTCTCAGTTCCTCCAAGCAGAGATCAACTGTATACCAAGTATACAAAATCTTATTTCCAAATCAATATCCTCTAACAACATTTTACATGAAAAACATTTCACATACTTTCAATGCTTTGACTTTTATGCCCCTGGTTAGCAGAATGGTTAGAATCTTACAGGCATCGGGTTATTTATATATTTCATTCTGGCATCATTTTTCCCATATGCTCATAAAGTTTGACTTATAACAGAATCATAACCGAGAGAGCACAGATAATTTCTTTTCAAACTACATTTGATTTAGACTAAAGATTGAGTGTTCAATTCAGGTCATCGTGGAACCTGGGGACAAACACACACCATCTGAACTCCTGAGTAGTTACTTACATTGAATGAAGCAAATGCAGCCACTGGCTGTGTCCTTTCCGCCTGAGCTTTCAGCTTTCCTGGGTCCAGAGAACACCAGAGCTTACTTAATATTCCTCCCTCATTAAACATGGAAGATGTCTTCACCGTGAGGGGCAGACACCCCAGGAACATTAATTAGTGGAGTTCCAAGAAACTGTCTTCCAGAATCAGATGGAAAATTTTAGGTTTTAAAATAATAGACCCTCCATGAAAACGCTTAAGAACTCCATGCTCTGAAACTGGAAGACTTAGAAACAAGAGAGAACCTCAAGGTCAAGACTATTAAATGCTTACAAAGTGACCTGATGGAGAAAATTGATTCTTTGTACTTGTTCCACTCCTCATTCCTTTTCAACTACATATGAACAATTTGGGCACATGTATTTTTACATTCCCAGCTATGACAAAAGATGCTTTTATAAAAGACTTTCCAAGATGTCATGCTTTAGAAGACAGTTTGGAGAAATCATTTTAATATAGATCCTTTTATACTAGCTAAGAAAGAAACTTTGCTGGAAATACAGATCCTTAATGTGACAAGGGGGGTTATTCATAGCCATGGAGAGGGATTTGATGGGAAATCAGCTGGCCTTTCCTTGCCTATCAAAATCTCTCTTGGGAATATACATGGGAGCTAATGGCCATATGGATCTAATGTATTTTCTACAGTGGTACAAAAGATCATAAAGAGTTAATTATTGATTTAAATACCTTCTTCTCCTACAACAGTTTCATCACTAATACCTGAAATAGAAAAATCAGTGAATCTGTTATCACCATGGACTAGACTTAAGAGAACCAGATCAATATACATGGAAACACTGAACATTCTTTAAACAATATTCATTCAGTGAGAAAGCTTCAGGAACTCTCTAAGTACTTAAAGAAGTGAGGTATGAAAAGTAAAACAAAAAAAACTTGGGATTGGGGGGAAAAAAAGCAGCAAAGAAACATAACTTAATAAAAAAGCCAAGAAAGTAAAGAAAAGAAAAGAAAAAAGAAGTGAGGTATGATGCAAAAACCCTAGACAGAGAACTAAACAGCAGGCCTAGTCCCAAATGTCACTCACTGGCCCTTTGATCTTGAAAAAATCACTCAGCTTCTCTGTATCTCAGATTTCTCATCTATAAAATGACAGTGGGATGTTGTGATAGTTTCAGGTGGACAAAGGGACTCAGCCATATACATACATGTATCCGTCCTCCCACAAACTCCCCGCCCATTCAGACCGTCACATAACACTGAGCAGAGGTCTTTTGCTATACAGCAAGACCTCATTCATTATCCATTTTAAACCTAGAAATGTGTATATGTTGATCCCAAAGTCTATAACTATAACTTCCTCTCTATCCTTCCCCTCTGGTCACCATTAAATTCATCCTCTATTGACTGGTGTCTTTATAAGAAGACATTTGGATACAAAAAGGGACACAGGGATGCACACACACAGAGGAAAGACCATGTGAGGATACAGTCAGAAAGTGCCCATCTGCAAGCCAAGGAGAGAGGCCTTAGAGGAAACTAAACCCGCCAACACCTTGATCTTGGATTGCCTCCAGAACAGTGAGGAATAACTTTCTGTTTCTTAAGCCACAAATAAATAAATAAATAAATAATGGCAGTTGGGGTCAGGCTTTAATCTCTAAACTCCTTCCCAGTTCCAGGTAACCATAGTATCAAGTGCCATTATACATCCTTTCCCTTTGTCAACAGATATTTCTCTGAGTATCACCTGAGTAAGTCAGAGGGACTATACTGTGTCCGTGGGAACAGAAGACCGTTTTGTCACCTTGGATCTGGGTTCATACCACAAGCACTGAGGCAAGGGTATAGATAAATAAAATGGAATGTCGAGAGCATTGCCAGGCTCGCGTCACCAGAGCTTCTCGGTCAGATCCACCGTGATGCCGTGCAAAATATCTGAATGACAAGTAAAAGTCAAAGCATTGCTTGTGTTGGCTGCCCAGAGCTGACACTCTAAAAGTTGCTCAGGCCCAAAGAGAAATCCATCTGTGCCTCATTCAGTTCATTTCACGTTTAGAAAGGCTTCCTCCCTCTGCCTGGCTTTCTTGGACTAGAGGCAATCACATGACCCAGCTGCACGCAGAGAGAGAAGCTACAGCAAAAGGACAGGACGGCAGCCAGGATCAGAGGCCGATCTCCCTTCTTACCTCCTCCACAGGACTCAGAGCACTTGGTGAAGCCCTCATACTCCCAGTCGTAGAGCTGGTCAAAATCCTGCAGGCCCCCCAAGAGGCCATCTGTCTCTTCCAGGTTAAACTCAGCAATCTCCCGCTGCATTCCCCGTCTCCCCTCGTGGTCACATAACATGAGCAGAGGTGTTGTGCTAGACAGCAAGACCTCATTCATTATCCATTTTAAACCTAGAAATGTGTATATGTTGATCCCAAAGTCTATAACTATAACTTCCTCTCTATCCTTCCCCTCTGGTCACCATTAAATTCATCCTCTATTGACTGGTGTCTTTATAAGAAGACATTTGGATACAAAAAGGGACACAGGGATGCACACACACAGAGGAAAGACCATGTGAGGATACAGTCAGAAAGTGCCCATCTGCAAGCCAAGGAGAGAGGCCTTAGAGGAAACTAAACCCGCCAACACCTTGATCTTGGATTGCCTCCAGAACAGTGAGGAATAACTTTCTGTTTCTTAAGCCACAAATAAATAAATAAATAAATAATGGCAGTTGGGGTCAGGCTTTAATCTCTAAACTCCTTCCCAGTTCCAGGTAACCATAGTATCAAGTGCCATTATACATCCTTTCCCTTTGTCAACAGATATTTCTCTGAGTATCACCTGAGTAAGTCAGAGGGACTATACTGTGTCCGTGGGAACAGAAGACCGTTTTGTCACCTTGGATCTGGGTTCATACCACAAGCACTGAGGCAAGGGTATAGATAAATAAAATGGAATGTCGAGAGCATTGCCAGGCTCGCGTCACCAGAGCTTCTCGGTCAGATCCACCGTGATGCCGTGCAAAATATCTGAATGACAAGTAAAAGTCAAAGCATTGCTTGTGTTGGCTGCCCAGAGCTGACACTCTAAAAGTTGCTCAGGCCCAAAGAGAAATCCATCTGTGCCTCATTCAGTTCATTTCACGTTTAGAAAGGCTTCCTCCCTCTGCCTGGCTTTCTTGGACTAGAGGCAATCACATGACCCAGCTGCACGCAGAGAGAGAAGCTACAGCAAAAGGACAGGACGGCAGCCAGGATCAGAGGCCGATCTCCCTTCTTACCTCCTCCACAGGACTCAGAGCACTTGGTGAAGCCCTCATACTCCCAGTCGTAGAGCTGGTCAAAATCCTGCAGGCCCCCCAAGAGGCCATCTGTCTCTTCCAGGTTAAACTCAGCAATCTCCCCGCTGCACGGTCCTGCGTAACAGGGGCGCTGGGACGCCGGCGTGGGTCCTTCACATTCGTCAACAGGCAGGTCGGCCACAGACTGAGAGAAAGACAGGAGCACCTGGCACCTGACTATTCGCACCTGGGTTCCCACACCACAGGTGACCGTACAGGCCGACCAGGCCTCTGGGATGAACCTGCAGTCCACAAGCAGACAAGAGGACAGGATGAGAAGCCCCAGGCAGGAGATCGTGGGCACTGGGAGGGGCCACATCCCACCTGCCACCGTGGCCCAGTGCTGTCTCACGGCGCGCTCAGGGCTCCGCCACCCTGAGCTGTCCTGGGCTGGGTGCTTCTGTGTCCTTCATGAGCTCATCTGCCAGTTTCTGGATTGGTTTCTTTGTGAGTGTCATATGAACCCCAGCTGGAAGACATTCCAGCCACAGACCACCTGCTTTCTCCCAGCTTTGCATCCACAGTGGTGACTCTTCAAGGCAGGGAATTGGTTTCTTCTCTCTCGATCTAAATTCCAGCACTTGTGCCTCCTGCAAGATACTGGCTATTCTTATAGCAGACTAACACAGATACTAAAAACTATAACAAAATAAGCCCTTAGAGATATTTAAGGAAGTATCTTTTTAGTCTGGATTTCAGATTCTGTAACTTTCTTTGCTTTTCTGCTAAATGTGCTTCCCAAGATTTATTTATATATAGAAAGAGAAACAGGTTTTTTTTTTTTTTAATGTAAGTTTCCAAGAATGGAGCAAACTCTTGTTCCTTACGCATTCTTTGATTTAGTCTGGCATGTGTTTCTTTTTATATCCAATAGAAAAGCCCTGCTACAATCTTCAATCCACAGGCATGTCACCATAAAGGAGGGTTTTACAGTCATATGAGTTTGTTCAACAGCCTCCAGCCCACGCAGAGAGAGCTACAGCAAAAGGACAGGACGGCAGCCAGGATCAGAGGCCTCCCTTCTTACCTCCTCCACAGGACTCAGAGCACTTGGTGAAGCCCTCATACTCCCAGTCGTAGAGCTGGTCAAAATCCTGCAGGCCCCCCAAGAGGCCATCTGTCTCTTCCAGGTTAAACTCAGCAATCTCCCCGCTGCACGGTCCTGCGTAACAGGGGCGCTGGGACGCCGGCGTGGGTCCTTCACATTCGTCAACAGGCAGGTCGGCCACAGACTGAGAGAAAGACAGGAGCACCTGGCACCTGACTATTCGCACCTGGGTTCCCACACCACAGGTGACCGTACAGGCCGACCAGGCCTCTGGGATGAACCTGCAGTCCACAAGCAGACAAGAGGACAGGATGAGAAGCCCCAGGCAGGAGATCGTGGGCACTGGGAGGGGCCACATCCCACCTGCCACCGTGGCCCAGTGCTGTCTCACGGCGCTCAGGGCTCCGCCACCCTGAGCTGTCCTGGGCTGGGTGCTTCTGTGTCCTTCATGAGCTCATCTGCCAGTTTCTGGATTGGTTTCTTTGTGAGTGTCATATGAACCCCAGCTGGAAGACATTCCAGCCACAGACCACCTGCTTTCTCCCAGCTTTGCATCCACAGTGGTGACTCTTCAAGGCAGGGAATTGGTTTCTTCTCTCTCGATCTAAATTCCAGCACTTGTGCCTCCTGCAAGATACTGGCTATTCTTATAGCAGACTAACACAGATACTAAAAACTATAACAAAATAAGCCCTTAGAGATATTTAAGGAAGTATCTTTTTTTTAGTCTGGATTTCAGATTCTGTAACTTTCTTTGCTTTTCTGCTAAATGTGCTTCCCAAGATTTATTTATATATAGAAAGAGAAACAGGTTTTTTTTTTTTTTAATGTAAGTTTCCAAGAATGGAGCAAACTCTTGTTCCTCACGCATTCTTTGAATTAGTCTGGCCTGTGATTCTTTTTATATCCTAGAGAAAAGCCGTGCTACAAATTTCAATCCACAGGCATGTCACCATAAAGGAGGGGTTTTACAGTCATATGAGTTTGTTCAACAGCCTCCAGCCCCTCTGATTTTTCTCTGTTTCTCTACAAGGTAAGACAATATCTAAATTAAAAAAAAAAAAAAAAAAGCTATTTTCTTCCAACTAATCAACAAAGGACATGTCTGCAATGACCTTGAGAAGTGCCCAGGGAATAAAAAGCCCAGAGGGCACCACTAACATTTTCACGAAGTTAGTATAACAACCTGGAGAAAGGACTTTGGAACAAGAGAGTTGTGCTGAGAAGGTGTGCAAACCTGTCTCTTCAACCTTGACTGTGGCAGAAAAGTAAATTAAGTGATACGAAGGTTCTAGCATTAAGTTCCGACAAGTGAAAATAGTTCCCATCCAGTTGAGGGAACTGGAAATCCTAACAGGAAATCAATCCAAGTTTTCAAACTGGAAGAAGCACAACAAAGACGTGGCCCGAGCCTGGGGTGTGTGCAGGGCAGGGGGTGTCTGAGGCAGGGAGGGGGTCCCTTGAAGAAGGGACAGACACCTGCTACCTTTGAAGAGCCATCCCCTAAGGGAGAATAAGAATCACATACAACCTCATCAGGAAGACAGATGGGGGAGGAAATGTCACCCAGAATTATGCCCAAGAAATTCTTATCACAGGGCACCTCTTTCTTTCATTTTTGAATTTCTGACTCAATTCCTGACACCTTGAGAACGTGGTTGGGAAAACATATCCTAAAAGATTAAAATGCCTTTCTCCCTTTAAATAAATGCTACCTGTAGCAGTCTTTTAGGAATATAAAAGACTCTGCAATCAACATAATTTTAACCCCTCTTATCTATCTGCCTGAGTCCTGTCACAAGACTCATAACAAATACACAGATAATGAATTTTACAACCCAGGTGCAGAAAGAAAGGAAAACATATCCCAAACTATTAAAGCAAATGATAAGTCTTTCAACTTTGACAATAGTGATGAGTAATGATTAATAATGTGGTCCAGAATTTTCTTTTCAAATAAAAAAGATGACAAGCTCTCAGAAAGAACAGCACCCCCATTAGCTCCTCCCAAAGACCATTGTTCTATAGGATACAAGAGCCCTTTTCAGTGACCATTACAAGAGACCAAGGATCAAATAGATTTTTCAGTAAAGGGCCAGATAGGGAAGATTTTTAGACCTTGTGGGCTATGTCTGTGGGTTTTCATTGTTGCAAAACTTAACTCTGTGAAAGCAGTCAGAGGCAATACGAAATAAAGTATGTGGGCTGTGTTCTAATAAAACTTTATTTACAAAATTGGGGCGAGGAGAGGGAAGAGAGGTGGAAGGGTGTGAATTTGGCTTACTGGGCTATAGTTTTCCAACTCCTTCTATAGATCATTTAGTGGGGGATGTCAAACACACTGAGATTCATTAATTCTCTTCAAACTTATTTTAGATTTCGGTTTCCATCTTTTTCCACAAATACAAACTTATCTCCTAGATAAAAAATGAGTCCCAGGGGCTTCCCTGGTGGTCCAGTGGATAAAGAGTCTGCTTTGCAGTGCAAGGGGCGCCAGTTTGATCCCTGGCACGGGAAGATCCCACTTGCTGTGGAGCAACCGGACCGGTGTGTCTAATTATAAGCCAGCACTCTGGGGTGCCTGTGCCCAGAGCCGGTGCTCTGCAATGAGAGGTTGCTGCAATGGGAGGCCCACACAGGTCAAAGAAGAGAGACGGATGAAAATAAATAAATGAAAAACCAATAAAAGAGGTCAAAATTAAAAAAAAAAAATGAGTCCCAGATGAAATCTAGAATGTAGAGGATGCACAAATGAAAGTCTCATCTCTCCCTGCCTTTAGAAATGAATGACTTTGCATTTGTTCTCTCTCCAGAACTGGGAAGATACACCAAGTTCACACAAAGTAGAAAGAGATACTAATGCCCCATGAACTTGTTGCAATGACTGAGGCTTGTTTATTTTAAAGCAGCATCTAAATGAAAAGAAGAAATACGTGTGTATTTTTGACTATCTGGATACTTAATCTACTTTATGTCTCTCAAGTGAGACCCTTATCAAGTGTCAAACTGCCTTGCTGGCTTATCTCCCAACCCACTTCTCCTTAGGACTTCATCAAGTTCACACCAATTAAGAACAATTTGGTCTTTTAAGTAGTGCTGTCTTTTGGCAGTTATCTTAATTTCTCTAGTGCATACACTGAATGATATAATATTCTCCCTCACTGAAGGCAGGAGATTGTATTTCAAAAGCGAAATATCTAATAGTGCAAATGGCTAGGGTTTTCTGTGGGTTTTTCATTGTTGCAAAACTTAACTCTGTGAAAGCAGTCAGAGGCAATACGAAATAAAGTATGTGGGCTGTGTTCTAATAAAACTTTATTTACAAAATTGGGGCGAGGAGAGGGAAGAGAGGTGGAAGGGTGTGAATTTGGCTTACTGGGCTATAGTTTTCCAACTCCTTCTATAGATCATTTAGTGGGGGATGTCAAACACACTGAGATTCATTAATTCTCTTCAAACTTATTTTAGATTTCGGTTTCCATCTTTTTCCACAAATACAAACTTATCTCCTAGATAAAAAATGAGTCCCAGGGGCTTCCCTGGTGGTCCAGTGGATAAAGAGTCTGCTTTGCAGTGCAAGGGGCACCGGTTCAATCCCTGGCACGGGAAGATTCCACATGCCACGGAGCGGCTGGACTGGTGTGTCCAATTATGAGCCAGTGCTCTGGAGTGCAAGGGCCCAGAGCCGGTGCTCTGCAACAAGAGAGGCCACTGCAATGGGAGGCCCACACAGGTCAAAGAATAAAGATGGATGGAAATAAATAAATGAAAAACCAATAAAAGAGGTCAAAATTAAAAAAAAAAAAATGAGTCCCAGATGAAATCTAGAATGTAGAGGATGCACAAATGAAAGTCTCATCTCTCCCTGCCTTTAGAAATGAATGACTTTGCATTTGTTCTCTCTCCAGAACTGGGAAGATACACCAAGTTCACACAAAGTAGAAAGAGATACTAATGCCCCATGAACTTGTTGCAATGACTGAGGCTTGTTTATTTTAAAGCAGCATCTAAATGAAAAGAAGAAATACGTGTGTATTTTTGACTATCTGGATACTTAATCTACTTTATGTCTCTCAAGTGAGACCCTTATCAAGTGTCAAACTGCCTTGCTGGCTTATCTCCCAACCCACTTCTCCTTAGGACTTCATCAAGTTCACACCAATTAAGAACAATTTGGTCTTTTAAGTAGTGCTGTCTTTTGGCAGTTATCTTAATTTCTCTAGTGCATACACTGAATGATATAATATTCTCCCTCACTGAAGGCAGGAGATTGTATTTCAAAAGAGAAATATCTAATAGTGCAAATGGCCAAGTGAATAATAGCTGTTTTTCATATGAAACCTTCCCCCACATCCCTGGATCTCCCAGTTCTGTGTTTACTATCTTGAGCTTTCTGGCCACAAGTGGGAGGAAGCAAGGTCAGGGAGAGGGCAGTCAAATGCGCCTGGAGGCTTAACTGCAAAGTTTGGAAGACTCATCTTGAGTAGTTCTTGCTGAGTTAGAACCTTTAATGTGTGATCTTTAAAGTAGAGTCAACATGTTTAAAAAAAATGTGTTAATCATCCTTATATACAATCGTACAGTGTGTTAATGAAGTTTAGTTTAGGCAATTTAACAATTCCTTTGTTTAGCAGCACTCTTGCTGGATGAACGCAGAATGGCTTGAGTAAGTGAGTTCTTTAAATGGTGGGCTTGAGCTTCAGAAGTGATTGATACGACTTCTGTATTTAGTTTTCCCATTTCCAGGATCAAACAAACAGATGAAGAGAACTTTGGCAAATAAATAGTTTACGTTTCTTCTGTTTGCAAGCTTCATTGTTCATTTCACTACCAAAATGCTTATCCTTTAATTAGTGCTGTAACCACAGTACCTATTACAAAATCAAATTCATACAAGGGATAATCAAATTCACTTGTAAACTCCCAAAGCTGTTTACTTTATTAGTGGCTATTAGGGAGTCAGAAGGATGGACTGACACAATAAAAAATATCACTTTATTTATTGATGCTAAAGAGAAACAAGTTACTCTTGGTTAGTGCCATGTCACTGCAGATATCAGCCAGATTTAGCTGTAGTTTAATGCACATGGTCTGATATATTTAACTTTTCCTTTCCCTTTCATCTCCTTTCATTTTAAAGCAGCATCTAAATTGTGTATTTTTGACTATCTGGATACTTAATCTACTTTATGTCTCTCAAGTGAGACCCTTATCAAGTGTCAAACTGCCTTGCTGGCTTATCTCCCAACCCACTTCTCCTTAGGACTTCATCAAGTTCACACCAATTAAGAACAATTTGGTCTTTTAAGTAGTGCTGTCTTTTGGCAGTTATCTTAATTTCTCTAGTGCATACAC
This sequence comes from Tragulus kanchil, assembly GCA_022376925.1. NCBI lineage: Eukaryota > Metazoa > Chordata > Mammalia > Artiodactyla > Tragulidae > Tragulus > Tragulus kanchil. The sequence continues at coordinate 122,061,134 of JAIOJX010000023.1, read as the reverse complement.
TGAATGATATAATATTCTCCCTCACTGAAGGCAGGAGATTGTATTTCAAAAGAGAAATATCTAATAGTGCAAATGGCCAAGTGAATAATAGCTGTTTTTCATATGAAACCTTCCCCCACATCCCTGGATCTCCCAGTTCTGTGTTTACTATCTTGAGCTTTCTGGCCACAAGTGGGAGGAAGCAAGGTCAGGGAGAGGGCAGTCAAATGCGCCTGGAGGCTTAACTGCAAAGTTTGGAAGACTCATCTTGAGTAGTTCTTGCTGAGTTAGAACCTTTAATGTGTGATCTTTAAAGTAGAGTCAACATGTTTAAAAAAAATGTGTTAATCATCCTTATATACAATCGTACAGTGTGTTAATGAAGTTTAGTTTAGGCAATTTAACAATTCCTTTGTTTAGCAGCACTCTTGCTGGATGAACGCAGAATGGCTTGAGTAAGTGAGTTCTTTAAATGGTGGGCTTGAGCTTCAGAAGTGATTGATACGACTTCTGTATTTAGTTTTCCCATTTCCAGGATCAAACAAACAGATGAAGAGAACTTTGGCAAATAAATAGTTTACGTTTCTTCTGTTTGCAAGCTTCATTGTTCATTTCACTACCAAAATGCTTATCCTTTAATTAGTGCTGTAACCACAGTACCTATTACAAAATCAAATTCATACAAGGGATAATCAAATTCACTTGTAAACTCCCAAAGCTGTTTACTTTATTAGTGGCTATTAGGGAGTCAGAAGGATGGACTGACACAATAAAAAATATCACTTTATTTATTGATGCTAAAGAGAAACAAGTTACTCTTGGTTAGTGCCATGTCACTGCAGATATCAGCCAGATTTAGCTGTAGTTTAATGCACATGGTCTGATATATTTAACTTTTCCTTTTTCCCTTTCATCTCCTTTCATATTTGTGTTTGTTTATAAAAACACTGGGATTACTCAAAATAAGAGTAGCACAATACAGTAGCTCTATAGTTGTGCTATTTGGATGCTGTTATGAGCCTCAGCTCATTCTCTAGTTTCAAAATGCAAACTGAAACTTGCAGGAAAACACATTATAAATGTTTAATTTTAATTTAGTTTTCAATCTTTTACCATTTGAATTATAAGTTGATAGGAGTTGTAGATTTCTTTTTCTTCTTTCTTTTGGTGCTTTTAGGGTGAGAGAAGAGGAGGGGAGACACTCAGTAGTGTATGAAAAGGTTATAAAAACTTTAAAATGGACCCCAAATTTTACTGGGTATTTTGTTCAGGGCATCCTTTCTAGTTATTGTAAAATTTTAACATCTTTCATTGAGATTTAAAATAACTATGAGTTATTTTTGCTCCTCTACAAATTGTACAAAACTGATCATGAAAATGATTCATATGCCCATAGAAATGAAGACTGTGTCTAGTGGAATGCAATCGATTGAACTATGGATAGCCTCATTTTGCATCTAGTTGTAAATTCAGCATTCTTATTGGTCTGAATATGCTTGGTTCTTTGACATTTCCTTTGAATTGGCTTTAATATCTTCCTGGTTTCTTCATTAATTAATGAGGTCAGTACAATCTTTGACAGATGTTTATTTTATATTTGCATGAGAATCATGATTATGTGTGGCTTGCAAGCTTCATTGTTCTTTTTCACGGATCAAACAAACAGATGAAGAGAACTTTGGCAAATAAATAGTTTACGTTTCTTCTGTTTGCAAGCTTCATTGTTCATTTCACTACCAAAATGCTTATCCTTTAATTAGTGCTGTAACCACAGTACCTATTACAAAATCAAATTCATACAAGGGATAATCAAATTCACTTGTAAACTCCCAAAGCTGTTTACTTTATTAGTGGCTATTAGGGAGTCAGAAGGATGGACTGACACAATAAAAAATATCACTTTATTTATTGATGCTAAAGAGAAACAAGTTACTCTTGGTTAGTGCCATGTCACTGCAGATATCAGCCAGATTTAGCTGTAGTTTAATGCACATGGTCTGATATATTTAACTTTTCCTTTTTCCCTTTCATCTCCTTTCATATTTGTGTTTGTTTATAAAAACACTGGGATTACTCAAAATAAGAGTAGCACAATACAGTAGCTCTATAGTTGTGCTATTTGGATGCTGTTATGAGCCTCAGCTCATTCTCTAGTTTCAAAATGCAAACTGAAACTTGCAGGAAAACACATTATAAATGTTTAATTTTAATTTAGTTTTCAATCTTTTACCATTTGAATTATAAGTTGATAGGAGTTGTAGATTTCTTTTTCTTCTTTCTTTTGGTGCTTTTAGGGTGAGAGAAGAGGAGGGGAGACACTCAGTAGTGTATGAAAAGGTTATAAAAACTTTAAAATGGACCCCAAATTTTACTGGGTATTTTGTTCAGGGCATCCTTTCTAGTTATTGTAAAATTTTAACATCTTTCATTGAGATTTAAAATAACTATGAGTTATTTTTGCTCCTCTACAAATTGTACAAAACTGATCATGAAAATGATTCATATGCCCATAGAAATGAAGACTGTGTCTAGTGGAATGCAATCGATTGAACTATGGATAGCCTCATTTTGCATCTAGTTGTAAATTCAGCATTCTTATTGGTCTGAATATGCTTGGTTCTTTGACATTTCCTTTGAATTGGCTTTAATATCTTCCTGGTTTCTTCATTAATTAATGAGGTCAGTACAATCTTTGACAGATGTTTATTTTATATTTGCATGAGAATCATGATTATTCCCTTTCTAAACTTTTCTCATTTAATCAGGGACCACAGAGGGACCTGAAGAACAGTATATTAGAAAAATAAAATACTATATAAGTAATTCTATGTTAAATAACCAGTAAGTCTTTTACATAAATATCTCATCAGGGGATAATAAAATCATTATACATTATTGGTAAAAATGGTATTTCATATTACTTCATCGTATGTTTAATTCATCTTATGTTTAATTCATTTACTTCATCTTATGTTTAATCTTTCTCTTTTTCTTTAAAAAGTTGGTTCTTCTCTTGATTCTGGACAATCTTTGAAACAGTAAAATCTTCAGGAAGAAGTGCAGTTACCTAAAACCTAGCTGGACATTTGGATATTTGGATCCAGAAGTCATTTGGATCTATCTATAAGAAAAAAAATTGCTGCTGGATGGGAAAGGAACTTGGAAAGGGAAACACATTCCTTTATCTGTTTCATTATTTATTCAATGTCTCTCAATGAAATTAAAAAAAAAAAGATTTTTTTAAAATAAGAACTTTCAAATTAGTAAACAAACCTTTGGACTGCTACAAAGGGAAGGCAATTCTTTAACTGAATCACTTTAGAAGTTTCAGAATTACTTATAAAATCCATCATACTAAGAGTAACTTAAAATGATTATATAAAAATACAGCTAAAGCATTACAGTGCTGAGAGAACACTCATCTAAAATATACCTCTACATTCACTTAGAACCAACCTAAATCATTCCAAATAAATGAAAATCTTAACTTTAAAGTGAAAAAATTTTTTGGACCCCAAATTTTACTGGGTATTTTGTTCAGGGCATCCTTTCTAGTTATTGAGAAAAATCTATGAGTTATTTTTGCTCCTCTACAAATTGTACAAAACTGATCATGAAAATGATTCATATGCCCATAGAAATGAAGACTGTGTCTAGTGGAATGCAATCGATTGAACTATGGATAGCCTCATTTTGCATCTAGTTGTAAATTCAGCATTCTTATTGGTCTGAATATGCTTGGTTCTTTGACATTTCCTTTGAATTGGCTTTAATATCTTCCTGGTTTCTTCATTAATTAATGAGGTCAGTACAATCTTTGACAGATGTTTATTTTATATTTGCATGAGAATCATGATTATTCCCTTTCTAAACTTTTCTCATTTAATCAGGGACCACAGAGGGACCTGAAGAACAGTATATTAGAAAAATAAAATACTATATAAGTAATTCTATGTTAAATAACCAGTAAGTCTTTTACATAAATATCTCATCAGGGGATAATAAAATCATTATACATTATTGGTAAAAATGGTATTTCATATTACTTCATCGTATGTTTAATTCATCTTATGTTTAATTCATTTACTTCATCTTATGTTTAATCTTTCTCTTTTTCTTTAAAAAGTTGGTTCTTCTCTTGATTCTGGACAATCTTTGAAACAGTAAAATCTTCAGGAAGAAGTGCAGTTACCTAAAACCTAGCTGGACATTTGGATATTTGGATCCAGAAGTCATTTGGATCTATCTATAAGAAAAAAAATTGCTGCTGGATGGGAAAGGAACTTGGAAAGGGAAACACATTCCTTTATCTGTTTCATTATTTATTCAATGTCTCTCAATGAAATTAAAAAAAAAAGATTTTTTTAAAATAAGAACTTTCAAATTAGTAAACAAACCTTTGGACTGCTACAAAGGGAAGGCAATTCTTTAACTGAATCACTTTAGAAGTTTCAGAATTACTTATAAAATCCATCATACTAAGAGTAACTTAAAATGATTATATAAAAATACAGCTAAAGCATTACAGTGCTGAGAGAACACTCATCTAAAATATACCTCTACATTCACTTAGAACCAACCTAAATCATTCCAAATAAATGAAAATCTAACTTAAAGTGAAAATTCTTTAGTCAAGGATACTTGATCTGCATGTGGAATTATAAAAATATTTTCAGCTGCTGCTGTTAGCTTACAACTTTCTGGAAGTGCGCATAATTCATGCTGGTTATGCAACACATGCTGAAGTCTCCAACAAAAATTTTATTAAGGTGTCCAGGACCACACTCTACAAAACATCTAGTAGCACCACTTTTTTTGTGTGTGGAATGGATACTTCACATCCTTAAGTATTATGCCTGCATTGTGAGGGTCCTTAGCAGTGTAAAGTGCCTAGTAGTATAACCAAGAGTAGGATGGTTCTAGAAATTAAGATGACAAAACAAACGACAGTTTTGGTGTAATCACCAATACAATTACTTGAAAAAAATTTAAGTGACTGTCTCATCTAGTGGTGCTAACCAGTGATGGTATGGAAGGACTCGGTTCCCTAATAGTCTAAGGCATCCTGGGAAAGCTATCTTGAGTGGCATTTTCCAAGAAGTTGACCTCATTTTCTCATGATAATGATGCCCTTTTGAGTTCTCTGAGAGGCAGCTGGCCTCTGCAAGAACGCCTTAATGGCTTTTTTTTTGCAGAAATGCTCTGTGCTGGAAGTGGGAGAAGAAAGGCTGACTGCATTAAAAGTCTCATTTTTCTTTGAAAGAGACTTTATACTAGAAGGAAATGCAGTGGGAGATCATCGTTCTCTCCAAATCCCAATGAGCCAGAGATGACTGGGCTCTTTCAACGTCTAGGACCTCATAGATTTGAGTACTCTATGAAACTCATCTTGTGAGTCTGATTCAGTGTCCTCTGATACGGTTCCAGACAAGATATTAGAAGGAATCTTACTAAAAGAGGGACCCTCTTGACCATCAGGATGTTATTCTTCTTTACCAAGAAGAGAAAGGCCATGAGAAAGAGAGTTGATCATAAATGTTTAGGAGATTCGTCCCAAATTTTCTGCTATTCCTGACAAATCTAGTCCTCGATTATCTTACTTCCAGTAGCATCCAAGTCACCTGATTGTGCCTTTTTCCTTTAAGTTACTTTCTTCTCAAATTACATGACACTTAGCACATTTTTTGTTTTCATTTTCTGGTTTTTAGCCCCCCCCTCTAAATATTTTCAGCTGCTGCTGTTAGCTTACAACTTTCTGGAAGTGCGCATAATTCATGCTGGTTATGCAACACATGCTGAAGTCTCCAACAAAAATTTTATTAAGGTGTCCAGGACCACACTCTACAAAACATCTAGTAGCACCACTTTTTTTGTGTGTGGAATGGATACTTCACATCCTTAAGTATTATGCCTGCATTGTGAGGGTCCTTAGCAGTGTAAAGTGCCTAGTAGTATAACCAAGAGTAGGATGGTTCTAGAAATTAAGATGACAAAACAAACGACAGTTTTGGTGTAATCACCAATACAATTACTTGAAAAAAATTTAAGTGACTGTCTCATCTAGTGGTGCTAACCAGTGATGGTATGGAAGGACTCGGTTCCCTAATAGTCTAAGGCATCCTGGGAAAGCTATCTTGAGTGGCATTTTCCAAGAAGTTGACCTCATTTTCTCATGATAATGATGCCCTTTTGAGTTCTCTGAGAGGCAGCTGGCCTCTGCAAGAACGCCTTAATGGCTTTTTTTTTGCAGAAATGCTCTGTGCTGGAAGTGGGAGAAGAAAGGCTGACTGCATTAAAAGTCTCATTTTTCTTTGAAAGAGACTTTATACTAGAAGGAAATGCAGTGGGAGATCATCGTTCTCTCCAAATCCCAATGAGCCAGAGATGACTGGGCTCTTTCAACGTCTAGGACCTCATAGATTTGAGTACTCTATGAAACTCATCTTGTGAGTCTGATTCAGTGTCCTCTGATACGGTTCCAGACAAGATATTAGAAGGAATCTTACTAAAAGAGGGACCCTCTTGACCATCAGGATGTTATTCTTCTTTACCAAGAAGAGAAAGGCCATGAGAAAGAGAGTTGATCATAAATGTTTAGGAGATTCGTCCCAAATTTTCTGCTATTCCTGACAAATCTAGTCCTCGATTATCTTACTTCCAGTAGCATCCAAGTCACCTGATTGTGCCTTTTTCCTTTAAGTTACTTTCTTCTCAAATTACATGACACTTAGCACATTTTTTGTTTTCATTTTCTGGTCACTTCTTTCTCAGGCTCCTTTTCTAAATCTTCCTCTCCTCAAACTCTAAATATTGCAGTGGCTAAAGGCTCAGTTTGGTGTGGTCTTCTAATGTGCCCGTTAAGGCTTCTTGGTTTCAAACACCACTAAAGTTCAGGCAACTTCTATATATTGTCTCTCTAGACCTTTTGTCTGAGCTTCATATTGAAGCTTTATTTTTCTAAAGTTTGGGATAGGGAGCCATTTTACTCTTTGGAAGGAATAAACATTAATATAATTAGTATATTTATCTAAAAATGATATAGCACCTCTTAGGTACCAGCCTTAATTCTAAATGCTTTATAAATAAATGTTGTTACATTCTAACAATAATATGATAAGAATTATTATCTCCATTTAATATATAGATGAGAAAATAGGTATAAATCACATGCCTAGTAAAGTTTCATGCTCTTATGTGCTTAGTTGCTCCGTCGTGTTTGACTCTTTGTGACCCCATGGACTGTAGCCCGCCAGGCTCCTGTGTCCATGGAATTCTCCAGGCAAGGATACTGGAGTGGGTTTCCACTCCTCCAGGGGATCTTTCCAACCCAGGGATTGAACTCAGGTCTCAGCATCGCAGGTGGATTCGTTTTTGCTGTTGTTAAGAAAATTCACTCATTTATTTATCTATTTTTGTCCGTGCAGCATGTGGGATCTTAGTTCCCTGACCAGGGATCGAACTTGGCCTCCCTGCAGTGGAAGTCTGTGGTCCTAACCACTGGACTGCCAAGGAATTCCTACAGGCAGATTCTTTACCATCTGAGCCACCAGGGAACCCACTACACATTTGACGTCTCTCCTGATTGACATGCTCACTTGGATATTTCAAAGTTCTCCAACTTAAGAGTGTTCAAATGGAACTCTAGATTCCCCTCCTTTTGATTTCTCGTCCAACCTTCATCACAACAAATGATTCAACGGGGCAGCTAATTGCTCACATGAAAAATTAGGAGTTATTCTTGACCCCTCATTTTCCCTGATTCTTCACTTTTAAACAATTCCCAAATTCTATTAATTCTTCTTCAAAAATATATCCGAAATTCATTTACTTCTCTGTGTCTCCACTGCTACCACCTTGATATGATAGCAGCAACAACCACAAAAATAATAGCTAGCGTTCGCTGATGTGTTTCAAGCATTTCTATACATTACCTTGTTACAGCATTGTTAGGGGACGGATACTGTCAGAAACATTGTGAAATGGGCAAACAAGATTACTGGTTTTCCCTTTGATAGAAAGTCAGGCCGACTTTCAGGGGCTGTAAAATTCTAAGGAAGTGTGGGTCATTGTATGCTCTTTTGCAACTCCACAGAGATGAAAGTTTCCTTCTAGAGGGCTGGTGATGATGAAGCTGTTTTTTGTTCAGCGTGATGGACATTATTTTTCTGTTTATGGCAATGCAAATGAGTTTTCCTGATAGAAAATACAAACTTTTCTAAATCCAATTCACTGTAGAACTTGTTTTAACATCTTACTGGCTTCTTCATAATTCATGAGTTAAATGAAAATTTTGACATGTGCTCATTTTATACTAATAGTAATCATGATTTTACCTTTCTAAAAATTGTATTTTAACAATGATATTTTCATTCCAACTTCTAGATGATAAGATTGAGACACAGATATTCCCAGGGTCACACTGCTCAATAACTGGCAGAGTCAAGAGTTCAACCATGGCCATTTACCATGGAATCCACACTCTTCACCACGTCTGTGTTCTGACTCCCATGCTGCCATGGAAGCTAGATCATTGAAGCTGACTTCTGCTCTCTCCTGGACTACCACAATAGCCACTGGTCTGTTTTCTTCCTCTGTTAGCCCAGGCTGACTCATTCTTCATGTTGTGGCCAGGAGGTTCTTAAAATGTGAAGCTTTTCATTTTTCCTAAAATACTTATTGCAAAAGCCAAACTCCTTACCAAGGTTACATTATGCCATTAACCATCTTCCTCTCCTACTATTCTCCCCCTAGTCACTAGTTTCCAGACACACTAGTCTTCCTTCACTTGCTTAAATGTGTGTAGTTCTTTCCTGATTCAAAGTTTTGAAAAGTGTGGGTCATTCCCTGGATGATTCCTCCTCCTCTCAGCTTAGAATAACTTCCATTCAGCCGACAGGTCTCAGCTGATATTTCCCTTCTCAAAGAAGACATCTTTGACCCCTAGACCTACTGGGAGCCCTGTCAGACTCTCTGAGAGCACCTTGTCCTTCATTTTCTTTTCTTTTCCTTTTTTTTTAAAATTTATTTATTTTCATCTATCTTTATTCTTTGGCATGTGTGGGCCTCCCATTGCAGTGGCCTCTCTCGTTGCAGAGCACCGGCTCTGGGTGCAGGTCCTTCAGAGTGCTGGCTTGTAATTGGACACATTGATCCAGTTGCTCCACGGCATGTGGGATCTTCCCAGGCCAGGGATCGAACCGGCACCCCTTGCACTGCAAGGCGAACTCTCTACTGACTAGACCACCAGGGAGGCCCCTTCATTTTCTTATAACAGAGGTCAGTGTTTGATAATCAAGTGTGAATCTTTATGGAGAAACTTTCTTCATGAGACAAAACCTCTATGAAGGTAGAATTTCACCTAATGGGTGCTTGATGAATACATTTTTAAAAATAAGTGAGTGAGTGGATAAATAGAAGGGTAAGGATTGATGTTATAAGTGACTTGATACTGTGCTTATTCTCAGCCCCAGAAATTGAACCCTTGCTAGACAAAGAGGCAACGGCCTAAAATATCAAGGAAATTAAATCACACATATAAGTTCCAGGTATGGAATATCCTCAAACCTTTTTCCTGTTTTAGAAGTTTCTTATTGTCTTTCAAAGGGTGAATGTGCCAGTATTGAGTGGCTCCCACAGGCTTATTTATTTATATTTCCTATAGTTGTCCTTATGCAATATGGGGTAGTCTCCTTTCATTCTGATGGGGTTTGGGGTTATCATGCAGCTTCAGGCAAGTTTAAATTCTGTATCTATTATACCTCAGTTAAACCTCAATAAATGTTGTTTTATAAAATAAAAGGATTTAGGGGTAGCTTTGAGCCAGAGGCTGTTCCAGTAATTTATGCATAACTCTGGTCAAACACTGCCTTGTTTTTCAAGCCACCCATCAGTAAAGCCTCTGGAGCAATTTGAGGAAGTATTCCTAGGTTAGAGAAGTCCACTCTCTAAAACTCATTACACCCAGAGATTTGGGAGAAAGAGAATATAGACCTCCAACTGTTCGTAGCAGATTCAAATGGAGCCAAATCACTCTTCACAAATGAAAAATGAGGCTAGGACACTCGTTTCAGATCATCTTTCTCTACACTGCTTTTCTGACCTATGTGAACAGAACATGATTTAAATGTTTGGTTTTCCTTGAGGCTAGTCTGATGGTTTAAAAAGCCATGTCCCAGGGACTAAAATGTCATTAGAGTGTACAATGCTATTAGTGCATTTGGAGTTGTTAGTTTAATAAGAGACTGTAGCTTTTAATGCATATTCTTTTCCCTGACTTTGATAAAAATCTAAAATATTGTAAACTCAGAATTCTTGTCATGAGCCATTTCTTCTTCACACGGGTGGAATTAGTTTATCTTGCAGTTCTGTAAAGGTTTCTTTTCCTTAATTCAACAAGCTTGGCAAAGCTTTCCAATGAAAAGTTCAGTTCATTAAAAATGACCTTAATGGACTTAACATATATTGGTGCTGACAGGGTCCATACTTTATTTTGGCACACGAGGATCCCATTAATTTGTCTTTGCCACTCTCTAGGGCTCAGCTGAGCAAGAGTTCAGATTTAGCTCTGGAAGTAGCTACAGAATGAGCATTAAGTGGAGACAGTAGAAGGGGCTGACACATTTAAAACTTCTTGGTTTGCAAGAAAGCCTTTTCTAATGACTATATAAAAATAGCTCTGTCTGTTCTCTTGAATATTGACTTTTCTTTCTCAGTGCATACTGGGATCAAGCTTGGAGGATCACCTGTACATAACTCAGAGCCGAGACAGGATGAGCATTTTCTAAACTTTCCTTATTAATTTTTGCCACTTGTTACAGACTTCCTTTTTGTCCAAATCAAGGTGACTAACACTTGTCTCTTCAGAAAAAAAAACCCCTCAATAAATGTTGTTTTATAAAATAAAAGGATTTAGGGGTAGCTTTGAGCCAGAGGCTGTTCCAGTAATTTATGCATAACTCTGGTCAAACACTGCCTTGTTTTTCAAGCCACCCATCAGTAAAGCCTCTGGAGCAATTTGAGGAAGTATTCCTAGGTTAGAGAAGTCCACTCTCTAAAACTCATTACACCCAGAGATTTGGGAGAAAGAGAATATAGACCTCCAACTGTTCGTAGCAGATTCAAATGGAGCCAAATCACTCTTCACAAATGAAAAATGAGGCTAGGACACTCGTTTCAGATCATCTTTCTCTACACTGCTTTTCTGACCTATGTGAACAGAACATGATTTAAATGTTTGGTTTTCCTTGAGGCTAGTCTGATGGTTTAAAAAGCCATGTCCCAGGGACTAAAATGTCATTAGAGTGTACAATGCTATTAGTGCATTTGGAGTTGTTAGTTTAATAAGAGACTGTAGCTTTTAATGCATATTCTTTTCCCTGACTTTGATAAAAATCTAAAATATTGTAAACTCAGAATTCTTGTCATGAGCCATTTCTTCTTCACACGGGTGGAATTAGTTTATCTTGCAGTTCTGTAAAGGTTTCTTTTCCTTAATTCAACAAGCTTGGCAAAGCTTTCCAATGAAAAGTTCAGTTCATTAAAAATGACCTTAATGGACTTAACATATATTGGTGCTGACAGGGTCCATACTTTATTTTGGCACACGAGGATCCCATTAATTTGTCTTTGCCACTCTCTAGGGCTCAGCTGAGCAAGAGTTCAGATTTAGCTCTGGAAGTAGCTACAGAATGAGCATTAAGTGGAGACAGTAGAAGGGGCTGACACATTTAAAACTTCTTGGTTTGCAAGAAAGCCTTTTCTAATGACTATATAAAAATAGCTCTGTCTGTTCTCTTGAATATTGACTTTTCTTTCTCAGTGCATACTGGGATCAAGCTTGGAGGATCACCTGTACATAACTCAGAGCCGAGACAGGATGAGCATTTTCTAAACTTTCCTTATTAATTTTTGCCACTTGTTACAGACTTCCTTTTTGTCCAAATCAAGGTGACTAACACTTGTCTCTTAGGATAAATTGTTGGCTAAATTCAAAGTGAGATGCCTATAAGTGAGTCCTCAGAGACTCAGAAATATAGAGGAGTTGCAGAGAGGGAGTGTTACGCTGAGAGCAGTAGCTGAAACAGGGGTATTTGTGGTCACTTGTGGTTGGCTCACATGCCATATGATAAAACACGTATGAAGCAGAGATAACACTGCTCTCAGTTTCTCCTTTTGTAAATGAGTAATTACTATACATTCTTACTCTCTTAAATATTCTAAGGAAAATGAATGATGCTAGAAAAGGAGCGATCGTAACCATGGTTAACACCTAAACAAAGTTTCCTGCATACCAGGTCCTTTACATATACCTTAATCCTCTTAATAGCCTTATGATATAGATACCATTAGGTTCATTATTCAAATGAGGAGATTAAGGCCTGTGGGGTAAGTGACTTGTCAGGGTCCCCTGTTACTACTGGGGGATCCGTGATTCACATCCAGGAGGTCTGTCCCTGGAATCCACACTTCCCACCACTGTGCACGCTGCTATGATGCCTATAGTTATGATCAATAGTTAAAGTGCTTTTTACTTTGATTCCAGAAGGGCTGTTTTCTTCTTTGAGCTCCCAAATACAGACTTCCTACTTCCCTGCCCTGCCACCAACTTACACAGTTGGCAACGTGACATATCTGAAAAAAATTTCAAATTTCAGAAAAGTATCTGGGGTTTTTGTAGTGTATTTTTGAACACTTAGCAAGGATTAATGAGGTACATCCACTGATGCAAAATATCTAATAATTTGCTATATAAAAAGATTCAATAATCTTTCCTCAAGTGCTAGTTTTGGGGTCCAAGTCAGATACACAGACATTTTATCATCATCTGTCTATCCCAAGTTCACATTTATATAAATATACATATGTGTGTGTGTGTGTGTGTGTGTGTGTATGTATGTACACACACACATATATATTGGCCAGTTCTATCCGTCTTTCATTTATTTATCTTTGTTCTTTGGTCTGTGTGGGCCTCCCATCGCAGTGGCCTCTCTCGCTACAGAGCACCGGCTTGGAAAATAGACACATTGGTCCAGCCACTCCGCAGCACGTGGGATCTTCCCAGGCCTGGGATTGAACTGGCACCCCTTGCACTGCAAGATGGTGTCCTTACCCATTGGACCACTAAGGAAGCCCCCCAGTTCACATGTATACCCCTACAGTCCCTTCAGTGTCTATTACATTTCTCTTTCATTCATTTCTCATATTCATGCATTTTTACCATGTAGTAGCTTAACTATCCTGATATTGTAGCTCTGAGGAACATAGGATAGAAGGACGAGTTTGGGAATTCAATAAATCTCCTACACTTCTTGCGAAATCACTAATATGATCATGCTGTGAATACCCAAACACCAAATGGCACTTCTTCCAAATAGCTGGCTTCTTCGTTCAGTCTGTGGATGGCTGGCCAATATTCCGCACTTTGGTCACAATCTTATTATGCCTGTGGTAAGCACACACTCAAGGTTTCTTGAGGGCAAGGGCTATTGGGTTTCTTTCTACAAAACCTGCACTTAGTGCAAAGCCTGGCCCAGAGCAGGAGATTTAAGATTCACAAATACAGACTGTCCTACCTTCCCTGCCCTGCCTATAGTTATGATCAATAGTTAAAGTGCTTTTTACTTTGATTCCAGAAGGGCTGTTTTCTTCTTTGAGCTCCCAAATACAGACTTCCTACTTCCCTGCCCTGCCACCAACTTACACAGTTGGCAACGTGACATATCTGAAAAAAATTTCAAATTTCAGAAAAGTATCTGGGGTTTTTGTAGTGTATTTTTGAACACTTAGCAAGGATTAATGAGGTACATCCACTGATGCAAAATATCTAATAATTTGCTATATAAAAAGATTCAATAATCTTTCCTCAAGTGCTAGTTTTGGAGTCCAAGTCAGATACACAGACATTTTATCATCATCTGTCTATCCCAAGTTCACATTTATATAAATATACATATGTGTGTGTGTGTGTGTGTGTGTGTGTATGTATGTACACACACACATATATATTGGCCAGTTCTATCCGTCTTTCATTTATTTATCTTTGTTCTTTGGTCTGTGTGGGCCTCCCATCGCAGTGGCCTCTCTCGCTACAGAGCACCGGCTTGGAAAATAGACACATTGGTCCAGCCACTCCGCAGCACGTGGGATCTTCCCAGGCCTGGGATTGAACTGGCACCCCTTGCACTGCAAGATGGTGTCCTTACCCATTGGACCACTAAGGAAGCCCCCCAGTTCACATGTATACCCCTACAGTCCCTTCAGTGTCTATTACATTTCTCTTTCATTCATTTCTCATATTCATGCATTTTTACCATGTAGTAGCTTAACTATCCTGATATTGTAGCTCTGAGGAACATAGGATAGAAGGACGAGTTTGGGAATTCAATAAATCTCCTACACTTCTTGCGAAATCACTAATATGATCATGCTGTGAATACCCAAACACCAAATGGCACTTCTTCCAAATAGCTGGCTTCTTCGTTCAGTCTGTGGATGGCTGGCCAATATTCCGCACTTTGGTCACAATCTTATTATGCCTGTGGTAAGCACACACTCAAGGTTTCTTGAGGGCAAGGGCTATTGGGTTTCTTTCTACAAAACCTGCACTTAGTGCAAAGCCTGGCCCAGAGCAGGTGATTTAAGATTCAATTTCTTTCATTGGGAGATATGAACAATTAGGAAGTCTAGTGTTATCTAAAATGCATGATCACCCAGAGAACTTATAGCAAGCATTCTGCAGACGATATGAAGGATAAAAGCCATCTAGGTGGGAGCCCAGAAAGGAAGGAGCTAGAAGGGAAAGAGGTTATGGTCATCATGGGCTTCAGGGCTCATTCATTCGGGCCAGTATGAGGCTTTTGATCTACCATCCCAAGTCAAAATTTAAGTGCTGTCTGGCTTTTTTTTTTTTTTTTTTATTCTGTAATTCTAATGTCATGTTCTGCTTCAACATCCTTTCTGAGGATCTAATGATCAGCACACAGTGTCTATAATTCTTGATCTTAGGTGACGCTTAATTCTTTGAGATATATCTGTTTCTCCCTATACACAAGATGTTTCTCTTTACGTTCTGTGGTCTGTGATTCACAAAGAGAATGTACTTGAGGTACCTTACATTAAGGATATGAACAGCAAAATTATTGGGATGCATTGCCAATGTCTGATTCCCTAAATATTCTTTGGGGGAAAATATAAAAACACGTGTCACACAATTAACATTTCTAACCACTTTTGAAAAAAAGGAATTCACATTCTTAACCACTGAGTTAAGCCATCCACATTCTCAGACAAGTTACTGGAAATAAATATGGACTAATGTAAACATACTCTTAAATATTATATATTTAAATACTATTTTCAACAAGGTAAACAAGCCAGTTAATGACTATAGGATCACCATGGTAACTCTTACTGGCATTTCTTTCTGTAGTTAATTGCTTGTGGGTTTTGTTCACACAGATGCGTGACAGGAATTTCCCTTTGCCTCTTACTGAAGTAGGCCCATCACTAAGCTGATGCCATCTGGCATCCAGATACTACCACTGCCTTATACCCATTTGATTTCCTCCTCCTTTTTTTAAATGACTCACACCAAGGTTATTTATGGCAATACATTTAAGGTTTGACTATTGTGGTGCAAACTCAAAGTGTTTTCCTAACCATGCAGTCAAGCTGTTCAACGAAAATCTAAAAAGGTAAATCAAGCTTTTTTTAAAGTACAAGATCAAGGACAGAGGACCACTCAATCCTATCTTTGAAAGGACACCATTGTTAAGGGTCTCCACTTGTGGTATGCCGGGGATTGATGGAGGAATGGCCGATTAAAATGGCAGTGTCAGTCAAGAGGTATCTAAGGGAACTACCTGTCTCCTATTACTTGTTCTGAAATAAATCTGGGGGCATCTGGGCTTCCCTAGATGCCCAATTAGTCCTATCTTTCTCTCCCTGTGATGATTTGGCTCAGAGAGTGTAAAGTTTAGAAAGAGAAAGGCAGGGCATCCAGAGCCCCAGGGTTGGCTAAAATGTTCGTTTGGATTGCTTTGTGACATCTTTTGGGAAAACCCAAAGGAACTTTTGGGCTAGCCCAATACATTATCATCATGTGACCCACTATCAATATTTATTTCAGTTATTTTATGAGACTGACAACTGTATTTCTATCTTCTGGAGGCATTAGGTTTAGTGGAACAACAATGTTGGTGTATACTTTTATAAAAATTTATTTATTTCTTGGCAGTTCAGCTTTCAGTCTTTACTATAGTTTTCTTCTAAACATACCTTAGAGTGGTGTTGTCTAACTTTTTTTTGGCTAGAGTCTTAATCAATTTTATTTTTTTTCCATTTTGGGGTTACCAAAAGAATCTATCATTCAATAATTCATCTATTAAAGACTTTGTTACTTATTTTCTCCTGGTCTTTAATGAGACGGGCTAGTGACAATATTTTTTATTTTCCATTAGGTGAAATAAATGATATTTGCTGTTTTACTGCAGACCTCTCCATGCTAACTGAAGCCAAAGCAAGAGATAATAGTCTTGAACTATGGATCCTGTTCTCTGTATTAGTTCAGAAGTGACAACCACAGCTTTGAAACATGACTATTTAATTTAAGCAATGTGAGTCTCTTCCATTGCGGGGAACAAAGACTTGCTGACAGTATATAATCTTTTCATTATACTATGGAGAATAATTATAGGTTGCTCCATACATTTAGAAACTGGTCATTGTGGCTTCAAAAAAAGACAGTATTAAGACCATGCAAAATTCTGTTTTTAAATTTCAAACTCTGTTAGAAAATAATGTGACACATAGGGCTTTTCTAGGGTTCAGTGTGTTAAACACATAAAGTGTCTTAAATTGTGGAAACCACATACCTTTCATTACAGTATTCTACAGCTGTCATTTATTTCATTTTTGTATAAAAGTAATTATTGTTCTGAGCATAATATTAACAGTAGATATTTCTTTTACTTGGCACTGGCACTCTAATTGCCATCTACTTCAGTTCAGATTAATCTAGCCAAGATGGCAATTCCATTATACCAAGAATAAAATTTAATTATCTAATATATGGCTATAATTTCAATGGTTAAAATGATATGTTTAACTACTTTAGGGATTTTGTTAGAATTAAGGTTAAGCATAATGCATCTTAATCAGAATTAGGGTGGAAAACACTCATTACAAAATACGGACATGTAATGCTGTGGTCTATGGAATACTTCTGTAGAAGCATTAAACTCTACTTACAGCTTTCATTTGAGAGGTAGCTAGTAACGGGAAAGATGTTTAATTATTGGGATAAGATGTTCGGCCTAATGTAAACGTTGCTCTATTATTTAATGTTGGTCATAATGCAATATTACACACAGAATTATGCTTTAGACCACAAGACAAAATATAATGTAGAGGATAACAGAGTTTATTTAGGCAAAATAAAACCTAACTGGCTTTAAATGTATATTAACCTAAGAATATGTGTAAGGAATAACTAGCTCCAATTACACACACCTTTCTGTCTCAAATAGGACCTTAGTGGATTCAAGAGGTAATACCTCTCTACAAACAACTGCTTCCTTCCTCTCCAAGAGCAAGATGGCCTCTCAAGCCATGTACTGGCAGGAGAGAAACAAAGTTTTAAGCCTTTATATTAGCACATAAAAGTTGCACTGTAATCTTTAACAGCTGCCTTTTCTCCGAAGTTCTGCAGTGGTTAGTTTCTTTTTCTTAAAGGATTTTCTCAAAGAAGTGAAGAAGAAATGCTGTAGCAACTTTATAATATAGAAATAACCTAAGTTTTGCTTCTTATCTTTAAGAAATGTGTTACCTCATTTAGAAACCATTTTTTCTGTGAAACCAAGTGACTAAGTACTATTTCTTTACAAATGAACTTTGATCATTGTACCAATCTGGATTTTAGATTTCTTTTTCAATCTCTTGATGTTTATGGCGTGATTCAGAACATGATCTGTGTTTTGGCAAACCATAACGGATTATAATTCAAACAGGGTAACTCAGAGGAGATTCTAAATTGCTTTTGAACATATAGATTCCAATGTTAATTTATATAGTCAGTAGCATTTAGTAAAGCCCTGAGAAGAACTGACTCTTTGGAAAAGACACCTATGCTGAGAAGGATTGAGGGCAAGAAGAAAAGGGGGTAACAGAAGATGAGATGGTTGGATGGCATCACTGACTCAATGGACGTGAGTTTGAGCAAAATTCTAGGAGATAAAGACAGGGAAGTCTGGGGGATGCTGCTAGTTCACAATAAGAGTTGTGAAAGGGAAAACATAATGCATCTTAATCAGAATTAGGGTGGAAAACACTCATTACAAAATACGGACATGGAATGCTGTGGTCTATGGAATACTTCTGTAGAAGCATTAAACTCTACTTACAGCTTTCATTTGAGAGGTAGCTAGTAACGGGAAAGATGTTTAATTATTGGGATAAGATGTTCGGCCTAATGTAAACGTTGCTCTATTATTTAATGTTGGTCATAATGCAATATTACACACAGAATTATGCTTTAGACCACAAGACAAAATATAATGTAGAGGATAACAGAGTTTATTTAGGCAAAATAAAACCTAACTGGCTTTAAATGTATATTAACCTAAGAATATGTGTAAGGAATAACTAGCTCCAATTACACACACCTTTCTGTCTCAAATAGGACCTTAGTGGATTCAAGAGGTAATACCTCTCTACAAACAACTGCTTCCTTCCTCTCCAAGAGCAAGATGGCCTCTCAAGCCATGTACTGGCAGGAGAGAAACAAAGTTTTAAGCCTTTATATTAGCACATAAAAGTTGCACTGTAATCTTTAACAGCTGCCTTTTCTCCGAAGTTCTGCAGTGGTTAGTTTCTTTTTCTTAAAGGATTTTCTCAAAGAAGTGAAGAAGAAATGCTGTAGCAACTTTATAATATAGAAATAACCTAAGTTTTGCTTCTTATCTTTAAGAAATGTGTTACCTCATTTAGAAACCATTTTTTCTGTGAAACCAAGTGACTAAGTACTATTTCTTTACAAATGAACTTTGATCATTGTACCAATCTGGATTTTAGATTTCTTTTTCAATCTCTTGATGTTTATGGCGTGATTCAGAACATGATCTGTGTTTTGGCAAACCATAACGGATTATAATTCAAACAGGGTAACTCAGAGGAGATTCTAAATTGCTTTTGAACATATAGATTCCAATGTTAATTTATATAGTCAGTAGCATTTAGTAAAGCCCTGAGAAGAACTGACTCTTTGGAAAAGACACCTATGCTGAGAAGGATTGAGGGCAAGAAGAAAAGGGGGTAACAGAAGATGAGATGGTTGGATGGCATCACTGACTCAATGGACGTGAGTTTGAGCAAAATTCTAGGAGATAAAGACAGGGAAGTCTGGTGAGCTGCAGTTCATGGGGTCACAAAGAGTTGGACATGACTTAGTGACTGAACAACAAATAAATTTGGAAACCATTTTGTGTCCTGAATGCTATATTGTGAGCTCTTAGATGCTCACATAGTATGCTTTATGTACTAATGCCATTGTACTGAGCTTAGTGCTTATAAATAATCTAAATAATTGTCAGTTGGAGATACTGCTTTTATTACAGATGAAATTCATCAGTAAGGTGCCTTCCTATGTTTTTAAAAATGAGAAGCAGAGAGACTTATTGGTGTATTCTAGTAGAATCAGTATGCAGCATGCAGACCAATCAGCCAATCAATCAATATCTACCTCTCTTCCTTGTTTTCTCTTGTAAAGCATCCAGTGGTCTTACTGATTTCATGGCCTTGATCAAACTGAGCAGGTATGGGATTGTGAGCAAGCTGGACAGAGACCTGGAATACATCTAATACCAATCCAGTAAGAAAGTGAAAGAAAAGCTAATAAACTTCCTTTGTCCTCAGATATATTTCACTTACCCTTTTATCTCTGTGAGTGGCTGTATGGTAAAGCTGGGAGATAAGAAGTGTAAAAAGCTGCTTAGGGTTTCACAGCAAATCTATGCTACATCATCAGATGCAGCCTGAACTTTCTCACCTTTGGCCTCTTGGCAAGAGAAAAGAGGAGGTTGGGTTTTGGAGAAGACAATAAGCACTATACTTCCATTTTCTGAGTTCATAATTCAAAACATTTAGAGAGCAATCATGTTTTGGGAAATACTGTGAAAAATCTCTAATCTGTCAGCCCCAAAGCCTCATTCCATACTTGGTGAGAGGAATACCCATAGTTCAGAACCCATGAAAGCTGGTGTGAGACTGCCTGCTTTCTTTACATCAATCAGCACCCAATGCCAAATAACTTAATAGCTGAACACTTACGAGGGCTCTTCGGACACAGCGGCTCCTTCTTCGAATTCTTGAGCTTGTTTGTACCATGGCAGCTTGGCCTCCACTGGAAGTTTTTCTGAGAATTCAGTGCACAGAAACAAAAGAGAAGAGGTTAGAACCAATTTAAAATTTCAAAGAAATGTTCTTTTTTCTTCCCTAGTTCTCAGTTTTGTACTATCAAAAGGTTATGATGTTGATAAGTGTAAATAACAGGATTTTAGATTAATTTCTACCTGTGATAAAAGTTAGATGAAGAAAAGGAAAATCATTTAATAATACTAGTCTCTGTGTATATGAGTCGGCTTCATTATGTTGAAGAATTAAGTCCTTTTATTATGAAAGCCATGCCTCTAGGAGTTCAATGCATATATATATATATATTAAAACATATATATATATATATATATATATATATATATATACACACACATATATATAAAGAATCATCAATGTATCTTTTCACAATTTCCTCTTGAAAAGATAGACTACTATTTACCTTTTAAAACAAAATACAGTGGATTATATTATAATATTTTCATAAATTCTAACTTGTTTTTCTTTTTGGCTAAGTATGATGTATGCCATACTGTAAACAAACAAACATAATTTCCACTCTTAAATTCAGAATATGTTGCTTTAGACATCTGACTCATGCAACATCCACCCAAGGCTTATTGACAATTGGCATATGAGGAACGTGGGGTCCACAAACCATAATTTGACTTGTTTCACATATTCATCTAGCTTTGTTCAAACAATTCAGAATAAACTTTCTAACAACTTCCTGAAAAAAAATTGTGGAGGAGAAAAAGAAAGAGGAAGGTTGTAACTGCTCCAGCAAACATAAATGCCAAGATTCACACTCTGACGTATTTATTAATAGGCCTTTATAATATAAGCCAGTGAAGCTCTATCACCATTTTATAACATATAATTATAAAGATGAAAGAAATGCATCTATATATGCATACACCATAGAATTATATGCCATTTTAATGATGTTTAGATAGCCAGATTCACTACTTAGTTATGAAAATCCAGATTTTATTTCTGATAGTTACCCACAGACTGCTTTTCTTTCTCTGAAGTGGTTGAGTGAAGATGAACAAATGAGGAACTGACTATTTTGGGACCCAATGCCAAATAACTTAATAGCTGAACACTTACGAGGGCTCTTCGGACACAGCGGCTCCTTCTTCGAATTCTTGAGCTTGTTTGTACCATGGCAGCTTGGCCTCCACTGGAAGTTTTTCTGAGAATTCAGTGCACAGAAACAAAGAGAAGAGGTTAGAACCAATTTAAAATTTCAAAGAAATGTTCTTTTTCTTCCCTAGTTCTCAGTTTTGTACTATCAAAAGGTTATGATGTTGATAAGTGTAAATAACAGGATTTTAGATTAATTTCTACCTGTGATAAAAGTTAGATGAAGAAAAGGAAAATCATTTAATAATACTAGTCTCTGTGTATATGAGTCGGCTTCATTATGTTGAAGAATTAAGTCCTTTTATTATGAAAGCCATGCCTCTAGGAGTTCAATGCATATATATATATATATATACACATATATATATATATATATATATATATATATATACACACACATATATATAAAGAATCATCAATGTATCTTTTCACAATTTCCTCTTGAAAAGATAGACTACTATTTACCTTTTAAAACAAAATACAGTGGATTATATTATAATATTTTCATAAATTCTAACTTGTTTTTCTTTTTGGCTAAGTATGATGTATGCCATACTGTAAACAAACAAACATAATTTCCACTCTTAAATTCAGAATATGTTGCTTTAGACATCTGACTCATGCAACATCCACCCAAGGCTTATTGACAATTGGCATATGAGGAACGTGGGGTCCACAAACCATAATTTGACTTGTTTCACATATTCATCTAGCTTTGTTCAAACAATTCAGAATAAACTTTCTAACAACTTCCTGAAAAAAATTGTGGAGGAGAAAAAGAAAGAGGAAGGTTGTAACTGCTCCAGCAAACATAAATGCCAAGATTCACACTCTGACGTATTTATTAATAGGCCTTTATAATATAAGCCAGTGAAGCTCTATCACCATTTTATAACATATAATTATAAAGATGAAAGAAATGCATCTATATATGCATACACCATAGAATTATATGCCATTTTAATGATGTTTAGATAGCCAGATTCACTACTTAGTTATGAAAATCCAGATTTTATTTCTGATAGTTACCCACAGACTGCTTTTCTTTCTCTGAAGTGGTTGAGTGAAGATGAACAAATGAGGAACTGACTATTTTAAGCAAGGGGCATAAAATTTTATCTTCTCTTTGCCACAGCCATTTAGAAGCCAAAGCCAGGGAGAAATGTAAAACTGCCAAAGCCTGAAGGATCTGCTAACGTTCTGAACCCAGCGAAGTGGTTCCAAATATACATACCTCATTTTATAACCAGCCCACCGCTCCAAGATAAAAGACTCGGTGAAGGTACCTAGGATAGTTTGAACCATCCCTGAATTTCAATAATGAAACATTCAGCTTAGCACCAACAGTAGGCTTGTAATACTTAACTATTTTTGAATTGACTGTCAGCTGTATCCATGGCCATTGATCCTCCTAGGATCCTAAGAACTGACGATAATATTTTAGAAAACTTACTAGGCCAGGCAGTGGATTACAGACATAGATTTATTCAAATTTTCCTTTCAAATTATTCTGGAATCCAATTCATGTTAATTTTTAATTAAAAAATTCAACATAAAAAGCAACAGCTTTTTGTTGTCATTATATTAATTTGAAATATGAGGCTTCCTGGTGTAGTTCATGCTTTTAGCAAAGCTGACAGTTTGATTTGCTGCCTTTTTTTTAACTGAAGCTCAACTGGTTTACAACATTGAATTAGTTTCAAGTGTATAGCAAGGTGATTCAGCGATATATAAACATATATATATTTATTAATTGATTTCTTTGAGGCCTCTCCTCTTTTTACTTGATGAATCTTACTGCCTTGTTTTCAGCAGCAAGCAATGTGGATAGTATTTCCTCAATATCTCTATGATATATCCCTTCAAGCAAATAAATCTTTGTTTCAGCAGCAGTCTTCCATTAATTTTCTGACCCATGGCACACTCTGACGTATTTATTAATAGGCCTTTATAATATAAGCCAGTGAAGCTCTATCACCATTTTATAACATATAATTATAAAGATGAAAGAAATGCATCTATATATGCATACACCATAGAATTATATGCCATTTTAATGATGTTTAGATAGCCAGATTCACTACTTAGTTATGAAAATCCAGATTTTATTTCTGATAGTTACCCACAGACTGCTTTTCTTTCTCTGAAGTGGTTGAGTGAAGATGAACAAATGAGGAACTGACTATTTTAAGCAAGGGGCATAAAATTTTATCTTCTCTTTGCCACAGCCATTTAGAAGCCAAAGCCAGGGAGAAATGTAAAACTGCCAAAGCCTGAAGGATCTGCTAACGTTCTGAACCCAGCGAAGTGGTTCCAAATATACATACCTCATTTTATAACCAGCCCACCGCTCCAAGATAAAAGACTCGGTGAAGGTACCTAGGATAGTTTGAACCATCCCTGAATTTCAATAATGAAACATTCAGCTTAGCACCAACAGTAGGCTTGTAATACTTAACTATTTTTGAATTGACTGTCAGCTGTATCCATGGCCATTGATCCTCCTAGGATCCTAAGAACTGACGATAATATTTTAGAAAACTTACTAGGCCAGGCAGTGGATTACAGACATAGATTTATTCAAATTTTCCTTTCAAATTATTCTGGAATCCAATTCATGTTAATTTTTAATTAAAAAATTCAACATAAAAAGCAACAGCTTTTTGTTGTCATTATATTAATTTGAAATATGAGGCTTCCTGGTGTAGTTCATGCTTTTAGCAAAGCTGACAGTTTGATTTGCTGCCTTTTTTTTAACTGAAGCTCAACTGGTTTACAACATTGAATTAGTTTCAAGTGTATAGCAAGGTGATTCAGCGATATATAAACATATATATATTTATTAATTGATTTCTTTGAGGCCTCTCCTCTTTTTACTTGATGAATCTTACTGCCTTGTTTTCAGCAGCAAGCAATGTGGATAGTATTTCCTCAATATCTCTATGATATATCCCTTCAAGCAAATAAATCTTTGTTTCAGCAGCAGTCTTCCATTAATTTTCTGACCCAGGAGAGAATGACATCAGTATGTAGTGCTTAAAGGAAAATTGCAAGCAAAACCATTGGAAAGACTTTTCGAAACAGTTAAGTCCATGTAGTAGAGTCTAAGTTACAAGGAATAGTTACGAAGAACACTTGGGATACTTAAAAAATATTCCAATGAGTCGAAAACAGCACTGCATATCCACGACCATGACAAGACTGGTTACAGAGCCGTATCAACTTACCTTTGGGCTTATAGCAGGGAGTGGGTATGATGCATTCCTCTTTTATGTGAGGCTTGGTTTTGGGGCTACAGCCTCCAGTGTGCATGTCCCGATGGTCAATGCAGAGGACCACACGGTACCGGAGGCCCTGGCCACACGTCACTGTGCACTGGAAGAAGAAGGCAAGAAAGGAGACTCATAGGCAAAGCCTTGTTTCCTTTTCTTCATTTCCCACCTGAGACTTTTTAAAGGGCTGCTTTTACAGAAGGATTCCTGGTGGCTTTATACCACTTCTCACTAGTCATGGGATCTTGGCTCTATTTCGCTATTTTGGGGTGAAGCAGGTTGAACATGAAATAACTTGCGATTTCTTCGCTTTGGATCACTCAGTCAGCCTTTCTTAAACACACACTGTGTACAAAGCACTAAGCCAAGCAGCAAAGAAAAGGAGAAAAGAAATTATAGAGTGTGCCCGAGATTGCACGTTAATTTTATTTAGTTCCTTTGCTAATGACTGCTCGGTTCAAAGTATGGAAAACACAAGCTCCCATGTAGACATTGAATGTTTTTAACTTACATCATAGCTAATTTATATTGCAGCGTGGCTGATCCAATTGATAACAGTGACATGGAAAAAACATTAAAAGGCACTGGTCCAATGGCCAGATGTAGACAGCCCTGCCAGTGGACGTACATGCACGGGAGCAGTCTAGATAGAGAGAGATGTCACAGCTCCAGTCTGCTGCCCCAATGCCACAGGCCATGCGAGTAACCTTTGGTCATCTCTGTAGCTGAGGGGGTACCTTTTCATGTCATGTCCTTCTCTTTTGCCATTTCACACGCCTTATGGCACTAGTAGCCAGGAGCCCCCCGTAACATTTTATGTTTAAGCTGCTGCAGTGTGTTCCCTAATGTCCAGACTGTTTTCATTTTAATTAATGGCACGTCACCTCCATTCTAATTATGTTGCTACTTTCATTTTTTTTCAATGCACAATAAACAGGTTACACCTTCATTCACTGAAGACACTACTTTGGACATAGACAACATATAAGACATAAAAAATGAAACCAAACGTTTGGTCTGCTGCGCTCAACCATCAGAACAGCTTACCTAACGACAAGCTCATTCGGCCTCAATTACTGACAGCAGACACTTGCTTCCCCTCATTCCTTAAGAGAACAAGTGACAGTGGCTTCTTAAAGTCACTTGAAGAAAATCGTGAGCGTGTGTGTGTGCGTATGTATGCATTTTTTTCTGCTCATGTACTTTTGGCTGTGCTCCGCGTGGGGTAAGCCTATTACAGGGGTTACACAGGTAGACATCTAGACGCCTCAAGAGGAGAAGCGGGGAGCGGCCCAAGGTAGCCAGTGGGGGGATGATGAGGAGAGGGAAGAAAGGACTTACTCTCCTAATGAACAAAGAAAGAAGGCACAGTTACCGGAGACCACTCCTGTGCCAGCCATTTAGGGCAGTCAAAAATGTTGCAGGGCTGCACGGTGGGCATCTTAGGGGTGTACATGCATTTCCACTCTTCCGCTGAGCTGACATGCCCCTGGATGTCCTCCTCCACACAGGAAACCGCCCGGCTCTGGATGCCCCCCCCACACGAGGAGGAACACGCGGTCCACGGGGTGGCCTCCCACCTACAGAAGCAAGGGGAGTCATCAGGGCAGACCCGCACACTGCCCACCTCCTGCGTGAGCTTCCCAACCACCCCCTCCCGCATGCCCTTTGGGCAATTGGGCTCTGAGACGCTGCGCCCGGGAGAACTGAAGGCCAACTTCTGCCCGAAGTCTGATGCGTCAGCGAGGATTGATTCAACGCTGGCGAAAGGGCTCTGCAAACCTTGCAGCTCTATACAAATGTAAGAAGTTACTCTTCGAGAACTATCTACAAGGCTCTCTGTGGGGTCCTTAACCTCCTCAAAAGAGGGCCCTTCAATCCTTCTTCTTATAATTTCAATATATATTATCTGTGTGCGTGTATCTGCGCAGGGGTATGTGGGTACGTATATATAATATCTATAGTATTTTATATGTTATAAATATATTTTTACATCTGTCTAATATCTAATATCTATCTAAATATCTATCTCAAGACTAAAACTGGTTAATCAATTAACTCTAATAGTTTTGTACCTGGGATTATACTTGATTTTCAGGTAATACATTGTTACTTTGTTCTAAGTCATTTCAGTCATGTCTGACTCTTTGTGATCCCATGGACTGTAGCCCTCCTGGCTCCTCTGCCCATGGGATTCTCCAGGCAAGAATACTGGACTGGGTTGCCATTTCCTCCTCCAGGGGATACTTTATAACATAGCTTCTGGATACTTTTACATGAGAAGGTCATGAAAGATCAAGGTAAAAGTAAACACCCTTTCTCTTATGGTCATCGACTTTGGGACTACATGGATTGAGTTGAATTCTGATGTTCAAGTTGTAGCATCATTAAGGAGCTAAAGTGTTACTGTAGGCATCACCTAACTGTTCCCTAGCTGTTGGGGAGTGGGGTCGGGGGATTGGCAGCACTCCCCCATTAAAGAATTCCTGGAATTGTGAAGAAGTTTGGCTTTGGTTCATTGGCTCATGGCACTGAAATCTACAGAATCAGTAAAGTAAGGGAAAAATAACAGTATTGTCAACAGCATTTAAGAGAATTTCATTGATCTTTCAGATCTCTTCATAGCTCTGATGCATTTGAGACTAGAGGCAGAGGGAGATCTTTGCCTGATTCTTTTCTTTTTTTAGGTTTAGAGAATGTCAAATTTTTAAAAACAGAAACACAGGAACTAGGTTTCTCTTCCTTACATATATAATCTGCTTGTTGATGAGAACTGCCAAGGAATTTAAGAGTTCTCTTAGAATTATGAGAGAGATCATTTAAATGAGAGAAAAACAAAATGTTACCAAGTCGATACACTTGAATAGTTAAATTACAAAATACTGCATAGGCTTGCCATGGAGGTGTGACTTATTCGCTCTACAAATCTCATGTGCATTGTGCACCTGATTTCTCTCTGGCATGAGCTTGGATAAAGTGTGTTTCCCACTTACAGAGAATTTTCCTCCACATTTCTCTGTCCTGTTCAGGTCTAGGCAACAACTGTTTTCTCCACTGCCAACAGGCTAAACATGCTTCCAAATACAATATTTTCCTATGCATATTTCCCCAGGAGACACATAAGAAAATGTTATTATGGGGAAACTGAGGCCCTCTGTTTACTCCTTTGGAGACTCTCTGTTCCCTTTCGAGAGAAGGAAGAAGCTCTGTAGAGTTTCTCTTCCAAAAGGGTGAGAACAATTCTCATTTGTTTGCATGTAAGTCTCTGGAGAGGTGGAAGTGGGTCACAGGTCTGATTCAGACTAAAATGGGGCTGAACATATAAGCACCAAATTCACATTAGACTCTATTTGACAGTGAACGGGAATATGTTTTAAATGGAGATTGAATCTCTTAGAATATTAAGATGGCAGAAAAAGAGCACGGTTCTTAATTGGCTCTCTAACATCCCTAAATTTGACCCTTCTAAAGAGAGAGTGATTAATTTCTGTCTCAACACTTGGACGTAATCCATGGTGTAATTTCATAAACAGTGAAAGTATCCTTTTCATTGTCTGTGATCACGGAAAGACAAGTGATGTGAATATTATTCCAGGTATTTCTAGTACAGTCCCAGCATTCAACCATAGTTCTATATGTTCAAAACCATATTCTTGCATATGAATAGGATTATGTGTACTTTCAAAGCAAAATATCTTGGTACTTTAAAGAAAGTATAACGAAGCACTGAGAGGATATCAGTTAGGATATCTTAAAACAGGGACAAGGTAAGTATTTGGAAAAAAAATATATCCAAGACTTTTGCCCTGGAAGAACAACAGATGAGGTCATATATTTGAACTCTTTTGGTGTTTAATTTTTAAAGTCTGCTGTATTTAGTTTAACAAGTTGTCAAAATTAATGATTATGTGGTAAACTGGCATATATTAATTATAACTTAAAGATAATTCATCAGACTATGTTCTTAAATTATATCCAGATATGAGCTATAGTCAAAGACTGAAAGCAAGAAAAAACAATCTAAAAATCATTAATTGGGTTAATGCCTACATTTATGGTCTTAAATCCATTTACATAATTTCAGAAAGTAAAGTCTCTGTCATCAGTAAGTAGTTGTCCTCTGAGAAATCCTCCACATTTCTCTGTCCTGTTCAGGTCTAGGCAACAACTGTTTTCTCCACTGCCAACAGGCTAAACATGCTTCCAAATACAATATTTTCCTATGCATATTTCCCCAGGAGACACATAAGAAAATGTTATTATGGGGAAACTGAGGCCCTCTGTTTACTCCTTTGGAGACTCTCTGTTCCCTTTCGAGAGAAGGAAGAAGCTCTGTAGAGTTTCTCTTCCAAAAGGGTGAGAACAATTCTCATTTGTTTGCATGTAAGTCTCTGGAGAGGTGGAAGTGGGTCACAGGTCTGATTCAGACTAAAATGGGGCTGAACATATAAGCACCAAATTCACATTAGACTCTATTTGACAGTGAACGGGGAATATGTTTTTAAATGGACATTTAATCTCTTAGAATATTAAGATGTCATAAAAAGAGCACGTTTCTTAATTGGCTCTCTAACATCCCTAAATTTGACCCTTCTAAAGAGAGAGTGATTAATTTCTGTCTCAACACTTGGACGTAATCCATGGTGTAATTTCATAAACAGTGAAAGTATCCTTTTCATTGTCTGTGATCACGGAAAGACAAGTGATGTGAATATTATTCCAGGTATTTCTAGTACAGTCCCAGCATTCAACCATAGTTCTATATGTTCAAAACCATATTCTTGCATATGAATAGGATTATGTGTACTTTCAAAGCAAAATATCTTGGTACTTTAAAGAAAGTATAACGAAGCACTGAGAGGATATCAGTTAGGATATCTTAAAACAGGGACAAGGTAAGTTTTTGGGAAAAAAAATATATCCAAGACTTTTGCCCTGGAAGAACAACAGATGAGGTCATATATTTGAACTCTTTTGGTGTTTAATTTTTAAAGTCTGCTGTATTTAGTTTAACAAGTTGTCAAAATTAATGATTATGTGGTAAACTGGCATATATTAATTATAACTTAAAGATAATTCATCAGACTATGTTCTTAAATTATATCCAGATATGAGCTATAGTCAAAGACTGAAAGCAAGAAAAAACAATCTAAAAATCATTAATTGGGTTAATGCCTACATTTATGGTCTTAAATCCATTTACATAATTTCAGAAAGTAAAGTCTCTGTCTTGATCAGTAAGTAGTTGTCCTCTGAGAAATATTTTTGAGTCTTAATTCTTCTTAAGAAAATGTATTCCTAGAAATAGCTTCCATTTACTAAGGCTTTCACACTAAAGCAGAATATCTAACTTTAAAATTAATTTAGTAACTGCAGTGCATGGGCTAAGAAAAACAGTCTGTCTACTTTCTAGCTGTCTTTCTCCATTGTGATGCATGGACAGGTTGAACTGTGCGTAAGACAGGCTACAAACAAACATACAGGAGGTTGATCTCAACCTATCATTGAGAAGACTGAGCTTCAGGCACTCGGGGGACATCTGAGTATATAAGAAATCAAGTTTGACTTAAGATAGGCATTAGTCACACCAGAGAAATATTAAGCAGGAGAGATTATAGATACAAGCAGTTGAAGACTGCCATTACAGGAAAAACATCAACTTGATGTTCTCGCTTGTGACCCTGACCATGCCTTTATCTCAGAACACGTGGCCTTCTTACAAATACTTACTTTGCAGATACAGGGGTTGAGATCAAATGAAATATTGATTCATTTAAATTAATCTTGCTCTATTTTTCATTCCATTTTTTTTTTTTTCAAGCTTGGTTCTGGATCAAACCAGCAAAAGGATACAACAATATCATTCTGAAGTCAAAGTCATTTATTGCCTTTATCAGTATAGTCACAGGAAAATGGGAGAGAGTTGATGGATAGCTAGCTCCTTAGTGAAAAGAAAAAAACTTTTAAAAAGCCAAACAATTATACATAGCATTAATCAAGTGCCCCTTTCTATATGCTACCGTTAAACTGGTGAAAAGTGAATTTTCTAAAGGACTTTTGCCCTGAAACAACAGATGGTCATATATTTGAACTCTTTTGGTGTTTAATTTAAAGTCTGCTGTATTTAGTTTAACAAGTTGTCAAAATTAATGATTATGTGGTAAACTGGCATATATTAATTATAACTTAAAGATAATTCATCAGACTATGTTCTTAAATTATATCCAGATATGAGCTATAGTCAAAGACTGAAAGCAAGAAAAAACAATCTAAAAATCATTAATTGGGTTAATGCCTACATTTATGGTCTTAAATCCATTTACATAATTTCAGAAAGTAAAGTCTCTGTCTTGATCAGTAAGTAGTTGTCCTCTGAGAAATATTTTTGAGTCTTAATTCTTCTTAAGAAAATGTATTCCTAGAAATAGCTTCCATTTACTAAGGCTTTCACACTAAAGCAGAATATCTAACTTTAAAATTAATTTAGTAACTGCAGTGCATGGGCTAAGAAAAACAGTCTGTCTACTTTCTAGCTGTCTTTCTCCATTGTGATGCATGGACAGGTTGAACTGTGCGTAAGACAGGCTACAAACAAACATACAGGAGGTTGATCTCAACCTATCATTGAGAAGACTGAGCTTCAGGCACTCGGGGGACATCTGAGTATATAAGAAATCAAGTTTGACTTAAGATAGGCATTAGTCACACCAGAGAAATATTAAGCAGGAGAGATTATAGATACAAGCAGTTGAAGACTGCCATTACAGGAAAAACATCAACTTGATGTTCTCGCTTGTGACCCTGACCATGCCTTTATCTCAGAACACGTGGCCTTCTTACAAATACTTACTTTGCAGATACAGGGGTTGAGATCAAATGAAATATTGATTCATTTAAATTAATCTTGCTCTATTTTTCATTCCATTTTTTTTTTTTTCAAGCTTGGTTCTGGATCAAACCAGCAAAAGGATACAACAATATCATTCTGAAGTCAAAGTCATTTATTGCCTTTATCAGTATAGTCACAGGAAAATGGGAGAGAGTTGATGGATAGCTAGCTCCTTAGTGAAAAGAAAAAAACTTTTAAAAAGCCAAACAATTATACATAGCATTAATCAAGTGCCCCTTTCTATATGCTACCGTTAAACTGGTGAAAAGTGAATTCCAGGACAGTCATTGGAAGAACTTAAGTAGAGGCTGGATAACAACTTGCACTGGTGTGTGTGTATTGGAATGCATATGCTGTAAATACACATATATGCATACTTGTATAAATGCATGTGTTTACATATGTGTGGTGAATGGGTGTGATGAGTGGGGAAGAGGTAGATATTGAAGCATCCCTGGTGAGCTGGACTAAAAGACCTCAAGGTCCCTTTTTGTATTTCAATTCATTAAGCATTTGAAGATTTCAAACTTTGCTTTATTTTACAGTTCAGAATATAATAACTTTCTAAGCTTTGCTTAGGTTGAGATTGTGCAAATCACCATGGATTATTTCCAACTATTTGGGATCTGAATTAAACCTTGGATTCTAAACAGCAGCTGTATACTTAAAGTCCCAATGAATGAAGAGAATAAAACAAAGGTCTTGCTTAGCCCAGGGGTTGCTTCATACCCAAGTCTAATTCCTGCTCTCAGGGGGTGTGCTTCCAATGTGGCAGGCAATCTACTCAGTAACTAGAGTATTTTTCAGCTTCCTCAGTTTTCTTATGAATATATTAATAAAAACAACAAGTTTTGTTTTTAAGGTTTCTCAGTTATTTTAGTGATATTTTCTAGATTTAGGAAATACTGTAATTGAAAAAAGCAACACAGTGCATGCAGTTTTCTGTTTTGGAGAAAATAAAACTCCCCTCCCCATCAAATGTTCTGAACAATAAGGATATGAAAAAACTGCCTTTTTGTATTTAATTATAATTTCTTTGAAACAAAAAGAAGGATATCCAAAGCCCCTGTGCAGAGTAATATCACATCTGGAATTCCACATTTGCGGTATTAGGATAATAATTCAGGCAATGTTTGTTTAACAGTTAGCAACAGTGCTTTAATGACTAGGGTCCTATTGCAGAGGAAACACAGAAAAGGACAAAGGGAGTGAAGAGAAAGACATAACATAAACCCATACACTGTATCTAATCAGAGTGAATTCCTGTGTCCACTGCAATGTAATGTGATCCCATCTTAAATAGGGTTTTTGAATGACAAGCTTACAGTCTGAGCAGACCAGTATTATTCAAAAACAGAGCTCAGGAAGGACTGCAAAATATACTATCTACTATCTTATTTCTATAGAAAAACAGAATATCTATAATATATATATTTAAAAGAAGCAAAAGATTGATTTACTAACTCTAGCATCAGTATGATTGATTTACGTACCGAGGAAGGGGATGGTAGATGTCATAAGGCATGATCTGCTTGTATCCGTCACTGTTAGGAACAATAATGCCAACCCTCTGAGTAGAAGGTACACACAATAAAATAAACACTAAATGATTACATTATACAATTGTTTAGACAAATGCAAAATAACATTAGTAAATTGTCTCTAAGAAAACAACACTACAACAATTCAGTATCTTTATGATGACATCTGTCTGAGGATGGGGCAAGTCGTTTGAAAGGGCACCGTTTGCTATAATTAGTTCTCTGATCCAAGCAGGAAATACCAGTGGAAAGGGTGGTGGCAAGAAAACTTGGCACCTCATCATTAACTATGACACAATAAGCTCATAAATGTGCTTTAATTCCCCCAATTATACATCCTATGAGGTCATTATCATCATCATCATTAATGTTACTTCCAGATGCTCACCCAAGTAGGTTTATAGTTACTGCCTCCCTCCTGATGAGAGAGCTATAAGTAAGAGTATGGACCTGGGACTTGACAATACTATGTAATGTGCATTAGTAAACAGGTCAGGCAGATCTCTTGGCAGATCTAAGGATCTGAGCAAAATCTGGAGAGTAGCCACATGGTGATTTTACAAAGGGAAGGGGAATGAGAGAACACAGTAGGCAACTATCGACAAAAGCACATTCCCTACCAAAATAAAGGTAGGGTAGGTTAAAATGAGGTAATACAGATGAAAGATCACTTTTTGTGGTCTAGAAAATGTGACATGGTGCTACCTGGTGGTGGTTGTGATTGTTTTTTTGTTTTTTTTTTTTTGTATTTTTGCTGTTATCTTTTTTTTCTTTTGCCTCTAAGTCATCATTTTTATTTTTCATCCATCTTTGTTCTTTGGCCTATGTGGGCCTCCTATCACAGTGGCCTCTCTCATTGCAGAGCACCAGCTCTGGGCACATGTACTCCAGAGCACTGGCTCATAATTGGACACACTGGTCCAGCTGCTCCACAGCATGTGGGATCATTCTGGGCCAGGGATCAAATCAGTGCCCCTTTCACTGCAAGGTGGACTCTTTACCCACTGGACCATTAGGGAAGCCCTTATGATTGTTTTGATTGTTGTTGTACATCTAGTGCTCTGGGAAACCAGTGAGATTTAAAGATAAACACTAAAGGGAGCCATAAGAAATGGTATTTTAGGCTGCATGGCTAATAGAGTCACAAGAAATGATACTGTAGACTATGTGGGAGTCCTCAGAGGCCTTTGGGACTCTAACAAAGTACTAGAACCTACCTCATCGATTTCAAGTAAAGGCTCTCATTGACAAAACTTGCTTCGTGCTGAGTCACCTAGCTTGTGGAAGATTTATGACTTGTGAATCTCAGATAAAAGGGTTAGTGCAGCAGGCTCTCCATCAAGAGTAGGAGACAGAGAGCTCAGTTCATGGGATGTCATGTATTTGCTGGGGCAATGGAGGATAAGTCGTGAGCGGAAGACACTTTAAAACTGACAAATGATAGCAAGTTCCTTTTCCGAATACTGAAGGAAATCATGTATTCTATTCTGGAATGAATGGATGAGTATATATTTACATCTGTATAATCAATAAAAATGTTTATATTCAAATAAACATAGTGACTCACTTAGATCTCATCCTTTGATATAGAATGATCTAGTATGTTCTTTTAATATGGCTAGCAAACCTAGGCTTTGGGTAGAGAAGAGTTAGCTAGGTATACTATGGAACAGAAAGATAAAAATAGCAATGCTGGATCTCATGACACATAAAGAGGAAAAAGGGAGTAATAAAAAGGGTGCTTCCTGGAGAGATTACTAAAAGGTAAGGGAAAAATTAAGTTTGAAAGAAAATGGGAAATAAATATTTGAATATAGGTATTTCTTCCCAAGAGGTACAAATACTGGAGAATTAATTTACTTATATCAACTAAATAAACTTTAAAGCAAATTGAAACTAAAGACTGAATTTTCTTTAGTTTATTTGTATGACTAAAGGTATTCACTTATATGACTTAGTTTTCATGGTGGATGTATGTGCATTACCCTTCAGTAACAATGTTCATGAAAATTAATGCTGTCTTTTGAGGAAGCTCAAAATTCTGCAGCTCTAACAACTACAAGAATGAGATGAACATTAACATTACATTTTTCTCTGTGTTTTTCCAAGATGGAGAAACTTCCTATTGTTTTAGGCCTTATTTTGACAAGAAATCAGATGTGAAAGGTTAATCCTGTCTTTTGTTAGAATCATGTGATCACGTTCCAATAATTCTGCCTCATCGTTAAGGAAGTTTTCTTTCTAAAAGAACTGTTTTTGATAGAATTCCAACCTTGCTAAGTTCTTCTAATAACCTGGGTCTGATAGTAGTTAATTTAGGACTGTATAGAATTGGCTTTGCAGTTATATTTTTTTGTAACTCTAGTATCTTTGCTTTGCCTGTATCCAGATCTAATGTAGAAATGCATATAGCTGCCTTCGTTCCTGAAAAGATTTATAGCTACGATTTGTCATTCTTAATATTAGAATGAACTGTTACAGACCTCTGCCAACTGATTTATCAGCTGATGATATTTAGAATGGAAGCAGTAATATTGAAGGAGACAGGCTAGAAGAAAAGAAGGGAAAAAAGAGGGAGGTATAGAATTCAAGATGTTGGGTTTTGCCTTGGACTGATGTAGAAATCATGTTTTTGTTTGAACAGGAGCTTTAAACCTGAATTCAGCAAAACTATAGCTATATTTGTCTTTCTATGGCACAGGTCATGGTGAAGACTCATAAAATGACTCCATGCCACCTGTGAAAACAGAAAGATATCAAAACAATGGTGCTCTGTCCAGTCCTATTAATGCATATTCATGTGCATGGGCTCTGCTCTCTCTTGGGGTTCATGCCATGGCCCTGGCCTTTCACCACACTGTCACAGAGGGTCAGTCAGTGCTGCCTAACCTCAACTTTCCACTGCTTAGTCTTAAGGCACTTTATCTTTTTCTTAGGCAAAGTGTGCTTACTGAATAATGATGAAAAAGAATGCCATTTAGGGACTTTTAAGAAATTCTTTCTGTGTTTAGGTCTTGCTTTGCATGTGGATGTGTGTGGATACAAGTATATGTCTGTATTCCGACGTGTGTCTGAATATATATGGGGTAGGGAAGGAGGCAAAAATGATTTTAAAAAATGATTGCAAAAGCAAAAATATAGTGAACAGTTGGTTTCAGAGTAAAACCACTCATTCTCCATTGCCTTCACAATCCTGACCACTCATGTACCTTTGGTACATGACAGTGACCTGATTCCATCTAAAGTTTCCCCAAATGAGGGGCCACCAAAGGAAGAAGAGAAAATGAAGATGAAATAAGGGTCACCCTGGTGGTGTAAGCAGAAAGAAGACATTGTATGTCATCCTCTCAAAACCCACCCTGTGCTCAACTGTCCAATGACAGGAGAAGGCTTCCTGTTATGACAAACTCATGGAATGAAATATTATGCAGTATATTACATGGAGCCTTTTGAACCATTTTTCTAATGACATGGAAAATATATAAATGTAATGTCAACTGAAAAAAACCAGTACAAAATAGAATGGGCAATGCAATCCACAATACAAAGAAAATTCATATATTCATATATTGTCTATATAATCATTTCTGTAAAGTCATATGTAGGTGTGTACAAATACATTAGGAAAGGACTAAAAGAAGTTGTCAATTCCTGATGCTTGGATTTCAAGTGTGTTTTTCCTTCTTTCTTCTTATGTTTCTCTGTTTTTAGGAATTAGAACATTTAAGTAAAACAAAATTCAGTTCTGAGAAAGCCAAAGACAGAAACATGTGAAAACAGAAAGATATCAAAACAATGGTGCTCTGTCCAGTCCTATTAATGCATATTCATGTGCATGGGCTCTGCTCTCTCTTGGGGTTCATGCCATGGCCCTGGCCTTTCACCACACTGTCACAGAGGGTCAGTCAGTGCTGCCTAACCTCAACTTTCCACTGCTTAGTCTTAAGGCACTTTATCTTTTTCTTAGGCAAAGTGTGCTTACTGAATAATGATGAAAAAGAATGCCATTTAGGGACTTTTAAGAAATTCTTTCTGTGTTTAGGTCTTGCTTTGCATGTGGATGTGTGTGGATACAAGTATATGTCTGTATTCCGACGTGTGTCTGAATATATATGGGGTAGGGAAGGAGGCAAAAATGATTTTAAAAAATGATTGCAAAAGCAAAAATATAGTGAACAGTTGGTTTCAGAGTAAAACCACTCATTCTCCATTGCCTTCACAATCCTGACCACTCATGTACCTTTGGTACATGACAGTGACCTGATTCCATCTAAAGTTTCCCCAAATGAGGGGCCACCAAAGGAAGAAGAGAAAATGAAGATGAAATAAGGGTCACCCTGGTGGTGTAAGCAGAAAGAAGACATTGTATGTCATCCTCTCAAAACCCACCCTGTGCTCAACTGTCCAATGACAGGAGAAGGCTTCCTGTTATGACAAACTCATGGAATGAAATATTATGCAGTATATTACATGGAGCCTTTTGAACCATTTTTCTAATGACATGGAAAATATATAAATGTAATGTCAACTGAAAAAAACCAGTACAAAATAGAATGGGCAATGCAATCCACAATACAAAGAAAATTCATATATTCATATATTGTCTATATAATCATTTCTGTAAAGTCATATGTAGGTGTGTACAAATACATTAGGAAAGGACTAAAAGAAGTTGTCAATTCCTGATGCTTGGATTTCAAGTGTGTTTTTCCTTCTTTCTTCTTATGTTTCTCTGTTTTTAGGAATTAGAACATTTAAGTAAAACAAAATTCAGTTCTGAGAAAGCCAAAGACAGAAACATGTGAAAGCACGATATAAATGGATGAAATGAAGCTGTCATCTCAATTCCCATGTGTCACTTCAAGATGACAGAGTCTGTCCTGAAACCATCTCAGAAGCTATTTTAGAATAATATCCCTGACTTTAAAGATCAAACCATATTCAGGCTCACACTGCTCATGCGGTGTAAATCCCTCTTCCCAAGGAAAACCCTACTATAACTGTTAACTCCATGAGCATCTAAATTTGCCAGGTTCTGGGTTCATGGAAATGAATCATAAGGAGCCACTTTCATGGCTTCGACACTCCCTTTCTGTGTGTCTCTCACGACCTCTTGCCCCTCCTCCGAGGCTGCAGAGCCTCATTTCGGACGTCCTGACAGCAAGATGTGCTCTCAGTTCGTCAGAGTGTGTTCAGACAATTCATTATCTTCTCCTGCAGACAGACTGCCTCGTCTTCTGTGATCACATTTCAGAACACTGCCATCCCCCTCACCCAGGCTGGGTACGATGGGACATCGTTTTTTTCTCTTTCCCGTATTCCCTACAGGCGCCGAATTCCTCCAGTCACGATGTCTGCCAAATATATCTCTGTGACATGAATGTAGGCCCCTTAGCATTAGTCTCCTTAACAGATGTCTCTGCCTGCAGGCATCGCCTGCTCCAATCTAGCTCATTGTTGTCACAGAAGCCAATGCCTTCTTTCCCAGTGATGTCCATAACACCCAGTGAAATCAAGTACTACCTCTACTAAGGCCTGTCCTTATTTTCCCCCTCAGCATCTAGCCAGACAATTCCCTGTTCCTCGTCCAAATGCCTGTATCACAAGCGCCCTCATTACTACTAACTGTGTACTAACTTTTAACCATGTATACGTTTCCTTTAGTTTAGCCCTATGGGGCAAAATTCACATTGGAGTGCCCTGTACAGAGGCAATTCGTAAATAATCAGCCAAAGAAATTATGCCATTGATGTGCAGACACGAAAGCAAGTTGTACCCCTAGCTTCTCAAATGAAATCAAGCAAATGAACAAGATTAAAGAAACTCTCTGACGAGCTGCACTAAAGATGGCACATCTCTTTAGTTTCACTCCTTGCCTTTTAGTAGCTCTGCCATCTGTGTGAGGGACAGGCTGCTTTAGAGGGTGGTTTGGCTGCTCTGGCAGGCAGAGGTAATTGGGTGACCTGGGGCAGAGGTAATTGCTCACACTGACAGAGTCTGTCCTAAAATGCGAATAATATCCCTGACTTTAAAGATCAAACCATATTCAGGCTCACACTGCTCATGCGGTGTAAATCCCTCTTCCCAAGGAAAACCCTACTATAACTGTTAACTCCATGAGCATCTAAATTTGCCAGGTTCTGGGTTCATGGAAATGAATCATAAGGAGCCACTTTCATGGCTTCGACACTCCCTTTCTGTGTGTCTCTCACGACCTCTTGCCCCTCCTCCGAGGCTGCAGAGCCTCATTTCGGACGTCCTGACAGCAAGATGTGCTCTCAGTTCGTCAGAGTGTGTTCAGACAATTCATTATCTTCTCCTGCAGACAGACTGCCTCGTCTTCTGTGATCACATTTCAGAACACTGCCATCCCCCTCACCCAGGCTGGGTACGATGGGACATCGTTTTTTTCTCTTTCCCGTATTCCCTACAGGCGCCGAATTCCTCCAGTCACGATGTCTGCCAAATATATCTCTGTGACATGAATGTAGGCCCCTTAGCATTAGTCTCCTTAACAGATGTCTCTGCCTGCAGGCATCGCCTGCTCCAATCTAGCTCATTGTTGTCACAGAAGCCAATGCCTTCTTTCCCAGTGATGTCCATAACACCCAGTGAAATCAAGTACTACCTCTACTAAGGCCTGTCCTTATTTTCCCCCTCAGCATCTAGCCAGACAATTCCCTGTTCCTCGTCCAAATGCCTGTATCACAAGCGCCCTCATTACTACTAACTGTGTACTAACTTTTAACCATGTA
This sequence comes from Tragulus kanchil, assembly GCA_022376925.1. NCBI lineage: Eukaryota > Metazoa > Chordata > Mammalia > Artiodactyla > Tragulidae > Tragulus > Tragulus kanchil. The sequence goes on along the minus strand of JAIOJX010000023.1, from coordinate 122,021,161 downwards.
TACGTTTCCTTTAGTTTAGCCCTATGGGGCAAAATTCACATTGGAGTGCCCTGTACAGAGGCAATTCGTAAATAATCAGCCAAAGAAATTATGCCATTGATGTGCAGACACGAAAGCAAGTTGTACCCCTAGCTTCTCAAATGAAATCAAGCAAATGAACAAGATTAAAGAAACTCTCTGACGAGCTGCACTAAAGATGGCACATCTCTTTAGTTTCACTCCTTGCCTTTTAGTAGCTCTGCCATCTGTGTGAGGGACAGGCTGCTTTAGAGGGTGGTTTGGCTGCTCTGGCAGGCAGAGGTAATTGGGTGACCTGGGGCAGAGGAAGACAGGTGAATGGCAACTGTGTTTGTAAACTGCTTGGCTCAACTCTGTATCTCTTCCATTGGGCGTCTCCCAGAAACATCCATGACAGTTTTTTAAGAAATCTCTTCTGTGTTTGGCTCATGTGCCTTTTCAGAGAGCATGCTGTTTTGTAACTGTGCAACTCAAGTACCCCTGGGCAGTGTTGTGGTCGAGACCCTAGGTGACTTTGTCTTCATCATGGCACCAAGCACAGAACATGGCACAGGATTGAAACTCAGTTAAAAAAAAAAAAAAAAGAATGAATGAAATTGTGGGTGATAGAAACAGTTTTGGCACAGAAGAGACTAATTCATCTTCTCTCAACAACTCCAGGGTAATAGCAACCAATCTCTTCCTAAGCAACTGTTTAGAATGAGGCCAGGAGAAATAGGAAAAAGCTGGAAGACTCTCAGTCACTTGCTTTTTCATGAGTGGCAGAATACAAAGGATCTTGGCATAATGAAGACAGGGATCCCCTCAGGAATTAGGAGATGGAAGTTTTGTTCTCCACTCTGTCAATTCTCTTTCTGGGTGACTTAAGAGTGCATTCCATTTGATCTTCTGCATTAGTCTTCTGCAAAATCAAAGTACTGGATGAAATCAGGAGGTTTTTTTTTTTTTTTTTTTTTTTTTGCCTCTAAGTCATCGTTTATTTTTCATCCATCTTTATTCTTTGGCCTGTGTGGGTCTCCCATTGCCGTGGCCTCTCTCACTGCAGAGCACTGGCTCCGGGCCCATGCGCTCCAGAGTGCTGGCTCGTAATTGGACACACTGACCCAGCCATTCCTTGGCATGTGGGATCTTCCTGGGCCAGGGATTGAACCAGTGCCCCTTTCACTGCAAGGTGGACTCTTTACCCACTGGACCACCAGGGAAGCCTGAAATCAAGAGTCTAATGATGACGACTGGGTGCCTGGTAACCCATTTCATGGAACTCTATCTTATCTGTTCCCTTCCTCCTGACGGCTAAGGGCAAAATTCAGAGTTTTATAACTCACTGACTAAAAACCATTGAACTAGGTAATCATCTCAAGAGTTCTGCTATTTTAAAATTTGGTTACCTTATGAAACCCTGTAGGTCTCCCTGTCATTTAAAAAGGCAGGTTGGGATTTAGAACATGAAGAAATATTCTGTAAATAGGTTAAAATTTTGTTCAACATACAACCTACTAGGCAACATTCATTCATCTTCAATGAATGTGTTTGTAAACATGTTTTGGCAAAAAACTCAAGGTACTTTTCACTCTTGGGCAGTGTTGTGGTCGAGACCCTAGGTGACTTTGTCTTCATCATGGCACCAAGCACAGAACATGGCACAGGATTGAAACTCAGTTAAAAAAAAAAAAAAAAGAATGAATGAAATTGTGGGTGATAGAAACAGTTTTGGCACAGAAGAGACTAATTCATCTTCTCTCAACAACTCCAGGGTAATAGCAACCAATCTCTTCCTAAGCAACTGTTTAGAATGAGGCCAGGAGAAATAGGAAAAAGCTGGAAGACTCTCAGTCACTTGCTTTTTCATGAGTGGCAGAATACAAAGGATCTTGGCATAATGAAGACAGGGATCCCCTCAGGAATTAGGAGATGGAAGTTTTGTTCTCCACTCTGTCAATTCTCTTTCTGGGTGACTTAAGAGTGCATTCCATTTGATCTTCTGCATTAGTCTTCTGCAAAATCAAAGTACTGGATGAAATCAGGAGGTTTTTTTTTTTTTTTTTTTTTTTTGCCTCTAAGTCATCGTTTATTTTTCATCCATCTTTATTCTTTGGCCTGTGTGGGTCTCCCATTGCCGTGGCCTCTCTCACTGCAGAGCACTGGCTCCGGGCCCATGCGCTCCAGAGTGCTGGCTCGTAATTGGACACACTGACCCAGCCATTCCTTGGCATGTGGGATCTTCCTGGGCCAGGGATTGAACCAGTGCCCCTTTCACTGCAAGGTGGACTCTTTACCCACTGGACCACCAGGGAAGCCTGAAATCAAGAGTCTAATGATGACGACTGGGTGCCTGGTAACCCATTTCATGGAACTCTATCTTATCTGTTCCCTTCCTCCTGACGGCTAAGGGCAAAATTCAGAGTTTTATAACTCACTGACTAAAAACCATTGAACTAGGTAATCATCTCAAGAGTTCTGCTATTTTAAAATTTGGTTACCTTATGAAACCCTGTAGGTCTCCCTGTCATTTAAAAAGGCAGGTTGGGATTTAGAACATGAAGAAATATTCTGTAAATAGGTTAAAATTTTGTTCAACATACAACCTACTAGGCAACATTCATTCATCTTCAAGAACCAGACCAAAAGAACCCTGCTTCACTGTCTAGGATTTGAAAACATTTAAAATATATATATTCATTTCTTACTATAAACCCAACTAATGGAGAGTTTTTGATTATCTGATTCAAAATACCATAAATTCTTCACAACCATATTTCTGGGGTTAAGCTTTCTTGATGTTGATGAATGTAATTTTGGAACTGCTTTTAAATAAATGGGACCAATATCTCTCTGGGCTTTGTTTAGCTCTTCTCATACTGTCCCAAGCGATTTGTTGATTGTTTGATCTGAGTAAACATCAATATTTACACTTATGTGAAAGAGGTTTCCTTAGCTAGGGCATGCGATTAACTCAAATATTCAGAGAACAAATTTTGCACTGATACGATTGGCAGTTCTGTGCTGGTTGTAGGAGTCTACAGTGGACTTAAACCAGGTCTCACAGTTGCTGAAGGCATCATGCTGAACAAGGGTACCTTTGGGGATATGATGGCACCAGCTATCAGGTGACCTGAGTTCATGCAATATAGGAGGTACTCTGGACGTGGAAGTACTTAGGTTCATGACCTCACTATATATATATATACACACACATTTTTTGGCGCATCCAGACTTGGGACTGGAGTGGTGTCCTCTTTGGGCCTCAGTGGTGTCATGTGTAAATGGAAATGATCATCCCTGTCTTGCTAACCACCTAGGGAAGGTAAAATTGAATTGAGATAATGGATGTGAAAGTACTGTAGAAATTTCAAATAGAGGTAATGTTGGCCAAGCATTTTATAGGCTGGGTTCTCAGGAACGATGGCTGAATTTTGTTGAGTCCTTGGCATCTTGCAAAGAGTTTTACGTGTATCATGCCATTTACTCCTTATAGTTCCTCTCTGACAGGAATACTATATTGATTTGACAGATGGCAAACCTAAGGTCTAGGGAAATTCAGTAAAGCTGCTTAGCTAGTAAAGTCATACTGACAGACAGAAGTTAAAAATTGACAAGGATGAAAAAAAATTCTGTAAATAGGTTAAAATTTTGTTCAACATACAACCTACTAGGCAACATTCATTCATCTTCAAGAACCAGACCAAAAGAACCCTGCTTCACTGTCTAGGATTTGAAAACATTTAAAATATATATATTCATTTCTTACTATAAACCCAACTAATGGAGAGTTTTTGATTATCTGATTCAAAATACCATAAATTCTTCACAACCATATTTCTGGGGTTAAGCTTTCTTGATGTTGATGAATGTAATTTTGGAACTGCTTTTAAATAAATGGGACCAATATCTCTCTGGGCTTTGTTTAGCTCTTCTCATACTGTCCCAAGCGATTTGTTGATTGTTTGATCTGAGTAAACATCAATATTTACACTTATGTGAAAGAGGTTTCCTTAGCTAGGGCATGCGATTAACTCAAATATTCAGAGAACAAATTTTGCACTGATACGATTGGCAGTTCTGTGCTGGTTGTAGGAGTCTACAGTGGACTTAAACCAGGTCTCACAGTTGCTGAAGGCATCATGCTGAACAAGGGTACCTTTGGGGATATGATGGCACCAGCTATCAGGTGACCTGAGTTCATGCAATATAGGAGGTACTCTGGACGTGGAAGTACTTAGGTTCATGACCTCACTATATATATATATACACACACATTTTTTGGCGCATCCAGACTTGGGACTGGAGTGGTGTCCTCTTTGGGCCTCAGTGGTGTCATGTGTAAATGGAAATGATCATCCCTGTCTTGCTAACCACCTAGGGAAGGTAAAATTGAATTGAGATAATGGATGTGAAAGTACTGTAGAAATTTCAAATAGAGGTAATGTTGGCCAAGCATTTTATAGGCTGGGTTCTCAGGAACGATGGCTGAATTTTGTTGAGTCCTTGGCATCTTGCAAAGAGTTTTACGTGTATCATGCCATTTACTCCTTATAGTTCCTCTCTGACAGGAATACTATATTGATTTGACAGATGGCAAACCTAAGGTCTAGGGAAATTCAGTAAAGCTGCTTAGCTAGTAAAGTCATACTGACAGACAGAAGTTAAAAATGACAAGGATGATAATACCTGCTCTAGTCTCTTACAAGTGTTAATTAAAAGAACTGCATAAATAATTATTCTTTTAAAAAGTTTCAGATGTCACGTATAAAGTGACTGTTCGTACTGAGCTGGCTTGCTGGAGTAATTGAACTGTCCCCATAACTGGGTCAGAGCTGACTGTCTTTTTTTTTTTTAAAGATTTATTTATTTATTTATTTTAGAGGGGGAGGTGGGGAGGGAGGGGAGCAGGCGGGCTACTTCTATTGGTCTTTCCTTTGTCTATTTTCATCCATCTTTGTTCTTTGGTCCGTGTGGGCCTCCCATCACGGTGGCCTCTGTTGTTGCAGAGCACTGGCTCTGGGCGCATGTGCTCTAGAGCTCCGGCTCGGTAATTGGACACATCGGTCCAGCCGCTCCACGGCATGTGGGATCTTCCCAGGTGAGGGATTGAACCGGCGCCCCTTGCACTGCAAGGCGGTGTCCTTACCCACTGGAGCACCAGGAAAACCCAGAGCTGACTGTCTTGATTGTCTGATGATGGGGGTTAGGTCTATAAATTTGGAAGGGCATGACCATGCTCTCTAAACAGCAACAGAATTCTGTTTTATGTATCTTACCGTAAATGCATGAAGGTGCAAATGAGATTTTACAATGTTATTTTTACTGCTTATTCATTAGCTACATAATGGAGTCTATTTAAATGAGGTTGAGCAAAAAGAAGGAAGTTGTTACTTCTTTAGATAATTCACATGTTTTAATAAAACAAAAGAGCTTGGTGACTAGGAAAACCTTTCCAATTATTCTATAACTTTTGGCCTTTACACTGAGTTCTTCCTTTTGGAGACAGACATGGCTTAAACCCCAGGCAGAAGGTAAAATTGAATTGAGATAATGGATGTGAAAGTACTGTAGAAATTTCAAATAGAGGTAATGTTGGCCAAGCATTTTATAGGCTGGGTTCTCAGGAACGATGGCTGAATTTTGTTGAGTCCTTGGCATCTTGCAAAGAGTTTTACGTGTATCATGCCATTTACTCCTTATAGTTCCTCTCTGACAGGAATACTATATTGATTTGACAGATGGCAAACCTAAGGTCTAGGGAAATTCAGTAAAGCTGCTTAGCTAGTAAAGTCATACTGACAGACAGAAGTTAAAAATGACAAGGATGATAATACCTGCTCTAGTCTCTTACAAGTGTTAATTAAAAGAACTGCATAAATAATTATTCTTTTAAAAAGTTTCAGATGTCACGTATAAAGTGACTGTTCGTACTGAGCTGGCTTGCTGGAGTAATTGAACTGTCCCCATAACTGGGTCAGAGCTGACTGTCTTTTTTTTTTTTAAAGATTTATTTATTTATTTATTTTAGAGGGGGAGGTGGGGAGGGAGGGGAGCAGGCGGGCTACTTCTATTGGTCTTTCCTTTGTCTATTTTCATCCATCTTTGTTCTTTGGTCCGTGTGGGCCTCCCATCACGGTGGCCTCTGTTGTTGCAGAGCACTGGCTCTGGGCGCATGTGCTCTAGAGCTCCGGCTCGGTAATTGGACACATCGGTCCAGCCGCTCCACGGCATGTGGGATCTTCCCAGGTGAGGGATTGAACCGGCGCCCCTTGCACTGCAAGGCGGTGTCCTTACCCACTGGAGCACCAGGAAAACCCAGAGCTGACTGTCTTGATTGTCTGATGATGGGGGTTAGGTCTATAAATTTGGAAGGGCATGACCATGCTCTCTAAACAGCAACAGAATTCTGTTTTATGTATCTTACCGTAAATGCATGAAGGTGCAAATGAGATTTTACAATGTTATTTTTACTGCTTATTCATTAGCTACATAATGGAGTCTATTTAAATGAGGTTGAGCAAAAAGAAGGAAGTTGTTACTTCTTTAGATAATTCACATGTTTTAATAAAACAAAAGAGCTTGGTGACTAGGAAAACCTTTCCAACTTTATCTGCTTACTGAGTCAACAACTTTTTGGCCTTTACACTGAGTTCTTCCTTTTTGGAGACAGACATGGCTTAAACCCCAGGCAGATTAAATGTCAATGTCTCACAGCAGGTTAAGTGGACATTTTAGATAAAGACACATTGGGATTTTAGGAATTGCTAATAATCTTCATTTCTCATGGTCATGATTTTTTAAAAATCTGATAAATCTGATTTGCTTTCATGAAGCTATTTCCTAGGAATTTGTGTCTCTTGTGGCTTAAACAGCCAACAGAGAACTACCTTTATAGACCCATATACAAGTGTAGAGTTTCAACTCCTTTCACGGAGGAGAAAACTGATGTTTTGGTGAGTTTAGAAGTTTCTCTGAAGTCATATCAACATTATCATAACCATGATCTTAGTGATAAGAGCTACAGTCACTAACAGTTCTTGAGTGCCTCTCATGTGTCAGGCACTCTGCTGGGCTCTTGAAATGGACTTCACCGTTTATTCCTCATGACAGCTCTATGAGGTAAGTAGCTATTATCCTTACTTCAGAGGATGAAAAAAAAAAAAAAGGCTTAGTGAGAATAAGTACTTCGCCAAAGGCACTCAGACCAGTAAGTGACAGAGCCAAGATCTCAAGTCAGGCTGTGCTGCTCCAAAGCTGCGCTCCTAGTCATCGTGGTACTGTGACTCCACTGGACTGTTCGATCACCAAGTTCATGTGGCAGGGTTTTCTATGTCCACTGTACCTACTGCTGCTAAGGATGCCAATTTCTCTTGCATCAGGATTTCAGTTGCATTAGGATTAAATTCTGAGCTTTTGTTCATACTCTGGTCCATGGCCAGGGAGGACTTACACAATTTGCTGTTAAATTAAATGGAGCCGGACAAAAAAAACAGTCCACTTGAACTCACCAAGAACTGCAGTTTGGGGTATACAAGTTTGGGCATTTGCTTAGGACTGTTGCTCTGAATTCCTTGAGGGAAGGGAGAATCTGGATGTAGTTTCACCAAAGAAAAAAGATTTGTTTGCTAATGACTCTGACCATGATAGTGTGATGAGTGAGAGCATTTTTCTCTTGTCCAACCCTTGCCAATTTAAGCCACCTTCATTACTGCCTTGGAGAGAAAAGCAGACATCTGTGCCAAAAAAAAAAAAAAAAAAAATCTGAAAAGGTGGTTCTCTGATCTTCTCACAAACAATGTCTTGCACAATTTCCCCCAGACAGCCTTAACAGTCTTACCAGTCTCCTAGACTGAGAGACATAAGGCCAAATGCAGGACTTTTTACACCAAAAGGTACCCTGAAAACATACGGTGCAGTGAAAACTTTGACCAAAACATATTTCCTAGAATTTGTCTCTTGTGGCTTAAACAGCCAACAGAGAACTACCTTTATAGACCCATATACAAGTGTAGAGTTTCAACTCCTTTCACGGAGGAGAAAACTGATGTTTTGGTGAGTTTAGAAGTTTCTCTGAAGTCATATCAACATTATCATAACCATGATCTTAGTGATAAGAGCTACAGTCACTAACAGTTCTTGAGTGCCTCTCATGTGTCAGGCACTCTGCTGGGCTCTTGAAATGGACTTCACCGTTTATTCCTCATGACAGCTCTATGAGGTAAGTAGCTATTATCCTTACTTCAGAGGATGAAAAAAAAAAAAAAGGCTTAGTGAGAATAAGTACTTCGCCAAAGGCACTCAGACCAGTAAGTGACAGAGCCAAGATCTCAAGTCAGGCTGTGCTGCTCCAAAGCTGCGCTCCTAGTCATCGTGGTACTGTGACTCCACTGGACTGTTCGATCACCAAGTTCATGTGGCAGGGTTTTCTATGTCCACTGTACCTACTGCTGCTAAGGATGCCAATTTCTCTTGCATCAGGATTTCAGTTGCATTAGGATTAAATTCTGAGCTTTTGTTCATACTCTGGTCCATGGCCAGGGAGGACTTACACAATTTGCTGTTAAATTAAATGGAGCCGGACAAAAAAAACAGTCCACTTGAACTCACCAAGAACTGCAGTTTGGGGTATACAAGTTTGGGCATTTGCTTAGGACTGTTGCTCTGAATTCCTTGAGGGAAGGGAGAATCTGGATGTAGTTTCACCAAAGAAAAAAGATTTGTTTGCTAATGACTCTGACCATGATAGTGTGATGAGTGAGAGCATTTTTCTCTTGTCCAACCCTTGCCAATTTAAGCCACCTTCATTACTGCCTTGGAGAGAAAAGCAGACATCTGTGCCAAAAAAAAAAAAAAAAAATCTGAAAAGGTGGTTCTCTGATCTTCTCACAAACAATGTCTTGCACAATTTCCCCCAGACAGCCTTAACAGTCTTACCAGTCTCCTAGACTGAGAGACATAAGGCCAAATGCAGGACTTTTTACACCAAAAGGTACTCTGAAAACATACGGTGCTTATTAGCTGAACTACAACTAGGTCCTTTTAGTTGCTGTGGAACCACAAGCATACATTTGGAGACCTTCTGGCCACATGCTTGACTTTACCCTTCATCCAAGAAGCAATGATCACACAAACCATTGCACAAAGTACAGGCACTGCGTTCCAAAAAGTCATTTTTCCCCTTGTGTAAATGCAAGCTATGATTATAGCCTGGCAAGCACAGGAGGGTTTTATATTTGATAAGATTACAAGCATCTTAGGTACTATAAGTGTTAAAATCAATGAAACAGTGTGCTCAGTCGCTCAGCCATGCCCAACTCTGCAACCCCATGGACTATAGCCTACCACACTCCTACAAGTTAAACACACCCAGATCTCTGATATTCATAAGGGGCATGCCTCTGGACTTCTGGGAGGGCCCATGTTGGGACCACCACCAAAACAGATGCTACACTGTGTGTATATACAGTATAGTATATGGATGTAGAGTACATGATGGGATTAGAGACGCCATAGTTCTGGGGCACTCATAAGAAAGTCTTAATTTTAGCTAAATTTGATTAAATTTTTAACTTCACGTTCTTCTTCTTCCCATGACAAGGATTGTTTTGACTTCCTTTTTGAGACCGCTTTTGGCTTGAAAACAAGGTATTTTATCACATCATAAAAATGACTGCATAAACAGCAGCAGCCGAGAGCCACACAGCTTTCATGGTATGAAATAGCTGGCCACCAGTAAGCTCAATTGTTGGCCTTACAGTGAAAGAAACTCAAATTCTTGTCTCAGAAAAATGTCAAGCTACCACGTGTTCCAAACATTCAAGTTTGCTTTCAGATTGTGGAAACCAAGAATGCTGTCATTGAATTCTAAGTGTCTATCATACAGGAATGAGTTTTCCTACATTATGAGTTACAGACAAAACTGGAAAGAAACCTAGCAAAAGCATGAAGAGTGATGATCTGTGGAAACTGAAAATTATTAGTGAATTTTGTTTTCATTATAGTCTTTGAACTTATCAAAACTTCTGAGTTAGCATATGAAGAACCAGAAAAAAAGCCATGAAAACATAAAAAATTATTTTAGTAAAGATAGGCTAGATGTCAACAATCTCTTTGGTCCCATGAATCACTAGCTGAATCCATCCACAACCATGGAAACCTATGGTTGCTGTGGGCGAGTAAAATAAGTAAGTGATGTCATTCATTAGTTCAAATATATAATGTCCACTAAGTATAATACAAATGAATGAGAACAGTCAGGCTAAACAGAAAAACTGGGTATCAAGGATTATGGTTATCAATTCAGTTTATTTCTGATTTGTTTTGGTTTTACATGTGTCATAATGAGAAAATTCTTATGCCAGAGAACTAGTTGCTAATGGTAACAATTTTTATAGCTCACCTTACAATCTTAGGATACTTATTTTTTCAATTAAACAGACTCTAATTGAAGAACTGAATGATGACGACAAAATGTATTTCCTTTTGTAGTGAAATATTTTCAGTATTGCTATGATATTTACAATTTAGCTTAGCTTGAGTAAGTTAAAAGTATGTTTGAGCATACTTGTTTAAAGACATTTCAAAACATATGAAATGACATTTAATGAAACAAGTCCATGGAACAATAGTTTCTATAGACAGAGCTGGAAAACCACTAATTCAGTGCAACAAATAACCCTCTTACCTCTACTAGCCAGTGAGAAAACTAAGGCCCAGAAGCATCTTTTCACTATCCATGGGACTTTCCAATTTTTTTTGTTGGCCACTTTTATTGATCTTTCATTTATTTATCTTTGTTCTTTGGCCTGTGTGGGCCTCCCACCGCAGTGGCTCCTCTCACTGCAGAGCACAGGCTCTGGGCGCATGTGCTCCAGAGCACTGGCTCGGTAGTTGGACACATCAGTCCAGCCACTCCGTGGCACATGGGATCTTCCCAGGCCAGGGATCGAACCGGCGCCCCTTGCACTGCAAGGTGGTCTCCTTATCCACTGGACCGCTAGGGAAGCCTGGTACTTTCCAATTTTGACAGAGAGTAAGTGGGCTACCTAAATGGAATTTTGCTTTCAAATAACAGGCCCCAAATCCTAGTCTAATACAGGAAAAGTAAATAACTATCTCAATGGCTAACACATTTTTTTTGAAATTCCAAAATATGTGACTTTATTTGTTCTAAACACATCTAGCGGTTTATCTTTTAGGGCTAAGTTTGGACACAAAGGTGTTCACTTAATGTCGCCAACAAAGGTGTTGGTTTAATGTCACTAGAAAAGTAAAAGTGTTAGTCACTCAGTTGTGTCTGACTCTTTGTGACTCCATGGACTGTAACCCACCAGGCTCCTCTGTCCATGGGATTTTCCAGGCAACAATACTGGACTGAGTCGCCATTTCCCTTTCTCCAGGGAACCTTCCCTGCCTAGGGATGGAACCTGGGTCTCCCACATGTGTTCTTTAATGAGAAAATTCTTATGCCAGAGAACTAGTTGCTAATGGTAACAATTTTTATAGCTCACCTTACAATCTTAGGATACTTATTTTTTCAATTAAACAGACTCTAATTGAAGAACTGAATGATGACGACAAAATGTATTTCCTTTTGTAGTGAAATATTTTCAGTATTGCTATGATATTTACAATTTAGCTTAGCTTGAGTAAGTTAAAAGTATGTTTGAGCATACTTGTTTAAAGACATTTCAAAACATATGAAATGACATTTAATGAAACAAGTCCATGGAACAATAGTTTCTATAGACAGAGCTGGAAAACCACTAATTCAGTGCAACAAATAACCCTCTTACCTCTACTAGCCAGTGAGAAAACTAAGGCCCAGAAGCATCTTTTCACTATCCATGGGACTTTCCAATTTTTTTTGTTGGCCACTTTTATTGATCTTTCATTTATTTATCTTTGTTCTTTGGCCTGTGTGGGCCTCCCACCGCAGTGGCTCCTCTCACTGCAGAGCACAGGCTCTGGGCGCATGTGCTCCAGAGCACTGGCTCGGTAGTTGGACACATCAGTCCAGCCACTCCGTGGCACATGGGATCTTCCCAGGCCAGGGATCGAACCGGCGCCCCTTGCACTGCAAGGTGGTCTCCTTATCCACTGGACCGCTAGGGAAGCCTGGTACTTTCCAATTTTGACAGAGAGTAAGTGGGCTACCTAAATGGAATTTTGCTTTCAAATAACAGGCCCCAAATCCTAGTCTAATACAGGAAAAGTAAATAACTATCTCAATGGCTAACACATTTTTTTTGAAATTCCAAAATATGTGACTTTATTTGTTCTAAACACATCTAGCGGTTTATCTTTTAGGGCTAAGTTTGGACACAAAGGTGTTCACTTAATGTCGCCAACAAAGGTGTTGGTTTAATGTCACTAGAAAAGTAAAAGTGTTAGTCACTCAGTTGTGTCTGACTCTTTGTGACTCCATGGACTGTAACCCACCAGGCTCCTCTGTCCATGGGATTTTCCAGGCAACAATACTGGACTGAGTCGCCATTTCCCTTTCTCCAGGGAACCTTCCCTGCCTAGGGATGGAACCTGGGTCTCCCACACTGTGGGCACACTCTTTACTGTCTGATCCACCAGTGAAACTGTCCCTATTAGACAGTTAAATCTATAGCTAGAAAACAGTTCCTTGAGAGTTTGATTCTGCTATGTCTGATGGCAATAAAATAAACCTATTTTACTGAGTTCCTTTAACTGCTTTTCCCAATCTATCACTTCTTATTTTCTCTTGAAATTCAGAAAGGTTGCTTTGGTTCCAGGTATGGAAGTGAGTCCAGTGACTTTCCCAGCAATCCTGCAGTCTCTGACCCTCGGACGAGAGCATCTACATTTCCTAAAGCAGTTTCCTCTTAAAACTGTCTTACTGCTCACTTGTAATTTTTACAGCTTTGTTTAATTACATTCTGTTGTAAAAAAAAGCAGCATCCTGACATTTGGTTCTAACTTATTTTTCCTTTCTCCTTTTCTCACTTCTTTCTCTCTTTTTTAATAGCCACCTGTCCCAACATTTATACATATGCTGTAGCAGATGTTTTCAAATAACCCAGACATAGAAAAAGCCTCAATTTTACAAACTTATTTAGATGTAGGATGGCCTATTGCTCTTGAATAATAATAAATAGATCAAAAAATATTATTCCAACAGAAAAGATAAGCAAAACTCAGAAGCTAGGAAAAAAATGAGCAAACTTTTTTTGATTATAAACATGTTTCTTAAACTTGTTAACAAAATGCTTTTACTTCACAGCTGTTTTTCATGACCATCCCTTCATTGAAATTTTTTTTTTGAGTAGGGAAATAGGTTTATATGCAGTTATGGAAAGTGAATCCTCCATTTCTAGTAGAAATACACACATATATTTTCTTGGAATTATATATAAGAGCTTCAAAGTTTCTTCATGGCTGAGTCAAGCTGTTTGAATTGAGATAATTATGCTTTTAACACACTGGTCTTCCCTGGTATAGATATGGATAAAGAGGCATATAATAAGTTGAAAAACTTTAAACTAAGGTTGAATTGCATGAGTTAGAATTATCTTGGCTAAAAATACCTCATACTGTTAATATTTCCAAAATAAAGAGGTCCAAGCAAAATTTTCACACCTCATTTAGTTTTTATACCATATGCAGTCCTTAATACATAATTTTCTTGTGGAATATGCAGGAAAATTACACTTTACCTAAAGTATATATTTTTAAAGTATCTACTCTACTGTTTCTTTAATGAAAATCTCTTACTTTGAGTTTACTTTTACCAGTTAGGTAATATGATTTCCATGAGAAATTTAATATTAGCAATTTCACATTGCATATAGAATTTAGAATTTCTGAATGTCAGGCAGAAAGAGTATAAGAAAATACACTTTAGAAAGTTAACAAGAGAAAACAAAAATGAAAATTGCCTACATTTCAAACATGGAGTGATTTCCATTAACTTGGCTTATTAACTTCACCTATTCAACGTATTATGAATATATAATTAATAAGCTATGATGTTAAAAAGTAACTGAGATGTTTCTTAGAAATCTAAGGTTCTTGTAAAGGATTCTCTGTCTTTTGGCTTTCATGATGAGTTTTGTAGGAGAACAGCTTTCATATATCTTCTTTCTCATGTCGAGGAGGAGTAAGCCAAGTTTAATAAAGAGAATTACCAGGTCGTGTTGCAATTAAAAAGGCAAATGTTCATCATGAAAACATCTTGACCTGCCCTTCTATGATTACTCATCATCTGTAATATTTCATTCATCAGTCTGATTCTTGATTCTGCAAATAACTGAAGGCCAATTATGTTTCCCAAAGCAAACCTATGTGGAAAGTGTCAAGTGTCTCTTTAAGGCTTCTAAGTAAGAAGACCTTTAAAAAATACCTGACTATTAGAAAAAACATATGGAAAGTGAATCCTCCATTTCTAGTAGAAATACACACATATATTTCTTGGAATTATATATAAGAGCTTCAAAGTTTCTTCATGGCTGAGTCAAGCTGTTTGAATTGAGATAATTATGCTTTTAACACACTGGTCTTCCCTGGTATAGATATGGATAAAGAGGCATATAATAAGTTGAAAAACTTTAAACTAAGGTTGAATTGCATGAGTTAGAATTATCTTGGCTAAAAATACCTCATACTGTTAATATTTCCAAAATAAAGAGGTCCAAGCAAAATTTTCACACCTCATTTAGTTTTTATACCATATGCAGTCCTTAATACATAATTTTCTTGTGGAATATGCAGGAAAATTACACTTTACCTAAAGTATATATTTTTAAAGTATCTACTCTACTGTTTCTTTAATGAAAATCTCTTACTTTGAGTTTACTTTTACCAGTTAGGTAATATGATTTCCATGAGAAATTTAATATTAGCAATTTCACATTGCATATAGAATTTAGAATTTCTGAATGTCAGGCAGAAAGAGTATAAGAAAATACACTTTAGAAAGTTAACAAGAGAAAACAAAAATGAAAATTGCCTACATTTCAAACATGGAGTGATTTCCATTAACTTGGCTTATTAACTTCACCTATTCAACGTATTATGAATATATAATTAATAAGCTATGATGTTAAAAAGTAACTGAGATGTTTCTTAGAAATCTAAGGTTCTTGTAAAGGATTCTCTGTCTTTTGGCTTTCATGATGAGTTTTGTAGGAGAACAGCTTTCATATATCTTCTTTCTCATGTCGAGGAGGAGTAAGCCAAGTTTAATAAAGAGAATTACCAGGTCGTGTTGCAATTAAAAAGGCAAATGTTCATCATGAAAACATCTTGACCTGCCCTTCTATGATTACTCATCATCTGTAATATTTCATTCATCAGTCTGATTCTTGATTCTGCAAATAACTGAAGGCCAATTATGTTTCCCCAAAGCAAACCTATGTGGAAAGTGTCAAGTGTCTCTTTAAGGCTTCTAAGTAAGAAGACCTTTAAAAAAATACCTGACTATTAGAAATAAGCCCTGCTTCCTATTCAACAGAGGTTAAGTTTATTTTAGTGTTTATTTAAGTTTATTTAAGCCAGGGAATACTCTGAGCAAGAATACTGGAGTGGAGGGAACGTGGGTTCCCTCCTCCAGGGAATCTTTTCAATCCAGGGATCTAACTCAGGTCTCCTGCATTGCAGGCAGATTCTTTACCATCTGAGTTACCAGAGAAGTCCTTAAAAAAAAATCTATTAGAAATAAGCCCTGATACTAATTCAACAAAGGCTGAGTTTATTTAAATGTGGAAGAAGCATCCTAAGGCTGGTTTTGATTCTGGTTCATTGGTATGGCCCACCGCAGGCTAAAATGGGTCAGTTGTGACCCTGAAATATGGTCTGTTCTGATCATCTCAATGAATCCTGAGAACATTGTACCATCACATTTGTTAAGGGCAGAAACAAGTAACCAGAATGAAATGAAACCAGAAGAGAAAATGCCTCTGCAGAGTACTATGCCTGCAGCTCTACCAATGGAAAGCCCATAAACCCTGAGATGGCGTTTTACATCAACAAGAGTAAGGGGCATGGGTTCTAATAGCCCATGACGAGGCATGGACACTGGACAGCAGCACTTATTTTTAATTAAACAATTCAATTTAAGAAGCTTATTTGAACTTGATTTATGTTTACAGTAAACTAGTAAATGTGACTGACCTGGCTGGACAAGGATCCAAGTTGCACTCCTGAAGCTTGGGCTTGGGTTTGATGTTCTCAGGGTAATAGTGGCAGTATTGGTCAGCCACCACGCGGTTTGATGTTCTCAATGAAATCTAGGTCGTGTTCGCAATTTAAAAAGGTCGAGGAGGAGTAAGCCAAGTTTAATAAAGAGAATTACCAGGTCGTGTTGCAATTAAAAGGCAAATGTTCATCATGAAAACATCTTGACCTGCCCTTCTATGATTACTCATCATCTGTAATATTTCATTCATCAGTCTGATTCTTGATTCTGCAAATAACTGAAGGCCAATTATGTTTCCCCAAAGCAAACCTATGTGGAAAGTGTCAAGTGTCTCTTTAAGGCTTCTAAGTAAGAAGACCTTTAAAAAAATACCTGACTATTAGAAATAAGCCCTGCTTCCTATTCAACAGAGGTTAAGTTTATTTTAGTGTTTATTTAAGTTTATTTAAGCCGGGGAATACTCTGAGCAAGAATACTGGAGTGGAGGGAACGTGGGTTCCCTCCTCCAGGGAATCTTTTCAATCCAGGGATCTAACTCAGGTCTCCTGCATTGCAGGCAGATTCTTTACCATCTGAGTTACCAGAGAAGTCCTTAAAAAAAAATCTATTAGAAATAAGCCCTGATACTAATTCAACAAAGGCTGAGTTTATTTAAATGTGGAAGAAGCATCCTAAGGCTGGTTTTGATTCTGGTTCATTGGTATGGCCCACCGCAGGCTAAAATGGGTCAGTTGTGACCCTGAAATATGGTCTGTTCTGATCATCTCAATGAATCCTGAGAACATTGTACCATCACATTTGTTAAGGGCAGAAACAAGTAACCAGAATGAAATGAAACCAGAAGAGAAAATGCCTCTGCAGAGTACTATGCCTGCAGCTCTACCAATGGAAAGCCCATAAACCCTGAGATGGCGTTTTACATCAACAAGAGTAAGGGGCATGGGTTCTAATAGCCCATGACGAGGCATGGACACTGGACAGCAGCACTTATTTTTAATTAAACAATTCAATTTAAGAAGCTTATTTGAACTTGATTTATGTTTACAGTAAACTAGTAAATGTGACTGACCTGGCTGGACAAGGATCCAAGTTGCACTCCTGAAGCTTGGGCTTGGGTTTGATGTTCTCAGGGTAATAGTGGCAGTATTGGTCAGCCACCACGCGGTTGCTCCGAAGATCGTAACACTCAGCCGATGTCAGCTGGTAACCTGCAGTATCAAGCCATTCAGGGAAGTTTCAGTGCACACATTAATGCAATAAATTCCTACAGGCTTTTTTTTTTTTTTTGGCTTTATTGGCTATCTCATATTAATGGAAATTCTTTCCTAGTGCTCCAGTCATTCCCAGGACCAAAGACAGATAAATGGAAGGCTGCATTTATTTCATTTTTGTAGGCCTCAAATACTGTGTTTTTCTACTTAACTTTTCATAATGAAATTATATCATAGGACTTGAATTATAGAAGGGTATAGCTGTAAAATTATTGTAAAAACTATTCTTATTAATCTATTTGATACCATCTAGAAGTCTAACACAGAATTCTGTATCCAAAGGAGATCATCAGTATTTTTTACAAACCATCTCGTGCAAGAACGCTGTATCTGAGGCATCAGGGAGACTAAACTCCCAAAATTAAAAAGACAGTCCCAACACTGCTCCTCTTGGTTAGTTGGTGACCATGGGACCTAATATAGAATTGGGTACCAACCCAGAAACACTATTTTTCACTGTGCCTAAATTCAGCCTGAATGGGTTAAGTTAGTAAATGGATGACTAAGATCTAAATTCACATCGTGAATTTCAAGTTTTCCTTCATAACTCCTGCTCCTCCCCCAAACACAAAAACTTCCTACTGTTCAATTTTTGTTTCAAAATGCTTTGCCATTTCTCTTTAACTGTGTAGCCAATATTTCTTGATTTCCATGTGCAAATTTCCACTATTTAGAGAAATATATTTTTAAATTGTGTTGCTGAATAATACTGAATTCTACTCATAATTGGTTTTACTTTTCCTTCCTGCCTCTTTTTTTGTCCTGTGGATTTCTTTAAAAATTTTTTAAAATGTATTTTTATTTTTTGGCCACACGCACTGCATGTGGGATCTTAGTTCCCTGACCAGAGATTGAACCCATGTCCCCTGCAGTGAAAGTATGGAGTCTTAATCACTGGACTGCCAGGGAAGTTCCCTGTCTTGTGGATGTCGTCACTCGCAGATGATCATGTTCTCAGGGTAATAGTGGCAGTATTGGTCAGCCACCACGCGGTTGCTCCGAAGATCGTAACACTCAGCCGATGTCAGCTGGTAACCTGCAGTATCAAGCCATTCAGGGAAGTTTCAGTGCACACATTAATGCAATAAATTCCTACAGGCTTTTTTTTTTTTTTGGCTTTATTGGCTATCTCATATTAATGGAAATTCTTTCCTAGTGCTCCAGTCATTCCCAGGACCAAAGACAGATAAATGGAAGGCTGCATTTATTTCATTTTTGTAGGCCTCAAATACTGTGTTTTTCTACTTAACTTTTCATAATGAAATTATATCATAGGACTTGAATTATAGAAGGGTATAGCTGTAAAATTATTGTAAAAACTATTCTTATTAATCTATTTGATACCATCTAGAAGTCTAACACAGAATTCTGTATCCAAAGGAGATCATCAGTATTTTTTACAAACCATCTCGTGCAAGAACGCTGTATCTGAGGCATCAGGGAGACTAAACTCCCAAAATTAAAAAGACAGTCCCAACACTGCTCCTCTTGGTTAGTTGGTGACCATGGGACCTAATATAGAATTGGGTACCAACCCAGAAACACTATTTTTCACTGTGCCTAAATTCAGCCTGAATGGGTTAAGTTAGTAAATGGATGACTAAGATCTAAATTCACATCGTGAATTTCAAGTTTTCCTTCATAACTCCTGCTCCTCCCCCAAACACAAAAACTTCCTACTGTTCAATTTTTGTTTCAAAATGCTTTGCCATTTCTCTTTAACTGTGTAGCCAATATTTCTTGATTTCCATGTGCAAATTTCCACTATTTAGAGAAATATATTTTTAAATTGTGTTGCTGAATAATACTGAATTCTACTCATAATTGGTTTTACTTTTCCTTCCTGCCTCTTTTTTTGTCCTGTGGATTTCTTTAAAAATTTTTTAAAATGTATTTTTATTTTTTGGCCACACGCACTGCATGTGGGATCTTAGTTCCCTGACCAGAGATTGAACCCATGTCCCCTGCAGTGAAAGTATGGAGTCTTAACCACTGAACTACCAGGGAAGTTCCCTGTCTTGTGGATGTCAGGTGGGATAATGATGAAGATTTAGATTCTTGGGGTAAAAAATAAATGTATGTAGAGTATTTTTTAAAATTAGGCCTTTTCTATCAGTCTAACCCTAATCAACTCCAAAATACATTCTTCCTGGACAGCAGCTGAATATTATTGCTGTTAAATACACATTAGAAAGTCAGATTTAGAGTGGTTAAAAATCTTGCGAAAGATTTCAGGATATCTGAAGGAGGCTTATAAACGAAATTTCCTGGCTTCAGGCTGTGTTTTTCCGACCACCCACAAAAATTAATTGTTCATTGAAGACTGAAATAAAGACCTTTTAACAATTTTATTGTAAAGATGAAAAGTACGGAAAGTAATGGCTAAGAACATAGGTTCCATTTAATTTTTTGTCTCATAATAAAATTAAAAAGGAAAATGATATTTTTTAAAAGTACACTTCTGTTTTTCAATTACATTATACTTAAAGCAGATACTCTGCTGACAAGCTGATCATTTTTTAGGTTTCCAGAAAATAATTTCTATTTAAGGATAAAATTTATCATGCAATAAATAAAACGTGGGCACAAGCAGTAAGTAAACAGTGAATGTGAGATTCTGATTTTCAAAGACTGTAATTTGTCAGCTTGAAAATGTTTCTGGACAGCTCTTCTAGAGTGTGTGAAATGAAAATGTAGAACACAAATGAAAATAGAAAGGATCAAAATGATCAGGTTATTGTGTTTTCTGAAGTTTCACAATGTATTTGAAGTGGTAATTCTTAACACTTAGCAAGATATTCAACCAGCTGAATCTGGAACTAGAAGCATATAAAGGGATTTAGAGATAATTTCCTACTGTTCAATTTTTGTTTCAAAATGCTTTGCCATTTCTCTTTAACTGTGTAGCCAATATTTCTTGATTTCCATGTGCAAATTTCCACTATTTAGAGAAATATATTTTTAAATTGTGTTGCTGAATAATACTGAATTCTACTCATAATTGGTTTTACTTTTCCTTCCTGCCTCTTTTTTTGTCCTGTGGATTTCTTTAAAAATTTTTTAAAATGTATTTTTATTTTTTGGCCACACGCACTGCATGTGGGATCTTAGTTCCCTGACCAGAGATTGAACCCATGTCCCCTGCAGTGAAAGTATGGAGTCTTAACCACTGAACTACCAGGGAAGTTCCCTGTCTTGTGGATGTCAGGTGGGATAATGATGAAGATTTAGATTCTTGGGGTAAAAAATAAATGTATGTAGAGTATTTTTTAAAATTAGGCCTTTTCTATCAGTCTAACCCTAATCAACTCCAAAATACATTCTTCCTGGACAGCAGCTGAATATTATTGCTGTTAAATACACATTAGAAAGTCAGATTTAGAGTGGTTAAAAATCTTGCGAAAGATTTCAGGATATCTGAAGGAGGCTTATAAACGAAATTTCCTGGCTTCAGGCTGTGTTTTTCCGACCACCCACAAAAATTAATTGTTCATTGAAGACTGAAATAAAGACCTTTTAACAATTTTATTGTAAAGATGAAAAGTACGGAAAGTAATGGCTAAGAACATAGGTTCCATTTAATTTTTTGTCTCATAATAAAATTAAAAAGGAAAATGATATTTTTTAAAAGTACACTTCTGTTTTTCAATTACATTATACTTAAAGCAGATACTCTGCTGACAAGCTGATCATTTTTTAGGTTTCCAGAAAATAATTTCTATTTAAGGATAAAATTTATCATGCAATAAATAAAACGTGGGCACAAGCAGTAAGTAAACAGTGAATGTGAGATTCTGATTTTCAAAGACTGTAATTTGTCAGCTTGAAAATGTTTCTGGACAGCTCTTCTAGAGTGTGTGAAATGAAAATGTAGAACACAAATGAAAATAGAAAGGATCAAAATGATCAGGTTATTGTGTTTTCTGAAGTTTCACAATGTATTTGAAGTGGTAATTCTTAACACTTAGCAAGATATTCAACCAGCTGAATCTGGAACTAGAAGCATATAAAGGGATTTAGAGATAATTTCCTCAGCAATTTTCAAACTATGGTCCATGAAGTGTGAGAAAAGTATTGGTCACTCAGTTGTGTTTGACTCTTTGCGACCTATGACTATAGCCTGCCAGGCAGGCTCATCTGTCCATGGAATTTTCCAGGCAGGAATACTCGAGTGGGTTACCATTCCCTCCTTCAGGGGATCCTCCTGACACAGGGATGCAATGTGTGTCTTCCGCATTGCAGGCAGATTCTTCACCATCTAAACTACCAGAGGCTGGTTTCTACACCCTTTGGATTTTCACTTTGAGCAGCGTTCCTGAATCTGGGTTCCCAGTAAGATCTTCTTTGAAGAAAGGATTTGAGAGCTCAACACTTTTGACAACTGCTGCTGGTTCGACTTCTTCACTTAGAAATGAGGAAAATAAAGCCTAAAGAGTTTGGTTTATATATGAATCTAACATGAATTGCCTTATTATATAGTAAGCCACTATTAAAGTTACTGAACACCAATAGCAGCCCTATGTGAAACAGACACAGCAGGTCTGTTATTGAATTGCTACTTCTCTTAAAACATGTTCTTCATTTAAAAAGAAGAGACAAAAAAACATTTCCTAGATTTCTTTTTCTGAAACTGCATCCTGTGTACGTCGTTAATAGGTGTGTCAAGACAACATTTTCTCATAAACATCAAGGTAATTGGCACTTTATATTTATCTATTTATTTAATTAATTAATTAATTTATTTATTTATTTATTTATTTATTTATTTAGGGCGGGGGCAGGTTGGGGAGGGAGAGGAGCAGGCGGGCCACTTCTATTGGTCTTTCATTTCTCTATTTTCATCCGTCTTTGTTCTTTGGCTCCTGCGGGCCTCCCATCGCTGTGGCCTCTGTCGTCACAGAGCACTGACTCTGGGCGCATGCGCCCCAGAGCTCCGGCTTGGTCATTGGACACATCAGTCCGGCCGCTCCGCGGCACGTGGGATCTTCCCAGGCCAGGGATCGAACCAGCGCCCCCTGCACTGCAAGGCGGTGTCCTTACCCACTGGACCACCAGGGGAAGGCCCTGGCACTTTATATTTAAACAAAGTAATTTTCTATTCAGCAAAGACAAAGGAACTGGAAAGATTATTTTACTAAAATGCTTAAAATGTTGAATCAATCATTATGTAACAACTAAGGGAAAGTACTTTTTTTTTTGTTTTTGTTTTTTAAAGATTTATTTATTTATTTGTTATGGGCGGGGGTCGGGTTGGGGAGGGAAGGGAGCAGGCAGGCCACTACCATTGGTCTTTTCATTTCTCTATTTTCATCGGTCTTTGTTCTTTGGCTCCTGTGGGCCTCCCATCGCTGTGGCCTCTGTCGTCACAGAGCACTGACTCTGGGCGCATGCGCCCCAGAGCTCCGGCTTGGTCATTGGACACATCAGTCCGGCCGCTCCGCGGCACGTGGGATCTTCCCAGGCCAGGGATCGAACCAGCGCCCCCTGCACTGCAAGGCGGTGTCCTTACCCACTGGACCACCAGGGGAAGGCCCTGGCACTTTATATTTAAACAAAGTAATTTTCTATTCAGCAAAGACAAAGGAACTGGAAAGATTATTTTACTAAAATGCTTAAAATGTTGAATCAATCATTATGTAACAACTAAGGGAAAGTACTTTTTTTTTTGTTTTTGTTTTTTAAAGATTTATTTATTTATTTGTTATGGGCGGGGGTCGGGTTGGGGAGGGAAGGGAGCAGGCAGGCCACTACCATTGGTCTTTTCATTTCTCTATTTTCATCGGTCTTTGTTCTTTGGCTCCTGTGGGCTTCCCATTGTGGTGGCGTCTGTCACTGCAGAGCCCCGGCTCTGGGTGCATGCACCCCAGAGTTCCGGCTCAGTAATTGGACACATCGGTCCAGCCGCTCTGCGGCACGTGGGATCTTCCCAGGCCAGGAATCGAACCGGTGCCCCTTGCACTGCAAGGCGGTGTCCTTACCCACTGGACCACCAGGGAAGCCCCAAAGCACTTGTTTTTGACTAACTCCTTTTAGGTAAAATATAACACTGCTCTATAAAACCTCATTTTCAACAGTTTGTTCACATTATGTATACAAAGGTGACACTGCTGAAGATGACTTATATGTTCTTATAGTTTTATGAGAATTAATGGATAGTCATTTGTTTCCATTTTGAGGTACTATCTTTTTTTATTGTCAAAATAATATAATTATGGCTATGTGGATTAGTTACTTAAAAAGAGCCAATAAACTGGCTTCCATGAAGCTGGAGCTAGAATTTATTTCAGGTGCTCATTTTTAAAGTATATACATAAGATTTTATATCCATTAAACTACCAAAACAGTAAAAAATAAGGTACTTCACAAATACTGGCTCAGTTGGCGATGAAACTAAAATATTCATAGACTGTTGATTACCCTTTTGGAAAGAATTTTGGTAATATATGCCAATAGCCACAAAAATTCTGAAACTCACTCTTATGAATTTAGTCCAAGGAAATAATTTGAAAGGAAAAAATACTTAGATATTAAATTATTTATTACATTATAATAGAGAAGTTTAAATGAACTGAATGATCTTTTGTAAGCATATAGCTAAATAAACCATGATTAAATAACTCAAAGAAATTATGTAGCCATTTTAGTAATTATTAAAGAAGGGCAGGACTTTTTCTAGCACCACAAAATGCTGTCATATTACAGACATGATGGAGCAGAGATGGGAATTCATCTGATGACTTATCAGGAGAGATGTGGGCTTTAATGTATAAATAAGGCAAGTGGCATTCCTTTTCCTGCATGGTTGCTGAGGTAGAGTTGAAAAATAACTGAATCTAAGTCTACAGTGCACTGATTTTTTTCTTCTGGTAGCAAACTATTTTCTTTAAATTAATCTCTGATTCTTCTTGGATACACTGTGCACGTAGAAGACCTGACCGTCTTTTTGTTTCCTGAATAGGTAAGTTCATCCAACCAGAGTAGTTTGTTCGCAAATGAATAGAATTGTTTCCACACAAAGCTGTTGCCAGGCTGTGATATTGCTTGTTCTGCACTTTCACAAATAAGGGAAGAAGGAAAGACTATTTCCGATAGGACTCTACAGACAGAAAATGTTCATGGGGGATCTAGACTGAGCTACCTGCCTTATGGGAAGCCTTCAGGATTTGCCCCATTGAGAAGAAAGAATCTGGTCCACACAGCACTTCCATATGCTGAAGCAACTCTAATAGCAGCTGAAACTTCCCTCCTAGATGCCAAGAGCTTCTAGACTAAGTGAATACCATTACCTCCTCCACAGGTTGCCGAGCAAGGAAAGAAATCCGTCTCCCTCCATCGATGGATGATAGGCTGATAGAAGATGAACTGGACCGTACTGTTCTCCGGCCCTGAGCTGCGGATCTGCAGGAGACAACAGCTTTACTTTAGTTCTGTTGCCACTGGACAAGGTCTCAATGCGTGATTCTAGCACGACTGTATCCCAAGCCACTTACCCCCTCACCCTCTTTTATTTTCACCCTCTCTGGTACAACAGGTAAAATTATATGAAGTTTTCAATGAAGGTTCAGAAATAGATAATTTTTTCTTAAGAAAATTACAAATGTAATATGCTGCCAAAAAACTAAAGGTACTGTCACTGGTTAAGACAAATGAAGAGTTAAAGAATTAAGTAGCAGGCTTCCCTGGTGGTCCAGTGGGTAGGGACACCGCCTTGCAGTGCTAGGGCCCCAGTTCAATCCATGGCCTGGGAGGACCCCACGTGCCGCGGAGCGGCTGGACAGATGTGTCCAGCTACCGAGTCGGAGTACTGGAGCGCATGCACTCAGAGCTGGTGCTCTGCGATGAGAGAGGCCACTGCGACGGGAGGCCCACACAGGTCAAAGAACAACAACAACAAAAAGATAAGTGAATGAAAGATCAATAGAAGTGGCCAAAAAAAAAAAAAAAATTAAGTAGCTCTTCCCACTCAGAGACATACTGGGAGTTTCCTGGCAATTGAATAATTCATATATCTTAGGGTGCAAAGTCACCAATGGGAAGCACCCTGAAATGCAAATTTCTGTGTTCAAACAGAAATCCAGGCAATTCAACTGTAGACATCCCAGAAATCAAAATTTCAAAAGCAACAACTTACATTATAAAAGCATTACTTCAAATAAAACATGTGTTTATGGAAATTGCAGCTCCTTTTTTTTTTTTAGCAGGCAGGCCACTTCTATTGGTCTTTCATTTGTCCATCTTCATCCATCTTTGTTCTTTGGCCCGTGTGGGCCTCCCATCACAGTGGCCTCTGTTGTTGCAGAGCACTGGCTCTGGGCGCATGCACTCTAGAGCTCTGGCTCGGTGATTGGACACATCAGTCCAGCTGCTCCGCAGCACGTGGGATCTTCCCAGGCCAGGGATCGAACCGGCGCCCCTTGCACTGCAAGGCGGTGTCCTTACCCACTGGACCACCAGGGAAGCCCCTCCTTTGTTTTTTAAAAGGGGGGGAATGTGAGGCAATTCTTTAATAGTTTAAAAGTACAAGGTTGAGGAAACAAAGTCAAACTGAAAGAGAAGGGAAAGTGTTTCACAGGAACAGCGCATTGCTTTTATGGAGAAAAATGGCATCATACAATATTTAAACAGTTGGGCAAAGGCAAGGCTTGGGCCACTTCTTATACTAAAGGAAGTATCACGGACAATCTGGAGGACTACCTATTATTACTCCAGTCATGGCAGAGAACCAAAAGTCAGCAGAGTCACGTGGCCTAAGTCTTTGTTAATGTTTTCAAGCACTGTACCAACTGCCATTTACCTAGGAGGAATGGATGGATTTACACTTCAACTTTTTTTTTTTTTCTTAAAGATAGCCTTACCATTATTATTATTATGCTGCTGAGTTTAAAAACTGGATTAACAGAAGTAAATAAGAACACTAAGCAACAGGTGTGAACCCCTAGATCACTTTTAGGCATTTGGATGAAAATATGAGATGTTCTTCAGAAAATCTGGAAGCAATGCCAAGGGAAAAGATGAGAGGGAAGCTATAGAATATCTTATACTAGGATTCTGACCCATGGAGCATCCAGGTCTTTCCTAATTAGAATAAACAGTGATATGATTCCCTACTTTAAAGCAAAAACAGCTGAAGCAATACAGTGTCTTTCACAAAAGGGAATCATGGCTGGCAGATTAATATTCTTCAGTCCTATGTGTCAGATACAGGATATCTGATTGCTTCGTTAGGGAGGGAATATTAATTACATTCTTTGGAAAACTTTTTTCTTTTCCAGGTCACAAAAGCTGATAGCTCTCTTGGGATGTGTGATTATCATTCTGGAAAGCTATTGGAAGAGGATTCTCATTTGAAAATTAGCACCATAAAAAATTAAAAGGCCATAAAATTTGTTTAGATGTGGAGAGAGACATTATTTTGCAGAGGTCCCCTTTGAGGATGCTAGAAATTAAACCAAGTCCTAGGAAAGTGTGTGTGTGTGTGTGTGTGTGTGCACACATGTGCTCATGCGTGTGCATGTGTGTTGTGGCAGGGGGAGGTGGGGGCCAAAATGAAGAGAAGATAAGATCCAAACACTTGGAGGAAACTTGTTCTATAATAATAATAATATTATAAGTGTCCAGGGTTGTCTTTTGGTTTTTCAGAGAGGCAAAAATGGAGCAGGTGCTTTTTGTTCAACTCCCTGGGAATTACCAATAAAACACCTGGTACCTGCCTCACAAATGACAAGGAGTTACAGTGTCAAGAGAGGGAGTTAGTAAACACAATGCTAAGTCCAAGCAGCTTAGAGAAAATACTGTTCTCAATGAGCTTCAAGCAAATGATGGACAATGACCATAAATGCAGAGACTCTATGCCTAGGTTTGAAAAGACACTGGAAAGAAGGTGGGCATCTTATTTTAAACAGATGAAATCCATTATGATGCGTCCAAATCTCAGATCTCATCATCTTGCTTGTTCCTTCTGCCCTGAAAGCATTCCCAGTTTTCCCCTCTCAATTGCTGCCTTTTGTTCTTAATAATAAGGCTAAAACTACAACAACAAGCAGTGACGTTCCTACCATGTTCTTCAGAAAATCTGGAAGCAATGCAAAGGGAAAAGATAGAAGGAAGCTATAGAATATCTTATACTAGGATTCTGACCCATGGAGCATCCAGGTCTTTCCTAATTAGAATAAACAGTGATATGATTCCCTACTTTAAAGCAAAAACAGCTGAAGCAATACAGTGTCTTTCACAAAAGGGAATCATGGCTGGCAGATTAATATTCTTCAGTCCTATGTGTCAGATACAGGATATCTGATTGCTTCGTTAGGGAGGGAATATTAATTACATTCTTTGGAAAACTTTTTTCTTTTCCAGGTCACAAAAGCTGATAGCTCTCTTGGGATGTGTGATTATCATTCTGGAAAGCTATTGGAAGAGGATTCTCATTTGAAAATTAGCACCATAAAAAATTAAAAGGCCATAAAATTTGTTTAGATGTGGAGAGAGACATTATTTTGCAGAGGTCCCCTTTGAGGATGCTAGAAATTAAACCAAGTCCTAGGAAAGTGTGTGTGTGTGTGTGTGTGTGTGCACACATGTGCTCATGCGTGTGCATGTGTGTTGTGGCAGGGGGAGGTGGGGGCCAAAATGAAGAGAAGATAAGATCCAAACACTTGGAGGAAACTTGTTCTATAATAATAATAATATTATAAGTGTCCAGGGTTGTCTTTTGGTTTTTCAG
Organism: Tragulus kanchil; assembly: GCA_022376925.1. Lineage (NCBI taxonomy): Eukaryota > Metazoa > Chordata > Mammalia > Artiodactyla > Tragulidae > Tragulus > Tragulus kanchil. The sequence goes on along the minus strand of JAIOJX010000023.1, from coordinate 121,993,002 downwards.
AGAGGCAAAAATGGAGCAGGTGCTTTTTGTTCAACTCCCTGGGAATTACCAATAAAACACCTGGTACCTGCCTCACAAATGACAAGGAGTTACAGTGTCAAGAGAGGGAGTTAGTAAACACAATGCTAAGTCCAAGCAGCTTAGAGAAAATACTGTTCTCAATGAGCTTCAAGCAAATGATGGACAATGACCATAAATGCAGAGACTCTATGCCTAGGTTTGAAAAGACACTGGAAAGAAGGTGGGCATCTTATTTTAAACAGATGAAATCCATTATGATGCGTCCAAATCTCAGATCTCATCATCTTGCTTGTTCCTTCTGCCCTGAAAGCATTCCCAGTTTTCCCCTCTCAATTGCTGCCTTTTGTTCTTAATAATAAGGCTAAAACTACAACAACAAGCAGTGACGTTCCTACCATGTATGGGGGACATCTTGCATGTGTGCTCAGTGTTGTGTCTGACAGTAGCCCACCAGGCTCCTCTGTCCATAGGAGTTCTCAGACAAGAACATTAGAGTAGGTTGCCATTTCCTTCTCTAGGGGGTCTTTCTCATCTGCAGATCACACCTGTGTCTCTTGCATTTCCTGCATTGGTAGACAGATTCTTCACCACTATGGCACCAGGGAAGCCCCCATTCTGCGCTTGATTTTAGGTTAAAGGCCAAGAAGCAACATTTTATTTCTCTTAAGTAGAATCTTAAGACTACTCTGTCTTCCACGTAAAATGAGGCTCCTAGAGGTTGACCAGCTCAAGGTTACACAGAAAGGTAACAGAAGCTCAAGGATTTGAAGGCAGTTCTGGCTCTAAAGCTGCCGTTCTATTCATGGTATCAGCAATCCTATTAGTGTTGTGAAATTATAGACCTTCATCTTTAGTGGTATCCTTGTAACTCTTCTCAGTTAATGTAATGTCAGTTTCACATTAACATTTTAGAGTAGAAGACAATACTTTAAACAAAAAGAAGAGGCTAACTGGATGTCTAACTTTGATGGTCTAATTGTTGCTTATAGAGATAATCACCATGATCCTTTTTAATAAGTCTGGGCTACTGGGACTCTTTTTATCATTTCGATCTGAAGTTTCATAAACCCTAAATCTTCATACATCAGGTTTTGGTTCTCAAGTACACATTGAAAGCTTCATTTTGACACATTTGAATTTTGTTTCAGGGAACTAAGCCATCTGGATTTATGTAATTTTGACCTGTTCAAGTTAATAAGAAAAAAGAATGTTCTCAATCAAGTTTTTCTTCCTATAATTACAATGATTTGGTGTTTCTGAATTCAGTCTTTCTGACTCAATTTAATGACTTTTCATACTGGAATTAAAGCAGAAGACAAAACCTGGTCACTTTTCCATACCAACTGATCATGCTATTATGACAGAGCTGCAGGGCAGTACAAATGTGTATATAGAGAACTGCTGAGCTTTAAGTCCATGTAAAATCAAAGAAGTGATTCCAAACTCATGAAAGACATCAAGTACACATAGGCTCTTTCTACTATGAAATACCAAACCTTCCCTTCTCATTTGAGAAAAGGGTAATTTGTGAGCCTTGGGATGTTCCCCAACTAGTTCTTTTCTCTTTTGAATGTAGTAGAAATTTTTGTGGCAGAAGGCCTGGCAGGGGAGCTGGCAGTCAGTCAGGGGTCTCTCCCCGCCTTGCCTGCAGTTAAGTTGCTGCCCAAGCATGAGGAGAGGTGGCCAAAGGGAACTGTGGGCAGACCCACCAGCTGGGACCCACAGTACTATTCAACCTGGTCACCTGTTCTCAGGGCAGCCAAGGAAATCATGACTTACAAGGGTTCGGAAACAGTGAAAATCAATCCATATGCTTGTTAGGGAAAGAGTGAAATGGAAAAGAGGTGAATCTGTTTGTTGAATGCCTCAGTCTACTGTGGTTTAATTTGGGGCTGTTCTGGTAGTGAATGGTGACAGCAAATCCTCAAGAAACTGCAAAATTATCTTCAAAATGCTTTTGTGGGATTTCAAGAATATGCAACAATAAAAAGATCTTCCTATAGCACGTAGGTGAAAAATCTCAATATTGGTAGAGTTGTCATTCTATTGCCTTTGTCTTCCATATTCTGTCAACTTCACAAAGGCAAGAATCATTTATCTTGTTTACTCTTCTTCAGCATCACTCAGAGCGAGTGGCACACAACAGGTATTCACAGAACTGCTGAATAAATGAATGTATGCATGAACAAAGCCATGAACTGTATATTGACTACTGTCCTTTCAAGTACTTTTGGAATTGTAAACTACTATTTGTGACAAATTCTTGAAAGTGTTCCAGCTTCTTGAGAATTTACTATTACCACCCACCGCCAGAAGAGGCCAACATTAAAATATAGTAGACTGAGCCATTTACTAACTGCTCTCTTTTTATATATATCCTGCAGTTTTCTTGATGATGTTGCTAATCATTTCTTGCTGATAAAATGTTCATAGAACTGATTATGCTGATAGAATTCCTAAGAACCAGCAGTATTATGTCAGCGTATCTCTTACCCAATAGTACCTTCTGCCCTCCTCTAAAAGCTGTTACACAGAATAACAGAAAGGGGTTATAAAAATGCTAGTTATTATTGGAATAAAACATAGACTCAGTTTTTCCACTGTTTGAACAGTTTGAAATGCTAAGATTTGAGGTTCTTCAGTGAAAATAATGAAATAAAAATGTTAGCACCCAACGTTACTTTTAATCTTCCTATGGAGTTTTCTAGTCCTCTTAGACATCAATATGGGGAGATAAAAGAGTTCAGTGCATAGGCCCTTGGCTCAGGGTTGCGTGAGAGATGTTGGTTATAGATTTACTGCCCTTGAGTCAGGCAGTGGATCAGAGATGCTTCTTTGGAAATAATAAGTGTAATGTTGGCTACGGAACAAAGAGGCAGAGTCAATGTGTCAGGATGAAGAGGCTGAGGCAGGGCAAGCTAGGGTCTAATGGAAGGGTGGTTTCTGTGCTCATGTGGAGAAGGAGGGCAGAAAAGAACTGAGCAGAGGGGAGCCAGCCGGATAGGATTGGGCAGGGGCCTGTCACTCTCAGTGTCAGAAAAAGGTGAGGAACTGGTTTCTGACTCTGTCTTCAACCCAGCTGTAAAAGAAAGTGAAAGTGTTAGTCACTCAGTCATGCCTGACCCAGTGCAACCCCATGGGTTGTACCCCACTAGGCTCCTCTGTCCACAGAATTCTCCAGGCAAGAATACTGGAGTGGGTTGCCATTTCCTTCTCCAGATGATCTTCCTGACCCAGGAACTGAACCCAGGTCTCCTGTTTTGCAGGCAGATTCTTTACTGTCTAAGCCACCAGAGAAACCTTAGATGTACCAATTGGTAAAACAAGGTGGGGAACTCAATGATAAATGCAGTGTATTGTGATTTGCTCAGTTCTAAACTCCTGAGATTGACTGGCAAAAAGGAGTATATTTACTGGAGGAATTGCTACCTATAAAGGCTGGGTAGGAAAATGAATCACTAATCATTATATGCTTCTTTTTTCTGCACAGTTAATTTAGATGTTTCTACTCTAGAATGGCTTATCACAATTTTCCCTTTGTATGAACATGGGTGGACTGGTATGGAGTGGCTATCCAGAGACAGGCTGGGTGGTAAGGGGCAATCTACCTAGAGTTAAATATTTGCCAAAGTTCAGCCTCCACCAAAGAAAAGAAATGATGATTTAAGTCCTACCTGAGATTCACGGGCTGTTCAGGTATCACAAAGTCTATCTTTATCACATTAGCCTATAGCAAGTATCTGTAGCTTTTATTATATGTTCATTTTATGTTAATTATAGGCATCACTATGTCAAAATTTCCTATTCAGTGTTTTATCTCTCAAATGGCACCATGAGTCAGGAAAGAGCAGATGCCATAATTCAGAGTCAAGCTGCAGTATCTCTATATATGAAGTATCTCCTGAAAAAAGAATACACATGGAAGTTCTATAATCTTACTTGACGAAGTACACTCTCATAACTCTGCATGTGTGATTTCTGTCCAAGGGTCTCATTTATTGTTTCCCCTTTAATAAAAACAATTTTGGGGGTGGTGAATTATGTACAGGGTTATGCTCAAGTCGGTCCAGAAAGAAATACGCAGGCATCATTTCTGCCTAATACCTTAACTTTGCAAACAGAAACCAGCAACTTTCTGTTCCCTAGAATCCTTAGGCAAAAATTGGGATAACGCTAATTTTCCTAATCAAACTCCCCAACTATGGAAATGTAGTATATTTAGAAAATTATTCTCTGTAGGAAAGCACTGTTCTCTGGTTGTCGGAATGTGAACTGTGAGTCAGTTCTCTTACCTCTGAGTATGCTGATTGGTTACTATGCTGGAGTGTATTTCTGCTACTTTGATGACTTAAGTACTCATCCATCACTTTTTTCTCCAGCTCATATGGCTTTCTTACATTTTAAAACTGGGGACAAACTGAATATGTATACATACACATTAGCTGCTTTCACAAGTAGAGTTCACTCTACTCTATGTTCAATGTTCCCTTTGTATGAACATGGGTGGACTGGTATGGAGTGGCTATCCAGAGACAGGCTGGGTGGTAAGGGCAATCTACCTAGAGTTAAATATTTGCCAAAGTTCAGCCTCCACCAAAGAAAAGAAATGATGATTTAAGTCCTACCTGAGATTCACGGGCTGTTCAGGTATCACAAAGTCTATCTTTATCACATTAGCCTATAGCAAGTATCTGTAGCTTTTATTATATGTTCATTTTATGTTAATTATAGGCATCACTATGTCAAAATTTCCTATTCAGTGTTTTATCTCTCAAATGGCACCATGAGTCAGGAAAGAGCAGATGCCATAATTCAGAGTCAAGCTGCAGTATCTCTATATATGAAGTATCTCCTGAAAAAAGAATACACATGGAAGTTCTATAATCTTACTTGACGAAGTACACTCTCATAACTCTGCATGTGTGATTTCTGTCCAAGGGTCTCATTTATTGTTTCCCCTTTAATAAAAACAATTTTGGGGGTGGTGAATTATGTACAGGGTTATGCTCAAGTCGGTCCAGAAAGAAATACGCAGGCATCATTTCTGCCTAATACCTTAACTTTGCAAACAGAAACCAGCAACTTTCTGTTCCCTAGAATCCTTAGGCAAAAATTGGGATAACGCTAATTTTCCTAATCAAACTCCCCAACTATGGAAATGTAGTATATTTAGAAAATTATTCTCTGTAGGAAAGCACTGTTCTCTGGTTGTCGGAATGTGAACTGTGAGTCAGTTCTCTTACCTCTGAGTATGCTGATTGGTTACTATGCTGGAGTGTATTTCTGCTACTTTGATGACTTAAGTACTCATCCATCACTTTTTTCTCCAGCTCATATGGCTTTCTTACATTTTAAAACTGGGGACAAACTGAATATGTATACATACACATTAGCTGCTTTCACAAGTAGAGTTCACTCTACTCTATGTTCAATGTTCTAAAAATGAATGGACTATGACTGAAAAAAAAAAAACCCTCATATCTGGGATGTTCCTTATCTTTTGCTGGGTATGTAGCTTCAGAAAAGATGCAACGGCATGATAAGGGAAGAAGGGGATGCTAAACCAGATAATCATCTAGCCAAGAGTCAATCATCCTGAACAATAAATGTGATTACAGGTATCACAGCCAGGCTGTGCTCACATCCATTTGTCTTATAGCTACACAGGCCAAACTGTTCCTGAGGATACCACCTGCAAATCAACCAGCCTCTGCTCATCTTCAGAGACACAGTTGTCTGCCACTGTGTATTGAGAGTATTGCGGTAAGCCTGATCACAAGTTAAAGCATTTGAGAAGATAGAAAGGAAGTCACTTGACTCTGTTTGCTTTTATGCACACTATCTCATTCAATTCCTTGCAAAGACTCTATGGGGGAAGATTTCACTACCATTTTTTCAAAGGAGTAAATAGGTTCTTAGAGGTAAAACAACAGACTCAGGGGCACAGCTCCATAAGCAGGAGAATATACACAATTCTATAATGCCTATCCCTTTTACCCCTCTACACTAGCATTACCAAAAATGTACAGCCATAGCTAATTTTTGAAGTAAAAATTTTTGGAAGACATGCTTCCCTAGGAAGTAAGATGAGTGTTCCATCCATTTTTAAAGGTGGCCAGAAAAAGAGATTCCAAAAAATAATATATCACAGTTCTCACTGTGGGGAAAAATCTTTCTTTCATGCAAAATAAGTCTTTTCTTCTAAATAAACAAAAATGGTATTTTGGCAATAGACTTCCATGGAGATGTTGACAAATGATCAATCTGATCCCTGTGTATTTCATTCATTTCATTTGAAAGAAAGCTGTTGCTTAAATTAATGTATAATGCAAAAGAGATTATACTTTGACACTGAAAACTGAATTATAAACTACATATATAATTTCTAAGTACCTAAATCATGAAAGATGATAAATAAGCAAATGGTAATCTTTCATTCTCATCTATTTCCTGAGGAAAATTAAGGAAGAAAATGTTGCTTCATTAGAAATCATTGGCAAAAAAGTATGAGATAGGGAAGACAATGGAAGAAGAAAAAAGCGTCACAGACAGAAGACACAGCATTATGTAAAGTTAATGAGTGAAGAGAGGGCAAGATGCTGGGGACTTGCCAGTCATTCAGTTGACTGAAACAGGAAAGGAAAAGTCAACCTTGATGTGGGAATGGTATACAAATCCAGATTATTGAGAGTAACACGTGCTGGGCAATGGATTTGTATTTTAATCTCAAAGCAGTGAGTGGAAATGAGGGGAAATGCAGGACTGCAAATAGGGAAAACTCTAGTTTTTAGAGAACCCACTTTGATGGCAATCTGGACAATGGGTCAGAGACTGGGAACTAATCAATTTAGGTAAGAAACACAGAGGCCTGAAGTACAATAGCGGTGAAAAGAAAGGAGAAGAAAGAACAGTCTTGAGAGGGTTATGAAGGTAGAGTGGACAAAATTTAATGTCTAACTAGGGCTTTCTTGGTGGCTCAGATGGTAAAGAATCTGCCTGCAATGCAGGAGACCTGGGTTCAATCCCTGGGTTGGGATGATGCCTTGGAGAAGGAAGTGGAAACCCACTCCAGTATTCTGAGCTCATTGTGCCTATGGGTGATGTGCAGAATGGAGCTGGACATGTGAAACACATATGATAATTTTGTGAAATGTTCAAATGTGGATAATGTTACTTGAATTCAATTCTATATTTTTAGTATGTGTTTTAACTTTTGCAAGGCAACTAGGGAATTTGGTGTAAGTGGTTTATTCTAAAGGCTTCAAAAATTTAAGACATTTCTTCTTTTACTGGATTTGTTTGTTCAGTGGAAATTATTTGGCCACCTACAACATCATTTCTATTGTGAGCTATCTATGTGATGGCTTGTGGCTGCTTGTTCATGGTCAGGTAAGCTGGCATCTGGACTGAATTAAAAATAGTTACCACGCAGATGAAAACAGAGGACAGAACTCGGGAACCTTTCTTCATGCAACCTCACTGCCTATCAAATTTTCCTGTATGTATCCTGATTTCCAGCTGCCATGGGGTCATCAAGCCTTAGCTTAAACCAAATGTCCTCTGACTTCAGGTCCCATGATGAAAAATTTATGGAGTCCTGGACGCATTACAAGTTTTACAGCTTTACAGCTGAAATCCTTCAAGTCCTTCTGACCTACTGAAGGAAAAAAAGTATGTTTTATTTTATTGGGATTCCCAAACATTCTTTGAGTGTGTACATTTTTCCTACAGAATGCATACGTTGCTTCCAGCAATGTGTTTTATATTACCCTGAAGAGCAGGGAAGCTCTGATAGAAGGAAACAACTTGGTCTTGTTGCCAGTACAAGAGGAAAAAAACAACTTACAACTGGAAGCATGATCAAATCTATGGGTCATTAATTTGTCTTTTACTGAAGATACCTCATATGAGTCAATGGCTGTACCCTAACCTGTATTAAAATAGAGGCCTGAAGTACAATAGCGGTGAAAAGAAAGGAGAAGAAAGAACAGTCTTGAGAGGGTTATGAAGGTAGAGTGGACAAAATTTAATGTCTAACTAGGGCTTTCTTGGTGGCTCAGATGGTAAAGAATCTGCCTGCAATGCAGGAGACCTGGGTTCAATCCCTGGGTTGGGATGATGCCTTGGAGAAGGAAGTGGAAACCCACTCCAGTATTCTGAGCTCATTGTGCCTATGGGTGATGTGCAGAATGGAGCTGGACATGTGAAACACATATGATAATTTTGTGAAATGTTCAAATGTGGATAATGTTACTTGAATTCAATTCTATATTTTTAGTATGTGTTTTAACTTTTGCAAGGCAACTAGGGAATTTGGTGTAAGTGGTTTATTCTAAAGGCTTCAAAAAATTTAAGACATTTCTTCTTTTACTGGATTTGTTTGTTCAGTGGAAATTATTTGGCCACCTACAACATCATTTCTATTGTGAGCTATCTATGTGATGGCTTGTGGCTGCTTGTTCATGGTCAGGTAAGCTGGCATCTGGACTGAATTAAAAATAGTTACCACGCAGATGAAAACAGAGGACAGAACTCGGGAACCTTTCTTCATGCAACCTCACTGCCTATCAAATTTTCCTGTATGTATCCTGATTTCCAGCTGCCATGGGGTCATCAAGCCTTAGCTTAAACCAAATGTCCTCTGACTTCAGGTCCCATGATGAAAAATTTATGGAGTCCTGGACGCATTACAAGTTTTACAGCTTTACAGCTGAAATCCTTCAAGTCCTTCTGACCTACTGAAGGAAAAAAAGTATGTTTTATTTTATTGGGATTCCCAAACATTCTTTGAGTGTGTACATTTTTCCTACAGAATGCATACGTTGCTTCCAGCAATGTGTTTTATATTACCCTGAAGAGCAGGGAAGCTCTGATAGAAGGAAACAACTTGGTCTTGTTGCCAGTACAAGAGGAAAAAAACAACTTACAACTGGAAGCATGATCAAATCTATGGGTCATTAATTTGTCTTTTACTGAAGATACCTCATATGAGTCAATGGCTGTACCCTAACCTGTATTAAAAATAGTATGCATCCTCAAACTAATCATATGTTGGCTTTTTGAGTAGAGTCTTTTTATTAACTCATACTCACACAGATATATAATTTCTTTTTTCTTCCTAGAACCTTAAAATTATTGAATGTTTTTAGGAAGTCCAGGATGTAGATTGTGGTTGCTCAGTCGTTTCTGACTCTTTGCCACCCCGTGGACTATAGCCGCCGGGCTCCTCTGTCCATGGGATTTTTCAGGTAAGAATACTGGGGCAGGCGGCCATTTCCTACTCCAGGGGATCTTCTTGACATAGAGACTGAACCCACATCTCCTTCATCTCCTGCACTGGCAGGCAGATTCTTTACCACTGCACCACATGAAGCTGCACATCCCTGAGTTAAACATTTGCTGGATAACAAGCTTTCCAAATCTATGTCAAAACCTGAAATCTCTCTTCCTTCAGGAGATTATAAGTAACACCCGTTCAGATGTGGCTTGAAAACAAGGTATCTAAATGGGCTCACCTTGACAATGAAATCTGCTGTAAGTGGTCCAGCCATTCTCAGTATCTCTTTGTCGGGAAATTTCTGGAAGTCCACACTAGAATTGTCCACAAGAAAGATGCCTGTAGAGCTGAGACCGTTTTCACCTTTAGCCCCCTGGAGGGTTTTGGTTTCCAGATCTACATAATCAAACACAGGAAGAGGAGAGACAGGTGTTCCCAGGGCTACCACAGACCACAGCGAGCATACCCCATGCAACAGGGTCGAGAGCTACGACTGGGAGAAGCATCATTCCTGATACAGCTGACATAATGGAACTGTGACAGAAACATAATGGAGAGGCACCTCTGGATTGCACAGCAACTGACAGCAAATGAAATTATTTTGAAACTCATTAACCAGAATTCAAGGCTCCCTGTCAAAAAATCTTTGATTTCTAGACAACTTCGTTCAGGTACTCTTTGTTTGGGACCCTAAGCCTTGAAAAAAATTCTTGTTGCCAGTACAAGAGGAAAAACAACTTACAACTGGAAGCATGATCAAATCTATGGGTCATTAATTTGTCTTTTACTGAAGATACCTCATATGAGTCAATGGCTGTACCCTAACCTGTATTAAAAATAGTATGCATCCTCAAACTAATCATATGTTGGCTTTTTGAGTAGAGTCTTTTTATTAACTCATACTCACACAGATATATAATTTCTTTTTTCTTCCTAGAACCTTAAAATTATTGAATGTTTTTAGGAAGTCCAGGATGTAGATTGTGGTTGCTCAGTCGTTTCTGACTCTTTGCCACCCCGTGGACTATAGCCGCCGGGCTCCTCTGTCCATGGGATTTTTCAGGTAAGAATACTGGGGCAGGCGGCCATTTCCTACTCCAGGGGATCTTCTTGACATAGAGACTGAACCCACATCTCCTTCATCTCCTGCACTGGCAGGCAGATTCTTTACCACTGCACCACATGAAGCTGCACATCCCTGAGTTAAACATTTGCTGGATAACAAGCTTTCCAAATCTATGTCAAAACCTGAAATCTCTCTTCCTTCAGGAGATTATAAGTAACACCCGTTCAGATGTGGCTTGAAAACAAGGTATCTAAATGGGCTCACCTTGACAATGAAATCTGCTGTAAGTGGTCCAGCCATTCTCAGTATCTCTTTGTCGGGAAATTTCTGGAAGTCCACACTAGAATTGTCCACAAGAAAGATGCCTGTAGAGCTGAGACCGTTTTCACCTTTAGCCCCCTGGAGGGTTTTGGTTTCCAGATCTACATAATCAAACACAGGAAGAGGAGAGACAGGTGTTCCCAGGGCTACCACAGACCACACGCGAGCATACCCCATGCAACAGGGTCGAGAGCTACGACTGGGAGAAGCATCATTCCTGATACAGCTGACATAATGGAACTGTGACAGAAACATAATGGAGAGGCACCTCTGGATTGCACAGCAACTGACAGCAAATGAAATTATTTTGAAACTCATTAACCAGAATTCAAGGCTCCCTGTCAAAAAAAATCTTTGATTTCTAGACAACTTCGTTCAGGTACTCTTTGTTTGGGTACTTCGTTCTAATACTTTCATTCCACATATGTATATCTCCTTGATTCATTCTTCACAGCACTCAGTGTAGCATATCCTGAAGTTTTCCTTTTGCTCTGTGAGACCCAGGGTACCTCTCTGAATCCCTTCAGCACTCATCCTGTGACTTGACATTTATGTGCTACCTTCTAGTTATTGATACTTTCTGGTTACTTATTGATGTGTGCTATTACTCAAATGAAAACAAAACCAAAAACTATAGTGGCCTAAGGACAAAGAACTAACTCTTTACTTGTCTTTTTGAAATCCTTTTTGAATTCGGTCTTGCGTATCTATGTGATATATCAGAAAAAACTTGAGACAGAGAGAACTTCTGGATCCCTGAAGCATTTCAATCTGCATTGCCCAATGACAAAGCCTAAGCAGCATCTTTTGTTTTAGGAAATCAGAGCGTGTGGTGGAGGAGGGCAAATTCTGATATATGTCAAAGCAGGTAAGTTCTCAGTGACTGAGTATTTTAGACTAACTGCCCGCTGTATGAAGAAATATGGATAAGCTAAGTCTAACGATCTAAAACTTGCACGAGGACCTTTGGTTTTGGCAGGGGTTCTTTGTAAGAAAGATGGCGTGCCTGGGTAGGGATTTGGGTCTCCTAGACATTCAACCAGAATGACTCCCCTCTTATATATTATACAGATGAAGTTTTGTGGTTGAGGACAGTTTTCAGGTCACTGGAGTCACTAAGGTGCCCAGTGTAGTTGCAACTGAATTAGTCTAGACATTGCCTACTTCAAATTTTCTACTAGAAGGAATAGCAATAGGTAGAAAACATTGGTGCCCAGTTAAATGCCCATGCCCCTCATATGAAGTTGTGCAGCCCTTCTCTGGAAGTAGGTCTGGCCTTCCACTCCTACCCCAGTGCAGAGAGGACCTCATAGAAGAATATGAGGCACACAGAGACAACACAGAGAGGGAAAAGCATAGCAGTTATCATCATAAGAATGTAACAGCTCTGTGCCTCCTTCCTCTAGTCTTCCCTCCTCCAGCAGCTTCCACTAATTTATGGAGGTATCCCCAGGATATAAATTAACTTAGTTTTAGAAAACTCATGAAGATCTAAGCCTGAGTATCTGATTCAATTTTACAACCAGGTCTCTCAGCTATCCTTCTCAAGGGACTTCTAATTAAAGATGGGTTGGACCTGGACAGACTATCTACTCTTGTGGGGTAGGTGTTAGTCGCTCAGTTGTGTCCAGCTGTTTTAGACTCTATGGACTGTAGCCTACTAGGCTCCCCTGTCCATGGAATTTTTCAGGCAAGAATACTGGTGTGGGTAGACATTCCCTTCTCCAGGGGATCTTCCTGACCTAGGGATCAAACTTGGGTCTTCCGTATTGCAGGCAGATTCTTTATCATCTGAGACACCAGGGAAGATCCCTAAATATTTACATTTGGTCACATATTGGGCCATCTTCTCAGAGTAAAGGGTAAAAGGGCTGCAAGAGAAACAGGGCATAATTTTTCAGAGTTATACTCCAAATACAAAAATAAAACAGAACCTTCCTTAGTTATATGCATGTTCTCAGTGGTATGCCTGTTGGCAGGAAAAGCAGATTTCATTTTGCTTTTCATCATTTGTGATTATCATCTGAAGCCTCACCTATCCAATCTTTAGAGCAATTAAAAAAAATAAGACCAATTCTTCAGCTTCTTGGTGATCATATAACTAGGAAGTCTGAGACTACTACATTTATAAAAATGAATTCTCCTCTTACATCTATTCCTTTGGGTTCTTTCTTCTGCAATGAGGAGTAAGTCCCCACAGATGAAGTTTTGTGGTTGAGGACAGTTTTCAGGTCACTGGAGTCACTAAGGTGCCCAGTGTAGTTGCAACTGAATTAGTCTAGACATTGCCTACTTCAAATTTTCTACTAGAAGGAATAGCAATAGGTAGAAAACATTGGTGCCCAGTTAAATGCCCATGCCCCTCATATGAAGTTGTGCAGCCCTTCTCTGGAAGTAGGTCTGGCCTTCCACTCCTACCCCAGTGCAGAGAGGACCTCATAGAAGAATATGAGGCACACAGAGACAACACAGAGAGGGAAAAGCATAGCAGTTATCATCATAAGAATGTAACAGCTCTGTGCCTCCTTCCTCTAGTCTTCCCTCCTCCAGCAGCTTCCACTAATTTATGGAGGTATCCCCAGGATATAAATTAACTTAGTTTTAGAAAACTCATGAAGATCTAAGCCTGAGTATCTGATTCAATTTTACAACCAGGTCTCTCAGCTATCCTTCTCAAGGGACTTCTAATTAAAGATGGGTTGGACCTGGACAGACTATCTACTCTTGTGGGGTAGGTGTTAGTCGCTCAGTTGTGTCCAGCTGTTTTAGACTCTATGGACTGTAGCCTACTAGGCTCCCCTGTCCATGGAATTTTTCAGGCAAGAATACTGGTGTGGGTAGACATTCCCTTCTCCAGGGGATCTTCCTGACCTAGGGATCAAACTTGGGTCTTCCGTATTGCAGGCAGATTCTTTATCATCTGAGACACCAGGGAAGATCCCTAAATATTTACATTTGGTCACATATTGGGCCATCTTCTCAGAGTAAAGGGTAAAAGGGCTGCAAGAGAAACAGGGCATAATTTTTCAGAGTTATACTCCAAATACAAAAATAAAACAGAACCTTCCTTAGTTATATGCATGTTCTCAGTGGTATGCCTGTTGGCAGGAAAAGCAGATTTCATTTTGCTTTTCATCATTTGTGATTATCATCTGAAGCCTCACCTATCCAATCTTTAGAGCAATTAAAAAAAATAAGACCAATTCTTCAGCTTCTTGGTGATCATATAACTAGGAAGTCTGAGACTACTACATTTATAAAAATGAATTCTCCTCTTACATCTATTCCTTTGGGTTCTTTCTTCTGCAATGAGGAGTAAGTCCCCCACTTGGTGATGAACTGGTCTAGATGTTTTATTTTAGCCTCTTCTTAAGCAGAAAAATACTGTTTTTTGACTGAGGCTTTTACACTCACAGCTAATTCTGTCTACTTCTCAAGGGGGAAAAACAAATCATTTGAACAGTATTAATGTACAAACATATATCATCCTTAGACATGTGAACACTGTATTTTGGGGGTGTTGTTCAGGGTTAGAAAAGGACTTGATCCCTATAAGGTGGATTCCCAGCATCTTTTGACTTTGCCTGAACGGCACATTGCTTATTCCTTTATGTTATGTCACCTCTCAAATCCCACCTTTCCCATGAAATGCACTTATTTTTATTTTTAGAAAGACCAGTCGGCTCTCTGAACTCTCACAGGCTCAAATTTGTCTCCATCTTGTTTGTCTTTCTGGAATGATTTCATTTATAATCCTGTTGCCAAAAGATAATGCTTGCTACCTAAATTGGCTTCTTAGGCAAGTATGTGGGAGGGAAGAGAAAGCCGAAGAAGACAAATGGCTTTGGAGGAACCTAGGAAAAATCACAGCGGAGGAGGTCAGAAATGCTCAAGAGACCAACTGAAGCAAGTCTTTCAGTGAAAGTGAATTTTGCAGAAAGTGCTAGTATATCCTCTCCTATTATCTCCTTGGTTTATAGCCTATAATTTTCTTCTTGCAATTTACAAGTCTTCATCTAAACAGCACTAGATGGTAATTAAGAAAAGATGTGGCTATGTACTGCTGGCTTTGGTGGGACCCTGCTACCATTTGATCTTTGGCATTACAATTACATTTCAATCCTGAATTCCAAAAGCTGTCTTCAAGATGTTGGGGTCTTGCAGAAGTTACTTAATTAGACAACATAGTGCTCTTTAAAGGTCACAGGGTTAAGATTGTTAGGAACTTCTACATTCCCCTGAGTTGATGAAGTAATGGAGTGTGAGAGTGGAAATTAAAAGAGAAAGAATGAAGAAGAGAGAGAGAAAGTTGGAAAGAAGAAGAAAAAAAGAGGTGAGGCAAGGAAAAGACAGAGAATGACTGAAGAGGGAGAGAGAATGAGAAATAACATTCACAAAATCATATACATGTGCTTCACTCAGAAACAATCTATGGGAAGCACCAATTTTGTATCTTTTGGGATGACTGTGGTGAGAGGTAATTATCATAGAGGTTTCTTCTATCTCCCAGACAACCAAAAGAGAAATAGAAGTACTCAACATATCATATTGTGATAGAGAATTAAGATTTGTATTTCTAAATTAATGTTTTCGGGGGACAAAAAATAAACAATAAAAGACTAAAATTCCCAGCACCCAAAGGTCAATAACTGAGTTTACTTACACAAGTGATCAGGTCCTTTTAAGACAAGGCGAATATGTCTGCTTCCATAGGGAATACCGACCACCGTGTTGTCCACTAAACAGAAACAAAGCAGAGTCGTAAAGCACATTATTTGATACAAAATGACACGTGCCCTACATAAAGCACTTATTTACACACATGCCCCAGTGATAATCTTTTTAGAAAGGATTTAAAATCTGAACACCAATATTTGGAAATCAAAATTTCCAGTTTCTTCAAAATAAAATATGCTGGAAAAGCTGGTAACTTGTTAATTCATGGGGATCTGACCCTTGGAAAAAAAAACATGAATTCTGACATACTGAAAAATGGACTAACAAGTGTTTAAAACTTGATCCTATGTCCTCAGATTTCTCTAGACTGGAGCAATTGTGTAGAGCTACAAAAAATAAATAAATTCTAATACTCAAAAGAGGACTTAATTATATCAAAATCTGGATTTCCCTTGAGCAAAGTGACTATCTTGGATGTGTATGACAGATAAGAATAGAAGGCAATATCTTTTAAACTTTCTTTCCATTCTTCAATATCCTTCACACGATCTACATCTAGTATTATATACAGTAAGCATACTATAAATGTTTATCATTTCCTCTTTATTATGAAAGTTTTTAAAAAATTGACTGAATTAGAGAGTATTTTAGAAATTATTTAATTTTAATCCCATCTGAAAACTGAGTCACAACTCAATGGAAGCACTCCCAAAATCTGTTAAAAAATTAGAGGAATATAACACATATCTCAGACACATCACTCTCTTGTGCTTAGTCTACTCATTCGTATCCAACTCTTTGTGACCCCATGGACTACAGCCTGCCAGGCTCCACTGTTCATGAGATTCTCCAGGCAAGAATACTGGAGTGGGTGGCCATGCCTGTGGCCAGGGGATCTTCCTGACCCAGGGATAGGACCCAGGTCTCCCACATTGCAGGTGGATTCTTTACTGCCTGAGCCACCAGGGAAGCCCAAACACATCACAGGCATGCTTATTTAGAACTCTATTTGAGAAAACAACCCTTTATATTTACATGGCACTGAATGTAAATTTACATTTTCCCTAAATTTTACTGTTTATTCCTTCACCCCAAACTTGTAATATGGGCAATGAGGATGTGATCATTCCAATTTGATGATGAAGAAATGAGGCCTCTGAAAAGTATTGGGTTACTTATTGTAAGCCAAGGTCAAAGACCAGGAAGGCATTCCAGAACACAAAAAAAGGCCGGTATTTTTAAACTCATCTGCATATTCAGAAGCTCTGAGGGATTCTTTGTTTCACATCTCTCCAATATTGTATATTACCATACTATTACTGGAAGAATTTCATTTAAATAGAAGAATACCAGGGCTTCCCTGGTAGCTCAATGGTAAAGAGTTCATCTGTCAATGCAGGAAACACCGTTTCGATCCCTGACCTGGGAAGATCCCACATGCTGCAGAGCAACTAAGCCTGTGAGCCACAACTATTGAGCCTGTGCTCTAGAGCTTTGGAGGTGCAACTATTGAGCCCATGTGCCACAACTACTGAAGCTTGTGTGCCCCAGAGTCCGAGTTCCACAACAAGAGAAGTCACTGCAACAAGAAGCCTGCTCATCTCAACTAAAGAGCAGTCCCCATTCCTTGCAACTAGAGAAGAACCTACAGCAGCATTGAAAATCCAGAACAGTGAAAAATAAATAAAGAAATAAAATGCATTTCTGAAAAAAAAAAATAAGAATACCAAAAGCTGGCCAATGTCTCTGAATCTTAACATTATCATCCTGTCTTTCGGAGAATTTAATTTCAATAAATGAATTTCAATAAATGAAGTTAGACATTCTCTAACTTCTCTGATTCCTAGTTTCTCTGTTTGTAAAACAGGGAAACCAACACTTTTTCTATTATTATTATCAGCCAATATAGGCATGACTATGATGTGTATACCATGTAGACAAACAGCCTGGAATACAGTAGGTATTTTGTAAATTTCTCTTTCTTTCTCTATTCCAAGTCTCCTTAAGGACAGGAACTGAAACGCTGCTTACTTTGATGATGTTCTTAAATGCCCTAAGGTCCCTCACTTGTAGCCAGCTGAATGAGAAAAAAGAATCATATGCTCTCAATTCCTTCCCTAAAAGGGTACATGTATCAAGTTTTCTACAATATTAAACATTCTACACACCACTTACAATCTTTTAGCTGTTTTAATGTCAGGCATTGTTAACAAAAAAGCTGGGTTTTGGATAGCTAGGGCTCTGTGGCACAGAGGAACAAAATGCGTAAGGGGAATAAAGCAAAGGAAAACAAATGTTCAGACTGGCCCACAGAGCTTTAAATGTCTTGCATTAAGCCACGGGTTTTTAAGTTTACAAAAGAAACTCAAAGCAGTTACAACAATGGAATTTCTAGAAATAGAAAAGTCTTTGTTTAGCCACAGGTCAAGTAACGTGCAAGTAAAAGGAAAGCTCTCTGTTTGGCCTTGCAAAGCTCAGCAGCAGGCCTCTGATCCCCACATGGCTTAGGCAGCCTACCTCTCCTTCTGGTGAGAAGTGACTCACATTCCACATACTGAGACATTAACTCAAGCTTCTGGCTGATGCAGCTGCCTTTGTAGACTCCCTGAGAAAGATAGGCAAAAGCCTAGAAAACTGTTGGGGAAGAGGGTAGGATGGAGAGTAGACTAGGCAAGAATGGATTGTCTCCAGATGGCCCTCCACTCTTGCTGAATCAAAGAGAAATACAGAGAACCCAGGCTGGTACCAACTTGAACAGTCAGCAGTGCACAGCATCACATGTAGGACAAGTCCCCACCTATCCGCCTGTGGTTCTATAAAGGGCTAACAGACAACTGGCAGGTCATCAGGCAACTGGCAAATTCATCTTTTATTCCACAGATTTTATGTCTCCTAGTGCCTGGCCTCATGCCGTTGTTGTTCTCTAACTTCTCTGATTCCTAGTTTCTCTGTTTGTAAAACAGGGAAACCAACACTTTTTCTATTATTATTATCAGCCAATATAGGCATGACTATGATGTGTATACCATGTAGACAAACAGCCTGGAATACAGTAGGTATTTTGTAAATTTCTCTTTCTTTCTCTATTCCAAGTCTCCTTAAGGACAGGAACTGAAACGCTGCTTACTTTGATGATGTTCTTAAATGCCCTAAGGTCCCTCACTTGTAGCCAGCTGAATGAGAAAAAAGAATCATATGCTCTCAATTCCTTCCCTAAAAGGGTACATGTATCAAGTTTTCTACAATATTAAACATTCTACACACCACTTACAATCTTTTAGCTGTTTTTAATGTCAGGCATTGTTAACAAAAAAGCTGGGTTTTGGATAGCTAGGGCTCTGTGGCACAGAGGAACAAAATGCGTAAGGGGAATAAAGCAAAGGAAAACAAATGTTCAGACTGGCCCACAGAGCTTTAAATGTCTTGCATTAAGCCACGGGTTTTTAAGTTTACAAAAGAAACTCAAAGCAGTTACAACAATGGAATTTCTAGAAATAGAAAAGTCTTTGTTTAGCCACAGGTCAAGTAACGTGCAAGTAAAAGGAAAGCTCTCTGTTTGGCCTTGCAAAGCTCAGCAGCAGGCCTCTGATCCCCACATGGCTTAGGCAGCCTCCCTCTCCTTCTGGTGAGAAGTGACTCACATTCCACATACTGAGACATTAACTCAAGCTTCTGGCTGATGCAGCTGCCTTTGTAGACTCCCTGAGAAAGATAGGCAAAAGCCTAGAAAACTGTTGGGGAAGAGGGTAGGATGGAGAGAGTAGACTAGGCAAGAATGGATTGTCTCCAGATGGCCCTCCACTCTTGCTGAATCAAAGAGAAATACAGAGAACCCAGGCTGGTACCAACTTGAACAGTCAGCAGTGCACAGCATCACATGTAGGACAAGTCCCCACCTATCCGCCTGTGGTTCTATAAAGGGCTAACAGACAACTGGCAGGTCATCAGGCAACTGGCAAATTCATCTTTTTATTCCACAGATATTTTTTGAGTGTCTCCTAGTGCCTGGCCTCATGCCGTTGTTGTTTAGTCATGAACTGGTGTCCCACTCTGTGGCCCCATGGGCTGTAGCCCCTTAGACTGTAGCCAGGCCACTCTGTTCACAGGATTTCTCAGGCAAGAATACTGGAGTGGGTTGCCATTTCCTTCTCCAGGGGACCTCTCTACCCCAGGAATTGAACTTGCTTCTTCTGCACTGTAGGTGATTCTTTACGACTGAGCCACCAGGGAAGCCCACGTACCAGGTGCATATTTAGTGACAAAGAAGACAAAGCATCGGATCTACAATATGGTTTGTGAAAAGGGGATATAGGATAAAATATGCAGGGATATACCACATACTATACCCCAATCATGGAAATTCCCAAGCACATTAATTGGTTTCTTAAGAACCTTGAACCAAAGAAATCCATTTCACTCTATTTAAATAGTGTGTTCCCAATGTACCTACCCAGGGAGACTTTTTATGTATCATCTTTACATCAGCTGATACATCTCAGAATATACTTTAAGATACGGTTTCATTTGGCAAAAAGTAAGGTAGGGAAAAATTAATTTTATTTGCCACATATTGATAAAAGGCCAGTCTTTGAGTTGTAGATATATTAATAATTGTCTTATTTGATGGTAAGTTCTCAATGATTAGGGATGAGTTGGAAGATTTTTCTACTTGCCATCTACAGAGAAGTTTTTAAGACAATGGATAAAAAGAAATGGGAGAAAAGGGAACCCTCCTACACTGTTGGTGGGAAAGTAAATCGGTACAGCCACTATGGAAAACAGTATGGAAGTTTCTTAGAAAACTAAAAATAGGGCTACCATATGATCTAGCAGTCCCACTCCTGGGTGTATGGGTGTATATCCAGAGAAAACCATAATTCAAAAAGATGCATGCAGCTCAAAGTTGATTGCAGCTCAATTTACAATAGCAAAGACATGAAAGCAGTAAAGCCATAGATGAATCAAAGAGAAATACAGAGAACCCAGACTGGTACCAACTTGAACAGTCAGCAGTGCACAGCATCACATGTAGGACAAGTCCCCACCTATCCGCCTGTGGTTCTATAAAGGGCTAACAGACAACTGGCAGGTCATCAGGCAACTGGCAAATTCATCTTTTTATTCCACAGATATTTTTTGAGTGTCTCCTAGTGCCTGGCCTCATGCCGTTGTTGTTTAGTCATGAACTGGTGTCCCACTCTGTGGCCCCATGGGCTGTAGCCCCTTAGACTGTAGCCAGGCCACTCTGTTCACAGGATTTCTCAGGCAAGAATACTGGAGTGGGTTGCCATTTCCTTCTCCAGGGGACCTCTCTACCCCAGGAATTGAACTTGCTTCTTCTGCACTGTAGGTGATTCTTTACGACTGAGCCACCAGGGAAGCCCACGTACCAGGTGCATATTTAGTGACAAAGAAGACAAAGCATCGGATCTACAATATGGTTTGTGAAAAGGGGATATAGGATAAAATATGCAGGGATATACCACATACTATACCCCAATCATGGAAATTCCCAAGCACATTAATTGGTTTCTTAAGAACCTTGAACCAAAGAAATCCATTTCACTCTATTTAAATAGTGTGTTCCCAATGTACCTACCCAGGGAGACTTTTTATGTATCATCTTTACATCAGCTGATACATCTCAGAATATACTTTAAGATACGGTTTCATTTGGCAAAAAGTAAGGTAGGGAAAAATTAATTTTATTTGCCACATATTGATAAAAGGCCAGTCTTTGAGTTGTAGATATATTAATAATTGTCTTATTTGATGGTAAGTTCTCAATGATTAGGGATGAGTTGGAAGATTTTTCTACTTGCCATCTACAGAGAAGTTTTTAAGACAATGGATAAAAAGAAATGGGAGAAAAGGGAACCCTCCTACACTGTTGGTGGGAAAGTAAATCGGTACAGCCACTATGGAAAACAGTATGGAAGTTTCTTAGAAAACTAAAAATAGGGCTACCATATGATCTAGCAGTCCCACTCCTGGGTGTATGGGTGTATATCCAGAGAAAACCATAATTCAAAAAGATGCATGCAGCTCAAAGTTGATTGCAGCTCAATTTACAATAGCAAAGACATGAAAGCAGTCCAAATGCCTGTCAATAGATGAATGGATAGAGAAGATTCCAATACACAGTGGAATATTACTCAGCCATAAAAGTAACAAAATAACGCATTTGCAGCAATATGGATGAATCTAAAGATAATCATGTTAAGTGGAATAAATCAAAGACAAAGTCATGTAATATCATTTATATCTAGAATCTTAAAAATTATACAAATGAACTTTTTATGAAGTATCTATGCTTACAGATATAGAAAACAAACTTATGACTACCCAAGGGGAGAGCACAGGGTGGGAAAGAGATAAATTAGGAGTTTAGGATTAACATATATACACTACTATATATAAAATAGATAAAAAACAAGGACTTATATTCTGTATCTTCTAACAACCTATGATGGAAAAGAATCTTAAAAACAATATACAAATATGTGTGTGTGTGTGTGTGTGTGTGTGAAATTGAGCCACTTTGCTATATACCTAAAACAAACACAACATTGTAAGTTAACTATATTTCAATTAAAAAAATGATTTAAGACAAGACATTGGAGAATGTTCGAGAAGGCTGGTTTCATCATCAGCCTCCTCAGTGACTAACTCTGTTGGTATGGCTAGCAAAGCAGGTGACTACATTTTCTCTTACTGTGTTGTGCATTTCTTGGGTGTCCTTCCCACAAAGACACACTGCTCTATGATCAAATGAATTTGTTGTTACTTTTATGTTGTCGCAATTTCTTGAGGTGTCCTTCCGCAATTGAAATAATTAGAAGGCCAGTCTTTGAGTTGTAGATATATTAATAATTGTCTTATTTGATGGTAAGTTCTCAATGATTAGGGATGAGTTGGAAGATTTTTCTACTTGCCATCTACAGAGAAGTTTTTAAGACAATGGATAAAAAGAAATGGGAGAAAAGGGAACCCTCCTACACTGTTGGTGGGAAAGTAAATCGGTACAGCCACTATGGAAAACAGTATGGAAGTTTCTTAGAAAACTAAAAATAGGGCTACCATATGATCTAGCAGTCCCACTCCTGGGTGTATGGGTGTATATCCAGAGAAAACCATAATTCAAAAAGATGCATGCAGCTCAAAGTTGATTGCAGCTCAATTTACAATAGCAAAGACATGAAAGCAGTCCAAATGCCTGTCAATAGATGAATGGATAGAGAAGATTCCAATACACAGTGGAATATTACTCAGCCATAAAAGTAACAAAATAACGCATTTGCAGCAATATGGATGAATCTAAAGATAATCATGTTAAGTGGAATAAATCAAAGACAAAGTCATGTAATATCATTTATATCTAGAATCTTAAAAATTATACAAATGAACTTTTTATGAAGTATCTATGCTTACAGATATAGAAAACAAACTTATGACTACCCAAGGGGAGAGCACAGGGTGGGAAAGAGATAAATTAGGAGTTTAGGATTAACATATATACACTACTATATATAAAATAGATAAAAAACAAGGACTTATATTCTGTATCTTCTAACAACCTATGATGGAAAAGAATCTTAAAAACAATATACAAATATGTGTGTGTGTGTGTGTGTGTGTGTGAAATTGAGCCACTTTGCTATATACCTAAAACAAACACAACATTGTAAGTTAACTATATTTCAATTAAAAAAATGATTTAAGACAAGACATTGGAGAATGTTCGAGAAGGCTGGTTTCATCATCAGCCTCCTCAGTGACTAACTCTGTTGGTATGGCTAGCAAAGCAGGTGACTACATTTTCTCTTACTGTGTTGTGCATTTCTTGGGTGTCCTTCCCACAAAGACACACTGCTCTATGATCAAATGAATTTGTTGTAATCCATTTTGGCTTTGTTGATAGAATCATCACGCCAATCATCAGAACATATTTTAGGGTCTGATCAATAATTCTGAAAGACTTGCTTCAGAAATAAGATAACTTCTTTCTCAGTTAAAGGGACAAGTTTTATATGGGAATCATAAATTCTGTCATTTCACATACAGGGGATGCAAAAGCCCTTACTTAAGAAAACTGTTCTCAAGAATTGCACCTAAAGTACTTCTTCGAAAATCTACAGCTGTACATATATCTCACTTATTTCTATAAATGTCTAGATTTGTTTTCAATTTTATCATATTTGGATTTAATACTGTGATTTATTACTATGTCAGAGAAACTGACAAGAATAATTTCTGAAAAGACAGGATTTCCTATTCTGATATCTGAGTTTTCTGTATTTTTATACCTGTTCAAGTTTCTAAAGACTCTGCTAGCCTGTGAGGCTGATCCAGGCTGTGCCCGAGTCTTTGTGACACCAGGGACTGCAGCATGACAGGTTTCCCTGTCCCTCACCATCTCCCAGAGGCTGATACTTAATCTCGCTATTAGTTTTTAAATGAAAAAGCCATTGTTAATAAAGTTGCTTACATATAAAGATAGTCTGCTAATGGAAGCAACCATTGATAGATGAATGGATAAAGATGTGGAATGTATGGCTGAATACAATAGAAGACTATGCAGTCATAAAAGAGAATGAAATGATGCCCTGTTTTAGCAACATGAATGGACCTAGAAATGATCATACTAAGCAAAGTAAGTCAGACAGAGAAAGCCAAACACCAAATGGTATCACTTATATATGGAATCTAAAATATGATACACATGAACTTATTTCCAAAATAGAGACAGGCTTACAGATGTAGAGAACAAATTTATGATTAACAGAAGGGAAAAGGGTGAGGGAGGGATAAATTAAGAGTTTGTATTAACAGATAGAAACTACTACGTATAAAATAGATAAATAGCAAGGTCCTACCATATAGCACAAGGAACTATATGCAGTATAGCAATAAGCCATAATGGAGGAGAATATGAAAAAGAATATATACACACACACATATATGTATAACAATATGTGTATATGTGTCTGTGTGTGTGTGTGTATATACACTGAGTTACTTTGCTGTATACCAGAAACTAACACAACACTGCAAATCAACTATATTTCAATAAAAAAAAGGTCTGCCCATCTTTTTCTTTTAAATTTTGACTTATACCATATGTCATGCAGGATATGACATGTCATGATATGTCATGCAGTTCCCCAACCAAGGATCCAACACATACCCCTGGCAGCAAAAGCGCAAATCCTAACTATGGGCCATCAGGGAATTCTCAATAATCTACCAATCTCGAGGAGACCCAAAAGATTTACTTTTTCTCATGACAACTGAATTTTATCATATTGGATTTAATACTGTGATTTATTACTATGTCAGAGAAACTGACAAGAATAATTTCTGAAAAGACAGGATTTCCTATTCTGATATCTGAGTTTTCTGTATTTTTATACCTGTTCAAGTTTCTAAAGACTCTGCTAGCCTGTGAGGCTGATCCAGGCTGTGCCCGAGTCTTTGTGACACCAGGGACTGCAGCATGACAGGTTTCCCTGTCCCTCACCATCTCCCAGAGGCTGATACTTAATCTCGCTATTAGTTTTTAAATGAAAAAGCCATTGTTAATAAAGTTGCTTACATATAAAGATAGTCTGCTAATGGAAGCAACCATTGATAGATGAATGGATAAAGATGTGGAATGTATGGCTGAATACAATAGAAGACTATGCAGTCATAAAAGAGAATGAAATGATGCCCTGTTTTAGCAACATGAATGGACCTAGAAATGATCATACTAAGCAAAGTAAGTCAGACAGAGAAAGCCAAACACCAAATGGTATCACTTATATATGGAATCTAAAATATGATACACATGAACTTATTTCCAAAATAGAGACAGGCTTACAGATGTAGAGAACAAATTTATGATTAACAGAAGGGAAAAGGGTGAGGGAGGGATAAATTAAGAGTTTGTATTAACAGATAGAAACTACTACGTATAAAATAGATAAATAGCAAGGTCCTACCATATAGCACAAGGAACTATATGCAGTATAGCAATAAGCCATAATGGAGGAGAATATGAAAAAGAATATATACACACACACATATATGTATAACAATATGTGTATATGTGTCTGTGTGTGTGTGTGTATATACACTGAGTTACTTTGCTGTATACCAGAAACTAACACAACACTGCAAATCAACTATATTTCAATAAAAAAAAGGTCTGCCCATCTTTTTCTTTTAAATTTTGACTTATACCATATGTCATGCAGGATATGACATGTCATGATATGTCATGCAGTTCCCCAACCAAGGATCCAACACATACCCCTGGCAGCAAAAGCGCAAATCCTAACTATGGGCCATCAGGGAATTCTCAATAATCTACCAATCTCGAGGAGACCCAAAAGATTTACTTTTTCTCTTCATGACAACTTTACTATTCTTAAAATATACCCAATAAACTAACGTGAAACTGAGGATTTGAGGCTTTCAAACCCTTCCCCCTACATTGTTTATCAGCACAGAGGATGCATATTGGACAGGCCAGACAAGGTGCAGCCTTCTCTCCAGATGAGGAATGTCATCCCTACAGGTGCCTATGCAAGAAACTTTGAATGCACCCTTGATTTCACTTTTACCTCTAATCAGTCAAAAAGTCCTGTTGTCACTAGTTTGATCTAATATAAAGTGGTAATTCACTGTAAAGGACCCTAATGCTGGGACAGATTGAAGGCAGGAGGAGAAGGGGGGCAACAGAGGACCAGATGGTTGGATGGTATCACTGACTCAATGGACATGAGTTTGAGCAAACTCCATGGGATGGTGAAGGACAGGGAAGCTTGGAGCACTGTCATCCTGTAGTCCATGGGGTTGCAAAGACTCAGACACAATTGAGTGACTGAACAACAACAACTGTCACTACGGTCAAAGTATCATGCTTAATTATAAGAGGAAAAACCATTCACATCTTCAGATATATACACATATACATGTACATATATATATCAAGCCAGAATGCATAGCACAATCAATAGTGTTATCTTCTGTTACACAGGGAGTGATTCTGTCACAGATATCTTTGCCTGCACAGGTACGAACATCAAAACAGGCAATACAGAAAACTTGCAAAATGGGTGTCAGAAGCTGAGAAAAAGATGACAAGACAATAGAGAACACTGTATTTAACTTCTTGGAATCAAACTGTTGTGAGAGTTGTAAGGAGATAAGGAATCAGAAGCACTTAGCCACATTTTCAAAGTGGGAACCCAAAGTAGGCTACTTCTACATACGTGCAAACTTGAATCCAGAACCCAGCATCAAGACTTCTGTTTCCTGTCAAGATGAAGGAATAGGGTCCAGGCTTAATCTCCTGCCTGAACAATCAACAAGTCAGAAAAAACTGTATGAATCATTGGTTTCCCGACCCTGGATATCAAGCAAAGAAGGACAGTGATTTCTGAGATTCAGGAAAACAAGAGGTGAACCTTAGCACTGCCCAGCCTTTTGCCTTGAAAGACTTTTCCAGGCCATCCATGGAAGTGAGAAATTGGATAGAGCTTGGAGGTTTCCTTGAGTTAAGGAAACAAAGCTACAGGTCCAAAGAGATCAAGGTAACTAGAGTTTAGAGGACAGTTTACCCCTCTGTGTCCAGAGAGGAGAGAGAGACACAGAGAAAACTCTGGAGATTTAAGTTCATTTCCTTCAGGTGTCCAACAGCATCAACATACTAATCAGTACATGTATGTAAAAGAATAACCCAAGACCAGGAAAAGAACCCACAAATTGGGCCACACAAAATAGAGTCCCCACAAAATATAAGAATAGTATCTTATCCCAGCAGCTAGACTGGAAGATTTAATAACTTATAGAACAAATTTAATTGCAGAAGGGGGGCAACAGAGGACCAGATGGTTGGATGGTATCACTGACTCAATGGACATGAGTTTGAGCAAACTCCATGGGATGGTGAAGGACAGGGAAGCTTGGAGCACTGTCATCCTGTAGTCCATGGGGTTGCAAAGACTCAGACACAATTGAGTGACTGAACAACAACAACTGTCACTACGGTCAAAGTATCATGCTTAATTATAAGAGGAAAAACCATTCACATCTTCAGATATATACACATATACATGTACATATATATATCAAGCCAGAATGCATAGCACAATCAATAGTGTTATCTTCTGTTACACAGGGAGTGATTCTGTCACAGATATCTTTGCCTGCACAGGTACGAACATCAAAACAGGCAATACAGAAAACTTGCAAAATGGGTGTCAGAAGCTGAGAAAAAGATGACAAGACAATAGAGAACACTGTATTTAACTTCTTGGAATCAAACTGTTGTGAGAGTTGTAAGGAGATAAGGAATCAGAAGCACTTAGCCACATTTTCAAAGTGGGAACCCAAAGTAGGCTACTTCTACATACGTGCAAACTTGAATCCAGAACCCAGCATCAAGACTTCTGTTTCCTGTCAAGATGAAGGAATAGGGTCCAGGCTTAATCTCCTGCCTGAACAATCAACAAGTCAGAAAAAACTGTATGAATCATTGGTTTCCCGACCCTGGATATCAAGCAAAGAAGGACAGTGATTTCTGAGATTCAGGAAAACAAGAGGTGAACCTTAGCACTGCCCAGCCTTTTGCCTTGAAAGACTTTTCCAGGCCATCCATGGAAGTGAGAAATTGGATAGAGCTTGGAGGTTTCCTTGAGTTAAGGAAACAAAGCTACAGGTCCAAAGAGATCAAGGTAACTAGAGTTTAGAGGACAGTTTACCCCTCTGTGTCCAGAGAGGAGAGAGAGACACAGAGAAAACTCTGGAGATTTAAGTTCATTTCCTTCAGGTGTCCAACAGCATCAACATACTAATCAGTACATGTATGTAAAAGAATAACCCAAGACCAGGAAAAGAACCCCACAAATTGGGCCACACAAAATAGAGTCCCCACAAAATATAAGAATAGTATCTTATCCCAGCAGCTAGACTGGAAGATTTAATAACTTATAGAACAATGAGTATTCAGAAGGGTCTTGTCTCAATAGCAGGGCACATGAGTTACCACTAATCAAAACATGGCTTTGGTCCATCTATCAAATTTTAAGACCTGAAAGAATCAAACTGATTCCAAGTAAATCCTAGAATGAAAGTCAGGAATGTTTATAGGAATACAAAAATAACTAGTATCCAAGAAGATAAAATTTGCAATGTCTGAAATTAGGTCAAAAATTATCTAACAGGCAAAGAAATGCTCCCCAATACAGCCATAATTGAAAAACCAAATCAGCTAAAACAATTTAACTTTATCCATGTGTTGAAAAGTTTAAGTTAAAAAAAAAAAGAAAAATCTACAGGTTCAGAGAATTTCACTGGTGAATACCACCAAGCATTTGAAGAAGAAATAACATCAATCCTATACATTCTCTTCCACTGAACTGAAGAGAAGTGAACAGACTTCCCAACTCATGGCATGATGTCAGAATCATGGTGATGTCAAAACCAGACAAAGATGGTATAAACAAAGGGCAAAATAGATAACTATCTCTCACGAACATAGATGTTAAAAATTCATAAACGATATACTGGCAAATCAAATCCAGTAATCCATTTAAAGAGTAACACATCATGACTCAGTTGAGCAATGCAAAGATGCTTCTTTATTTGCAAATCAATTAATGTTGATTTAATTGATTTAAATTACAATAAAAGTCTAAGGAAGTTTCATGTGATCATTTCAATTGAGGCAGAAAAAGGATATGACAAAATTCAACATCCATACAAAAGAATAATGCTTAGCAATTTAGGAATAGAAGAGAAACTTCAAGGTGATAAAGAACATCTACAACTAACATCATACTCAACGCTATGAAACTGAATGCTCTCCCTCTTAAGACTGGCAGTAAGTAGGGCTTCCCTGGTGGTCCAGTGGGTAAGGATACCGCCTTGCAGTGCAAAGGGCGCCGGTTCCATCCCTGGCCTGGGAAGATCCCACATGCCGCGGAGCGGCTGGACACGTGTCCAATTACCGAGCTGGAGCTCTGGAGCGCGTGCGCCCAGAGCCGGTGCTCTGCGACAACAGAGGCCACTGCGATGGGAGGCCCACACGGGCCAAAGAACAAAGATGGATGAAAATAGATAAATGAAAGACCAATAGAAGTGTCCTGCCCACCCCCGTCCCTCCCTACTTCACATCCCCCACCAAAAACAAAAAAGGATTGGCAGTAACTAAAGTAAAAATTGCCACACATACTCAACACTGTATCAAACATCCTTCTCAGTATGCTAAGGCCATAAATAAATGTTTTACAAACTGAAAAGGAGAAAGTAAAACCGTCCTTATTTGTAAACAACGTCATTATTTATGTAGACTATTCAAAAACTCTCAGAACTACCAAATGAGTTTAGCAAGTTCACAAAATAGATGACCAAAAATAAACTAGCAATACACAGCTGAAAACTGAAATAAAAAATACAATGCCCTTTATAAAAGTTGTAAAATAGTGAGGTATAAAAAGGTATAAATTCAACTAAAATATATGCTGAAAACTAATAAAGGCTGATGAAGTAAGCAAAGACCTAAATAAATGGCTAGACATGACGTGCTCATAGGTTGATATCTTAACCTATAAAGATATCAATTCAGTCCAAATCAACCTATAGAATTAACAGAATTATAATAAAAAATCCCAGCAAGATTTTTTGTATATATGAACATATGAAATATATATGGAAGATCAAAGGAATTAGTATAGACTAACCAAAATGAGTCTGAAAAGTAGTATAAAGTTAGAGAAAGCAAACTACCTGATTTTAAGACTTACTTTAAAGCTACAGTAACTAAGACAATGTCGTATCGGTGAATGAACTGGCACTTGGATTAAAGAGCCCAGAAATAGACCCACACTGAAACACACAATGAATTTCCGATAGTTTTGAAAGCACTTCAAGGGAGAAAAGATCATCTATTCAACAAATGGCTGAAAGAATTGGGCATTCTTAAACAAAAAATTCAACCTACATATAAAATTTATACCTTATGTAAAACTTAACTGAAAAGACAGCATAGATCTAAATGTAAAATATAAAATTATGCATCTTTTTACATAGGATAAAGCCGTGTGACCTAGAATTATGCAAATTCTTAGACATGAGATTAAAGGCACCAGCCATGGAAAGAAAAGAACGATAAACTGGTTTCCATAAAAATTAAAAGCTTTTGCTTTATGAAAGATAATGCGTAACAATTTTGAAAAAAGAACATACAAACATTTTCAAGGTGTAAGCAAAGGACTTGTTCTCAGCGCATGTAAACTCTCAATATTCAACAGTAAAATGCCACACATACTCAACACTGTATCAAACATCCTTCTCAGTATGCTAAGGCCATAAATAAATGTTTTACAAACTGAAAAGGAGAAAGTAAAACCGTCCTTATTTGTAAACAACGTCATTATTTATGTAGACTATTCAAAAACTCTCAGAACTACCAAATGAGTTTAGCAAGTTCACAAAATAGATGACCAAAAATAAACTAGCAATACACAGCTGAAAACTGAAATAAAAAATACAATGCCCTTTATAAAAGTTGTAAAATAGTGAGGTATAAAAAGGTATAAATTCAACTAAAATATATGCTGAAAACTAATAAAGGCTGATGAAGTAAGCAAAGACCTAAATAAATGGCTAGACATGACGTGCTCATAGGTTGATATCTTAACCTATAAAGATATCAATTCAGTCCAAATCAACCTATAGAATTAACAGAATTATAATAAAAAATCCCAGCAAGATTTTTTGTATATATGAACATATGAAATATATATGGAAGATCAAAGGAATTAGTATAGACTAACCAAAATGAGTCTGAAAAGTAGTATAAAGTTAGAGAAAGCAAACTACCTGATTTTAAGACTTACTTTAAAGCTACAGTAACTAAGACAATGTCGTATCGGTGAATGAACTGGCACTTGGATTAAAGAGCCCAGAAATAGACCCACACTGAAACACACAATGAATTTCCGATAGTTTTGAAAGCACTTCAAGGGAGAAAAGATCATCTATTCAACAAATGGCTGAAAGAATTGGGCATTCTTAAACAAAAAATTCAACCTACATATAAAATTTATACCTTATGTAAAACTTAACTGAAAAGACAGCATAGATCTAAATGTAAAATATAAAATTATGCATCTTTTTACATAGGATAAAGCCGTGTGACCTAGAATTATGCAAATTCTTAGACATGAGATTAAAGGCACCAGCCATGGAAAGAAAAGAACGATAAACTGGTTTCCATAAAAATTAAAAGCTTTTGCTTTATGAAAGATAATGCGTAACAATTTTGAAAAAAGAACATACAAACATTTTCAAGGTGTAAGCAAAGGACTTGTTCTCAGCGCATGTAAACTCTCAATATTCAACAGTAGGAAACTCAAAAACTTGTTTCAAAAATTGGCAAATGACCTTGATCAATACTCTTCCTCTTGCCAAAGATGTCCATATCCTAAGCCCCAAATCTATGAATATGTTACATGAAAAGGAGGAACTAAGGTTGCTGATAAAATAGAGGTTGCTAATCATCTCACCTTAAAATACAAGGAGTATCTTAGATGATCTGGGTTGGCCCAATATAATTACAAAGTTTCTTTAAACTGGAAGGAGGCAGAAGAGGTAATTAGGAGTCATAGATCTCAAGATGCTATGTTGCTGACTTTGAAGATGCCAAGATGCAGACAGCCTTCAAAAGCTGAAAAATCAAAATCAAAGGAAATGGATCCTTCAGAAGAAACACAGTCCTGCTAACACCGTGATTTTAGTCCAGCAAGAGCTACTATAGACTTCTGACTCTCTTGAACTGTAAAATAATTGTGTTGTTTTGAGCCACTAAGTTAGTGGTTATTTGTTACAGAACCAATTGAGAGCTAATATAGCCTAAGAAGATGTTAAAAATCATAAGCCATCAGGAAAATGTGGATTGAAACAATGGCCCATCTTTCAGCTAATGGACTCAAAGAAATTCAGTAACCCCCAAATGGAATACACTACTATGGCCCATGTCACCTCATACCTGGTCTGGCTTTTGACAGCTTTTACTACACCCACAGTTAGACTTACTATGGTCTATTCTCAACACAGCACATAGTGACCCAAAAACATTGCTCAAACCTCATACAACTATCTGAAGTTACATTCTTAAACAAAAATTCAACCTACATATAAAATTTATACCTTATGTAAAACTTAACTGAAAAGACAGCATAGATCTAAATGTAAAATATAAAATTATGCATCTTTTTACATAGGATAAAGCCGTGTGACCTAGAATTATGCAAATTCTTAGACATGAGATTAAAGGCACCAGCCATGGAAAGAAAAGAACGATAAACTGGTTTCCATAAAAATTAAAAGCTTTTGCTTTATGAAAGATAATGCGTAACAATTTTGAAAAAAGAACATACAAACATTTTCAAGGTGTAAGCAAAGGACTTGTTCTCAGCGCATGTAAACTCTCAATATTCAACAGTAGGAAACTCAAAAACTTGTTTCAAAAATTGGCAAATGACCTTGATCAATACTCTTCCTCTTGCCAAAGATGTCCATATCCTAAGCCCCAAATCTATGAATATGTTACATGAAAAGGAGGAACTAAGGTTGCTGATAAAATAGAGGTTGCTAATCATCTCACCTTAAAATACAAGGAGTATCTTAGATGATCTGGGTTGGCCCAATATAATTACAAAGTTTCTTTAAACTGGAAGGAGGCAGAAGAGGTAATTAGGAGTCATAGATCTCAAGATGCTATGTTGCTGACTTTGAAGATGCCAAGATGCAGACAGCCTTCAAAAGCTGAAAAATCAAAATCAAAGGAAATGGATCCTTCAGAAGAAACACAGTCCTGCTAACACCGTGATTTTAGTCCAGCAAGAGCTACTATAGACTTCTGACTCTCTTGAACTGTAAAATAATTGTGTTGTTTTGAGCCACTAAGTTAGTGGTTATTTGTTACAGAACCAATTGAGAGCTAATATAGCCTAAGAAGATGTTAAAAATCATAAGCCATCAGGAAAATGTGGATTGAAACAATGGCCCATCTTTCAGCTAATGGACTCAAAGAAATTCAGTAACCCCCAAATGGAATACACTACTATGGCCCATGTCACCTCATACCTGGTCTGGCTTTTTGACAGCTTTTACTACACCCACAGTTAGACTTACTATGGTCTATTCTCAACACAGCACATAGTGACACTTCTAAACATAAATCAAGTAAAGTCACTCCTCTGCTCAAAGTCTTTCTTCTCATTCATACGAAAAGCTAAAATCCCACATCGGTACCATTCTTTATTTCCTCTAGTCTTATTGAAGCTCATTTAACTTCAGTTATGTCAGCTTCTCTGCACTTCAACCAAATATATCAAAGCCTCAACCTCAGGGCCTTTGCATTTGCTTTTTTCTATGCCTGGAATTTCCTTGCCCCTGCTCTGTGCATGGTGCTCTACCTCTCCATCAGATCCTTGCTCAAAATGTCATCTTATCAGTGAATCTTTTCTTACTAACCTATTCAAAACCGCAATCCTCTTCAATACTTTTGGCTGCTAGTCCATCCCTATCTCTTGTCCTTTTTCTCCCCTGTTTTACCTTTTTCTATGATTCCTATTACCACACGACACACATATTTTAATTGTTGATTTAGTCCTTTTGTCTATCCCTTACACTAGTATGCAGTCCCATGACAAAAGTAGACTTTTGTCTATTTTGCTCTTTCCTATATTTCTGGCACCTAAAACAATTCCTCAGCATATAGCAGGTATCCAAGAAATATTTGGTGCTGAATAAATGAATGAGTGACTTGTTGCTGAGTGAATACATGAGTGGTTTATGAGTATAGACTGAAGTCAGATGCAAGGTGAAATTTCTTTAGTTGAGTGCTTTCTCTAAAAAATTCATATGTATTTTCTACTTTATAATATATAGGTCTGACTTTTATGATAACCATCCTTTATCTCAAAATCTTTGAGACACAATGATAATCGCAGAATATCCTTGACTCTGACGAACTAAATATGTGTTGTTTTGAGCCACTAAGTTAGTGGTTATTTGTTACAGAACCAATTGAGAGCTAATATAGCCTAAGAAGATGTTAAAAATCATAAGCCATCAGGAAAATGTGGATTGAAACAATGGCCCATCTTTCAGCTAATGGACTCAAAGAAATTCAGTAACCCCCAAATGGAATACACTACTATGGCCCATGTCACCTCATACCTGGTCTGGCTTTTTGACAGCTTTTACTACACCCACAGTTAGACTTACTATGGTCTATTCTCAACACAGCACATAGTGACACTTCTAAACATAAATCAAGTAAAGTCACTCCTCTGCTCAAAGTCTTTCTTCTCATTCATACGAAAAGCTAAAATCCCACATCGGTACCATTCTTTATTTCCTCTAGTCTTATTGAAGCTCATTTAACTTCAGTTATGTCAGCTTCTCTGCACTTCAACCAAATATATCAAAGCCTCAACCTCAGGGCCTTTGCATTTGCTTTTTTCTATGCCTGGAATTTCCTTGCCCCTGCTCTGTGCATGGTGCTCTACCTCTCCATCAGATCCTTGCTCAAAATGTCATCTTATCAGTGAATCTTTTCTTACTAACCTATTCAAAACCGCAATCCTCTTCAATACTTTTGGCTGCTAGTCCATCCCTATCTCTTGTCCTTTTTCTCCCCTGTTTTACCTTTTTCTATGATTCCTATTACCACACGACACACATATTTTAATTGTTGATTTAGTCCTTTTGTCTATCCCTTACACTAGTATGCAGTCCCATGACAAAAGTAGACTTTTGTCTATTTTGCTCTTTCCTATATTTCTGGCACCTAAAACAATTCCTCAGCATATAGCAGGTATCCAAGAAATATTTGGTGCTGAATAAATGAATGAGTGACTTGTTGCTGAGTGAATACATGAGTGGTTTATGAGTATAGACTGAAGTCAGATGCAAGGTGAAATTTCTTTAGTTGAGTGCTTTCTCTAAAAAATTCATATGTATTTTCTACTTTATAATATATAGGTCTGACTTTTATGATAACCATCCTTTATCTCAAAATCTTTGAGACACAATGATAATCGCAGAATATATTTACTCACAGCCATTATAAATCAGCCTAAGCACAGTCTGAGAGGGAAAGCTAGGTATTAGGAGCTTCATTTTATATTGATATAATTCAGTTTATCTAGCCCTGACCATTCAAGAGCGATGGAGAGCTTTCAGACACCCAGGCATTTTCAAAACATGCAGACACATTTTAGAGGTTTGCAAAGCTGGAGACACCAGGTTGACACCAAATAGGCTGGCTCTGGGTCTAAATGTACTCTGAGTACACATGGGGGATACACAATATGGTACAGCCAGTAACATTTTGATTGGGATGGACAGGTACATACTGCTATATTTAAAATGAATAGCCAACAAGGCCATACTATATAGCACATGGAATTCTGCTCAATGTTCTGTGGCAGCCTGGATGGGAGGGAGTTTGAGGGAGAATGGATACATGTGCATGTGTGGCTGAGTCCCTTTGATGGCCACCTGAACCACAACATTGCTTATCAGCTCTGCATGCTCAATTGCTTCAGTCAATACAAAATAAAAAGTTTTAAAAAAATTTTTTTGAGAAAATGACACTTTCATTTTGAAAATGAGAAGTAATTTAAGATAAGCTAAATTTGATTTTTTTTTCATTGGGTTGGGGAAGTAGAAGAAAGTGATCTGGAAAAATGGAAAGGCTGAAAGCTATCAGTGAATAGCCTTTTCCTTCAAAAGCAGGACAAGAGTGCCTTGGTCCACCTCTATTTCTGTTTTTGTATTAGGCAATAACAATGTCTTTTAATACAAAGAAATCATCTTTATTCATTAGCAAATGGCAGCCGCTTGGTAAGCTCCTCCTATTTCTCCTTTTCCTTCTGGTACTTTCCACCGTGGTCTTTCTCCACTCTCCCCCCAACCTTTTTTTTCCCCTTTGTTCCCCTGAGTCTTGATAACATAAGGGAAAAACTTGGATATAAGTTCAGAAGGAAATGAGTTCAATGTGGGGAATATGGGGATATAAGCAGTTTGAAATGAGCGTGCGACTGGCTTCTAGCGCCTTTTGGCAGAGCACAGGGGAGAGACCTGGCAGAACTCCTCTAGGCCTCATGGGTGGAGGGCTGCTCACCTGGCCAGTACAATGGGCCTTGCAGAGCAGCCTCGTCTTCCCTGCCTGTGGGTCATCTCACAGTTTGTAAATACAGGGTGGAAGGTTCTTCTGGGGGTGGAGAAAACATGCATGAGGCAGCTTGTTCAGCATCTGCTATAGATTGTGGTGAGGTACATGCATAGGCTGGGTTTTATTGATATAAATCATTTTGTCACGAGGCATCGTCAGTGCTAAGGTAAACGAATCCATCGCCTTTTGTCATTATGGATCATCAGTGGCTTGTGTCTCAGGTAATTACCCACTGTTGCTTTGAATAGCGCACTGTGCACCGAGGCGTCTATTTGCAGAACTCGAGATGACTTATTTTTCTCAACTGGCTGTAGTTCATTCTTTCAGGACTTCTCCAACTTTGCTGTAGTGATTCAGGCCCCAAAGGACCCTGAACAGGAGACTAAGAGGAACACCTCTCTAAGCAGAGCATCCAGACTTTTCCATGAGGACAGGAAGGCAGGGGGTGAGAAGAAATAAAGGAAGGAGTCTCATAATGAGTACTGGCCCCTGAAAGTTGTCCTACAGCAGTCACTGCACAAATGCCTGCCATCTCCTTTAGTGCCTAATAGCAGTCCCTAGATTCTTCGATAACAAACACTGATTCACTTACATAACAACAATAATTAGAAAGACTTCAACATTTTAGTATTCCTTGAAGAGCTCTATCAAAGTGGCCTTTTATTTTTTTTTAAAGAAATACCATAGGATTTTTATAACTTCTATACTTCAAAACATCACAAAGCAACCTTTTAAATTTAAGTTTCCTCCCAAATATCCTGCCATGACTTCAGAGATTTACAAAAGAATTATGCCTCTATCTTTCTCTGGTTTTCATCTTCTAAACTATTTAATTTTTCATCTTATAGAAGAAACTACCAACACATGACCATAGGAAAGAAAAAAAAAAACTCACCTGAATGTACTACATCAATGTCTAAGTTACTTTATCTTTCATCATTCTCTCTGCTCAAGTATTATTTTTCCCTTTCAGAATCATGTTTTTCACTGTCTGAGCTATTGGGGAGAGTACACTAAGCTGGCACTTCTGATGTTTCATGCATTTAAAAGTTCCTAGTCTTTCTTCCTGCTTCCTCTTCTTCTCCAGAGCTTAGTTCTTTTGGTGAGCCACCTTTTCCTGACTTCTCAGAATACTTCAGAAAACAGTGCCTTTATTTCCTGATCCACAAGTCCCTTTAAAGCCACAAGCTCCCCATAAATTTAAGGGTTTTGCTCCAGCTAGTCAACAGGTAAAGAGACCCAAACCAGATATTCATTCTCATTTCCCAAACCACGGGAGACACGTGCAAAGAAATCCTCATTAGGGATCTGATGGAGGGTTCTGGACAATGGCAAAATTAAGATAATATGCCAAGCAAGGTCAAATTATTCTAAAAAATGCATAGTCTTGAGTAAAAGGACTGCTGTGTAAAAGGGTTGTTTTATTTCTATCTATATAGGTTATAGCATCTACAACAATGAGTCACAGAGAAACGTGTATGGTGAAATGACCTGGGTTGCTGGATGACTCTGTTATTGGGTCAGGTTTCCTGAGAAGATATACCATCTACCCTAGAAGGACCCAGCTGGGTAGATACTTGAAGTACCTTGCCTTGATCCATCTCACTGCTTTACATATCCCTCCACAGAAACAGTCAGTAGGGTTTGGGATAGTCCAGAGGAACAAATAAGTGCTTAAGCTCTGGAATCAGACTCTGGGCTGACATCTTGGCTCCAATATTTCATAGCTGTGTAACTCTGAGTAAGTCACATCATCTGTCTAAGTCTCAGTTATTTCATTCATAACATGGGGATAAACAGTACCTTGCTATAAGGTTGTTATAAGGATTAAATAAGATGATCATGTAAAGTTCCCAGCACGTACATGTATAGCAGGCACACATTTATTCAGCTGCTACAGAGAGATTAGGGCACAGCAATCAGTAACTGGCTTCACATAATCACTGTCCAATATCCATTCTGAGGAAATGTGTGATCAGCACTGATCCAAGGTCACTTTGTAAGTGAAGACCATGTGATTTCACAGTGGCAGGAGAGCATCTGTTCTCATCTGCCCTCTTTCTTTGTTATATTACACCAGACTATGCATCAGGAAGGGGTCAGGATGCAATCTGTCCTCATGCTGGATAGTGAAAAAACTCACACTTACACATTGAATGTATCATGCCTAATTCCCTCCTAATGTGCTCCTAAAGCAAAGGTTTTCTCCATGGCACTGCAGTGGGTGACCTGACTTATCTTACCTAAACTAATCCACAAAGTAGGAACCTGAACCTCTTCCCACGTGGTTTTCAGATTTGTCTTCATTTTGATGGAGGTGTTGTTCCCTAATTGCTACAGGGAGCTAAGCCAGGGGAGTACGACAAATCAGAAGGCCCAGGGACGGCCCCATCTCGAGAGTGTCTTACGTTTGGTTGCAGAGAGCTGGGATTTATACTGCCCTCGGACCAGCCTGCAGGTGGACCCATCTCCGTTGCAGACTCCACAGTTATCCTCCTTGATGGTGCTTCCCAACTGGTGATCACAGCCAACAATCTAATAAGAAAGAGAGATGTGCAATTTAACCTGGTGCCTGCTGCTAAAGGGATGTAGGGCGGGGCCATCATCATCAAATCAGCCTCTTTCATCCATGAGAAGCCAAGAGGAGGCTTCCAATGGCAGGAACTGAACTCACCTGGAATTTGAATCAGGCTAAGAAGGAAAAAATGCAGCATGGGTAAAGACACTTCCATAGTTCAAATATCCTGACATACACAAAGAGAAAGATAGGAGGGAAATGGGGGGACAGGAGGGGGAGGGAGGGAAGACTGCGGGTGAGAGGAAGGAAGAGAAGGTGAGGGAGAGAGAAAGACTCTGAACTATTAATATTCTAGATCCTTAATTCAAACATAATTCCCACTTCCAATAAGTATGCTTCACCCAAATCACAAAAAATACAACTGTGTGATAACTGTAGCAGGAAAAATTTTGCGAAGAATCTCTATGTTCTACGTGTTCTTAAAAGGCAAGATGCACAGGGGTGGGGTTTTGTATCTTGGCTTCACTGATGTTTTCCAAGCAACTAGACCAGTGCTTGGCGAATTATAGGACTTCAATAAACATTTGCTAAATAATAATGAAACATACTCCCTTTTCTAGTCAGCACTTCAACTAAGAAAACAGAAACAGAAGACAGAATCAGCTGACAGAAACAAGGTTGCCATGCCAGGGTGTGGTGGAAGAGGAGGGTTGATGTGGAGGACAGCAGAGACAGCCAACAGTGAGGCCTGCTATTGCCCGGTCCCATCCTGTACCAGGCACAAGACAAAGCTCATTCATTCTCATGACAATCATGTAAGGTATCCCTATTTTATAGGTGAGGTCATGAGTCTTGCCAAGGTCACTTAGCTAATCAGCAGCCAACTTCTAAATGCATCTAACAAAACATCTGTGCTTTGTCCAAGTTGGGCTTAGCAAAGTCACAAGTCTTCATCAATTACATGGGCAAACTCATTTGTATCTTTAATCGTTTCTTTCCAACATTCACATTAAAAAAATTCAAATCCAGACTAAACTGTCGAGATCGTACCTCTACAGTTCTAGTGAAATCTAGTATCAAAAGACTTGTTTTACTTCCAAACTGCTTCAACTACTGTCATGGACAAAATGAAATGAAAACTGTAGTGACATCTGAAGGCGCTTATCTCCACAGTGTTCTCACAATCCATCAAAAGTATGGCTGTTAATGTGAACTTTCTCCGAGGCTTGATTTTCATTTTTCTGTATCTTTGACTAATAATTGTAAATACATGTTTAGGCAAAGGTCTGAAAAGTACAACTATGTAATATCGTGTTGTGCATGTGCTATATTTTTAAAATATACTTATGTGCACCTCTCCGCTAAAATCATCAGACATCTTTCAAAATAGATGACAAAACAACATCTCTTCAGCAATTCTGTAAGTTCTGAAATGTAAAGATTTCAGGAAAACACAGCGCCCGGTTCTTAAGTGGGGAGTTTAGGGAGCTGGTTCCATCTTTGAGTGTTCACTGTGGTCAAGCTGCAATTGGCCTCAACATGTTCAGAAGCTACAGTGAGGCCACTTCAGAATTCATGCAAGCTTCATCCACGTAGATCCCAGCATGTGCTGGCTTACGAATTCTTTGATGTGCTTCCCTATAATGGCAGTGAAATAGTGTTCAAAATTCTTATCTGCAGATGAACATGAGTGGAGTAAGTCCATCAGCCACAACTATTGAGCCTGTGGGTTAGAGCCTCAGAGCTGCAACAATGGAGCCTGTGTGCCACAACTACTGAAACCCGTGTGCCCTAGAGCCTGAGTTCCACAACAAGAGAAGTCACTGCAACAAGAAGTCTGCTCACCTCGACTAGAGAGGAGGCTCTACTCCCTGCAACTAGAGAAAAGCCTGTGGCAGCAGTGAAAACCCAGAATAGACAAAGATAAATAATAAATAAAATTTTAAAAATAACTCATAAAATTCAATAGAAAATAAACTGAAAGGAGGCAAAACTATAAAATGGGACAAAGACAGCCTCTTCAACAAATGGTGCTGGGAAAATTGGACAGCTATATGCAAAAAAATGAAGTTGGAACATTCCCTGACACCATACACAAAGATCAACTCAAAATGGATTAAAGACCTAAATGTAAGACCAGAAACCATCAAACTCTTAGAGAAGAATATACGCAAAACACTCAAGGACATAAATCAAAGCAACATCTTCCAAGACCCACCTACTAGAATAGTGGAACTAAAAAGAAAAATTAACATGTGGGACCTAATGAAA
Source organism: Tragulus kanchil (assembly GCA_022376925.1). Lineage (NCBI taxonomy): Eukaryota > Metazoa > Chordata > Mammalia > Artiodactyla > Tragulidae > Tragulus > Tragulus kanchil. The sequence goes on along the minus strand of JAIOJX010000023.1, from coordinate 121,951,613 downwards.
CTTAACAGCTTTTGTACAGCAAAAGAAATTACAAAAAAGGTGAACAGACAACCCACAGAATGGGAGAAAATCATAGCAAATGAAACAACAGACAAAGAATTAATCTCCAAAATCTACAAACAACTCAGACAACTCAGCACCAGAAAAATGAACAACCCAATCAAAAAACGGGAAAAGGACCTAAACAGACACCTCTCCAAAGAGGACATACAGATGGCCAAAAAACACATGAAACAATGCTCAACTTCACTTATTATTAGAGAAATGCAAATCAAAACTACAATATTTAAAACACAGCGCCGGTTCTTAAGTGGAGTTTAGAGCTGGTTCCATCTTTGAGTGTTCACTGTGGTCAAGCTGCAATTGGCCTCAACATGTTCAGAAGCTACAGTGAGGCCACTTCAGAATTCATGCAAGCTTCATCCACGTAGATCCCAGCATGTGCTGGCTTACGAATTCTTTGATGTGCTTCCCTATAATGGCAGTGAAATAGTGTTCAAAATTCTTATCTGCAGATGAACATGAGTGGAGTAAGTCCATCAGCCACAACTATTGAGCCTGTGGGTTAGAGCTTCAGAGCTGCAACAATGGAGCCTGTGTGCCACAACTACTGAAACCCGTGTGCCCTAGAGCCTGAGTTCCACAACAAGAGAAGTCACTGCAACAAGAAGCCTGCTCACCTCGACTAGAGAGGAGGCTCTACTCCCTGCAACTAGAGAAGAGCCTGTGGCAGCAGTGAAAACCCAGAATAGACAAAGATAAATAATAAATAAAATTTTAAAAATAACTCATAAAATTCAATAGAAAATAAACTGAAAGGAGGCAAAACTATAAAATGGGACAAAGACAGCCTCTTCAACAAATGGTGCTGGGAAAATTGGACAGCTATATGCAAAAAAATGAAGTTGGAACATTCCCTGACACCATACACAAAGATCAACTCAAAATGGATTAAAGACCTAAATGTAAGACCAGAAACCATCAAACTCTTAGAGAAGAATATACGCAAAACACTCAAGGACATAAATCAAAGCAACATCTTCCAAGACCCACCTACTAGAATAGTGGAACTAAAAAGAAAAATTAACATGTGGGACCTAATGAAACTTAACAGCTTTTGTACAGCAAAAGAAATTACAAAAAAGCTCAACAGACACCCCACAGAGTGGGAGAAAATCATAGCAAATGAAACAACAGACAAAGAATTAATCTCCAAAATCTACAAACAACTCAGACAACTCAGCACCAGAAAAATGAACAACCCAATCAAAAAACGGGAAAAGGACCTAAACAGACACCTCTCCAAAGAGGACATACAGATGGCCAAAAAACACATGAAACAATGCTCAACTTCACTTATTATTAGAGAAATGCAAATCAAAACTACAATGAGATATCACCTCACACCCGTCAGAATGGCCATCATCCACAAATCGACAGACAATAAATGCTGGAGAGGGTGCGGAGAAAAGGGAACCCTCCTGCATTGCTGGTGGCAATGTAAATTGATACAGCCTCTATGGAAGACAGTATGGAGAGTCCTTAAAAAACTAAAACTAGAAGCATCATACGACCCAGCAATCCGACTCTTAGGCTTATACCCTGATGAAATCAAATCTGAAAGAAACACCTGTACCCCAATGCTCATTGCAGCTCTCTATAGAATAGCTAGAACATGGAAGCAACCTGGATGTCCGTGGACAAATGAATGGATCCAGAAGCTCTGGTACATATATACAATGGAATACTACACAGCTGTAAAAAGAAATGCAGAAGAATCAGCCCTAATGAAGTGGCTGGCTCTAGAACGCATCATAAAAAGTGAAGTCAGGGGCTTCCCCTGGTGGTCCAGTGGCTAAGGACACCGCCTTGCAGTGCAAGGGGCGCCAGTTCGAGCCCTGGCCTGGGAAGATCCCACGTGCCGTGGAGCGGCTGGACTGATGTGTCCAATCACCGAGCTGGAGCTCTGGAGCGCATGCGCCCAGAGCCGGTGCTCTGCAATGACAGATGCCACCGCCATGGGAGGCCCACAGGAGCCAAAGAAAGAAGACGAATGAAAATAGAGAAATGAAAGACCAATAGAAGTGGCCCGCCCACTCCTCTCCCTCCCCAACCCGACCCCCGCCCAAAGTAAATAAATAAATAAATCTTTAAAAAAAAAATTAAAAAAAAAAGTGAAGTCAGTCAAAAAGAGAAGGACAAGTACAATATACTAACACATATCTATGGAATCTAGTAAGATGGTGAGATGGCACATGCAGTGAAGTGATGGAGAAACAGACATGGACAGTGGACATATGGACACTGTGGGGAAGGAACAGAGGGTGGGAGATGTAAAGGAAGTAGCATGAAGGCCTGTACTATCATATGTGAAGAAAATGGCTATAGTCATTGCTCTGTGAGCAAAGGAGATCCTTCAGGGGTGCTGTGTGACGGTCAGGAGAGGTGGGAAGGCAGGGATATCCATATGACTAATTTGGGAGCATATATATCTGTAAACAACAAAACTCTGTAAAAGTTGAAAGTAAAATAAAAATTTAAAAAACAAAATAAAGATACATGCAGAGTTAAAAAAAAAAAGAAAATGAAAAGAAACCAAACAACCCAATTAAAAAATAGGCAGAATATCCGAATAAGTGTTTTTCCAAGAAGACAACCAGGTGCCCAAAAGACAATGAAAAGATACTCAACATTAATCATTAGGGAAATGCATAGCGAAATCACAATGAGATATCTCCTCATACCTATCAAAAAGACAACAAATAAGTGTTGGTAAGGGAAAGGGGACATTTATATACTGTTGGTAGGAATACAAATTACTGAAGCCCTAATGGAAAACAATATGGAGGTTCCTGAGAAAATTAAAAATAGATCTATTATATGAACCAGTGATTCTACTTCTGGATACGTATCCAAAAGAAACAAAAATTGCTATCTTGAAAAGATATCTGAATCCCTATTTTCACTGAGGCACTATTTACAACAGCCAAGGCATAGAAATAATCTAAGTGTCTGTTGACAGATGAACAGATATCTATCTGAAAAGAAGGAAATTCTGTCATGTGCAATAATATAAATAGACCTTGAGGGTATGACCTTAAGTGAAATAAGGCAGACAGACAAAGGCAAATATCCTATAACATCATGTATATATGGAAAACAAAAATGAACAAACAAACAACTCATAGACATGGAGAATAGATTGGTAGTTGCCAGCAGCGTAGGTTGAGGATAGATGAAATGGCAAAGGTGGCCAAAACGTACAAACTTCTAGATATAAAATTAATAAGACATAGGGATGCAATGTACAATATGATGATAATAATTAATACACTGTATATTTGAAAGTTGAGTCAATCTTAAAGTTCTCATCACAAATAAAAATACTTATATGTGGTGATGGATATTATTGTGGTGACCATTTAACAGTATATACAAATAAAAAACCATTATTTTGTATACCTAAAACTAATGCAATATTATGTCAGCTATATCACTATTAGAAGATATCTGAAGACTAAAAGATATGATTGCCTCAGTAGGGTTGAATCCTTTGAGAAAATATGGAAACCTCAGTTTATGCAGTAATCACGAATCATTGGGTTTCTCTGGTGGTCCAGTAGGAAAAGAGTAAGCCTTGCAGTGCAAAGGGTACCAGTTCGATTCCTGGCCTGGGAAGATTCCACATGCCATGGAGCAGCTGAACCAGTGTGTCCTATTACGAGCTAGCACTCTGGAGAGCATGCACCCAGAGCCAGTGCTCTGCAATGAGAGAGGCCCACATAGGCCAAAGAATAAAGATAGATGAAAATTAAAAAAATAAAAAAAAAAGACACCAAAATTTAAAAAAAAGAGAGAATCATTGACTCTACTGTTCTTGTTTGGGATAGGAGACAGATGACCTTAATCTTATAAGATACTCAGCTCTGTGGAAGGTCAGTGAGCATGGGAACTTAAACTCTTATGTATCTCAAATCCAAGTAGGTTTACTCAGAGAAATTTCAGGTTTCTCAAAGGATTTACTTTCTCTGGAGAAATTTTAATGAGATTTGATATTCCTAAAGGAGCCAGAAAGAAGATAATCATGAAAAATCTCTCTCTAATCCTAAAGATTTCTTTTGGTTCCAAAGTCATTTTAACAAAAGAATAATCCAGCTTCATAGATCCAAAGTAACAGTCATATCAGGAATAGCTAAATAGAAGGTGACATATTTAAGGCTAACTTGGCCAGACCACCCAACTTAGTGTTCCCAGTGTGGGTTTATGGACCCTAGGACGTAAACCAAGTCATTTCTAACTTGGGCTTTGTTTAACTTCAGAATTGAAAAAGACAAACATCTCCTTGACACAATAGTCTTTTTTCCTTCTGCAGCAATTCCTTTTTAAGATGCCAAAGTATTCTAACTCAATTATTTTTAAGATGTGGAATACTTTATCATCTGACAAAATGTTCTTATTTTGATCCAAGTGGAAAATTATTTACAGTTACCTCAGGAAAATCATTGTTGACATATTTCAATCTGTTGATCCCAAGAAACTGTTAATTAAAAATTAAACTATTATGACAGAAACCAATGTAACATTTTAAGTCAATTTTAAAATTAAAAATAAATCTTAAAAAGGGCTATCATTAATAATTGTTGTTGTGGTTGTTCAGTGGTTGTCATGTCCAACTCTTCATGACCCCAAGAATTGCAGCGCATCAGGCTTCCCTGTTCTTCACTGTCTCCCTGAGTTTGTTCAAACCCATGTTCATCGAGTCAGTAATGCCATCCAACCACTGCATCCTCTGTTGCCCCCCTTCCCTCATACCCTCGGTCTTCCCCAGCACTAAGTCTTTTCCAGGAATCAATTGTTTACATCAGGTGGCCAAAGTATTGGAGCTTCAGCTTCAGCAGCAGCCCTTCCAATGAATATTCAGGGTTGATTTCCTTGAGGACTGCTGGTTTGATCTCCTTGTAGTCCAAGAAGAACAAAAAATAAATAGAAACATAGAAAAGGGCTCAGTCAGCAGGTATAATGCCAGACTCCTCTGACTTGGCACATGCCCAGGGTGCTCTCCCCCAATTCTTATTTGGAAAATTCCTATTGATCCTTCAAATCCCAAATTTATTGTCTCCATCTCAAAAAGGCCTTTTTCCAATTCCACAGTAAACAACCTTAATGGTCTGTACTTCCTCAGCCTTTTGTTTGTAATTTCATGGGGGATCCCTAGTGGCTCAGTGCTAAAGAATCTGCCTGCAATGAGGAGATGGAGATTCCATCCCTGGGTGGGGAAGATCCCCTGGAGTAGAAAATAGCACCCCACTCCCGTATTCTTGCCATGGACAGAGGAGCCTGGTGGGCTACACAGAGTCCATGGGGTGGCAAAGAGCTGAACATCACTGAGTGAGTAAAAAACAACAACAATCATATAGCATTTGACAAAAGACAAACATCTCCTTGACACAATAGTCTTTTTCCTTCTGCAGCAATTCCTTTTTAAGATGCCAAAGTATTCTAACTCAATTATTTTTAAGATGTGGAATACTTTATCATCTGACAAAATGTTCTTATTTTGATCCAAGTGGAAAATTATTTACAGTTACCTCAGGAAAATCATTGTTGACATATTTCAATCTGTTGATCCCAAGAAACTGTTAATTAAAAATTAAACTATTATGACAGAAACCAATGTAACATTTTAAGTCAATTTTAAAATTAAAAATAAATCTTAAAAAGGGCTATCATTAATAATTGTTGTTGTGGTTGTTCAGTGGTTGTCATGTCCAACTCTTCATGACCCCAAGAATTGCAGCGCATCAGGCTTCCCTGTTCTTCACTGTCTCCCTGAGTTTGTTCAAACCCATGTTCATCGAGTCAGTAATGCCATCCAACCACTGCATCCTCTGTTGCCCCCCTTCCCTCATACCCTCGGTCTTCCCCAGCACTAAGTCTTTTCCAGGAATCAATTGTTTACATCAGGTGGCCAAAGTATTGGAGCTTCAGCTTCAGCAGCAGCCCTTCCAATGAATATTCAGGGTTGATTTCCTTGAGGACTGCTGGTTTGATCTCCTTGTAGTCCAAGAAGAACAAAAAATAAATAGAAACATAGAAAAGGGCTCAGTCAGCAGGTATAATGCCAGACTCCTCTGACTTGGCACATGCCCAGGGTGCTCTCCCCCAATTCTTATTTGGAAAATTCCTATTGATCCTTCAAATCCCAAATTTATTGTCTCCATCTCAAAAAGGCCTTTTTCCAATTCCACAGTAAACAACCTTAATGGTCTGTACTTCCTCAGCCTTTTGTTTGTAATTTCATGGGGGATCCCTAGTGGCTCAGTGCTAAAGAATCTGCCTGCAATGAGGAGATGGAGATTCCATCCCTGGGTGGGGAAGATCCCCTGGAGTAGAAAATAGCACCCCACTCCCGTATTCTTGCCATGGACAGAGGAGCCTGGTGGGCTACACAGAGTCCATGGGGTGGCAAAGAGCTGAACATCACTGAGTGAGTAAAAAACAACAACAATCATATAGCAGAGTGTACTTATTGCCACTTAATAGACATCTGTTACGTTTATCTCAGTAACAGAATTCCAATTTAGGGTGGCAATATACCCAGTTAAGGGTTTCCCAAGTGGCGCTAGTGGTAAAGAACCCACCTGCCAATGCAGGAGATGGGGGAGACATGGGTTTGATCCCTGGTTTGGGAAGATCCCTTGGAGCAGAAAATGGCAACCCACTCCAGTATTTGTGCCTGGAAAGCTCCATAGACAGAGGAGCCTGGTGGGCTACAGTCTGTGGGGTTGCAAAGAGTTAGACACAACTGAAAAACTGAGCACACCTACAGATACCCAGTGAAAATCATACATTTTTCATTGGCCACGTCACCAAGTTGTAGCTAGTGAAAAAAAAGTGAGCACGTTTCATGGGACAGCTGACTTACAGGAAGGTGACTTAGTTGGGGAGGTTCCCTTCTTCCTGCCTGCCTTCCTGCCTGTCACTTTCTTGAAAAATGAGATAACCTTACGAATGGAAAGATGGCAGAGCAGAGAGAAAGTAAGAACCCAGTTATGGAACCCTACTTGGACAGACTACATCTTGACTTTCATTTTTTTTTTTTTTTTTTTGATGAAAGGGTAAATTCCTCATGAACTTAAGCCATTATTAACTGGGGACTTCTTTTACATATTCTCAATTTAAACTTATGACATACAGAGCTGAACTTATTAACACATCTGTTTCCACAGCAGATCACGTGCTATTTGAGAACCCCTAATGTTTAGTTATCTGTCTTTGCAGGCTAGCAAAACGTTTGGCATTTGAGATGTACGATAAATTCTGGTGAATCAATGAAACACACAGCTCCAAACATAATGCTTTGCTAGCAATTCCAGTGCAGGTTACAGAAAGGCAAACTTAAACTGTAGTCACTGAGTGCATATATGTGTGTATGTGTGTTTGCACATATCTGTGGACACAGAGAAACAGACATACTACAAATGACAACTAGAGGCCAAACCTTAACCTCCATCCTGGTGCATGAGCAAGAATTACTGTAAAGGGCTAGTACTTTCAAGAGACCTATGTGTACTTATAGTCGTTATTAATAAAATGTCACGGAAGGCAATGCTCAGGTCACTGAGTTCTCAGACCCACCCCATTCTGGACAAAACATTAAAGTGAGATAATGACCATTCATAACTTTGGCAACTGCATGGAATTTTTGTAAAGGGCAGAAAACTGTGTATTTTGGCCTAATACAGCTTACTAGTTATTCTGAAGTGGCGCTAGTGGTAAAGAACCCACCTGCCAAAAACATGGGTTTGATCCCTGGTTTGGGAAGATCCCTTGGAGCAGAAAATGGCAACCCACTCCAGTATTTGTGCCTGGAAAGCTCCATAGACAGAGGAGCCTGGTGGGCTACAGTCTGTGGGGTTGCAAAGAGTTAGACACAACTGAAAAACTGAGCACACCTACAGATACCCAGTGAAAATCATACATTTTTCATTGGCCACGTCACCAAGTTGTAGCTAGTGAAAAAAAAGTGAGCATGTTTCATGGGACAGCTGACTTACAGGAAGGTGACTTAGTTGGGGAGGTTCCCTTCTTCCTGCCTGCCTTCCTGCCTGTCACTTTCTTGAAAAATGAGATAACCTTATGAATGGAAAGATGGCAGAGCAGAGAGAAAGTAAGAACCCAGTTATGGAACCCTACTTGGACAGACTACATCTTGACTTTCATTTTTTTTTTTTTTTTTTTGATGAAAGGGTAAATTCCTCATGAACTTTAGCCATTTTTACTTGGGGACTTTTTTTACATATTCTTAATTTAAACTTATGACATACAGAGCTGAACTTATTAACACATCTGTTTCCACAGCAGATCACGTGCTATTTGAGAACCCCTAATGTTTAGTTATCTGTCTTTGCAGGCTAGCAAAACGTTTGGCATTTGAGATGTACGATAAATTCTGGTGAATCAATGAAACACACAGCTCCAAACATAATGCTTTGCTAGCAATTCCAGTGCAGGTTACAGAAAGGCAAACTTAAACTGTAGTCACTGAGTGCATATATGTGTGTATGTGTGTTTGCACATATCTGTGGACACAGAGAAACAGACATACTACAAATGACAACTAGAGGCCAAACCTTAACCTCCATCCTGGTGCATGAGCAAGAATTACTGTAAAGGGCTAGTACTTTCAAGAGACCTATGTGTACTTATAGTCGTTATTAATAAAATGTCACGGAAGGCAATGCTCAGGTCACTGAGTTCTCAGACCCACCCCATTCTGGACAAAACATTAAAGTGAGATAATGACCATTCATAACTTTGGCAACTGCATGGAATTTTTTGTAAAGGGCAGAAAACTGTGTATTTTGGCCTAATACAGCTTACTAGTATTCTGCTACGAGGTGTCAGCTCGATTCTCGAACTTCCTTCCTGTCCAAAATGACCGCATAGTTTTGCTTTAAAAAAACAAAACCAAAACCTTTTGTCCGAAGTGATATAAAAAGCGAGAAGCTCTGAGATGTTTCTGTTGTTTAGACACTGTTGTCAACTTTTGCTTCTCTGTCCTGAATGTTTGCTTTTTGTAGACACACGTGTATACCTGCATACAGACAGGCAGTTCTTTGTCTCTTGAGGGAAATGAGTACATTTAACACGGTTTGTTTTTCTTCATTCTATTTCAGGATTTGCTAAAAAGAAGGGAGAAAACCCTCCCTACACAAAAAAGCTGGAAATGTAACATCCAGTCCAAGTTGGCTCACAGACTTTGAGCATGTCATGCAGATTTCAGGCATCATGCCTAGACTACGTGCTGATAGGGGCTTATTCCTTCACCTCACATAGCTGATAGCAAGTGAACAGGCAGAACACAAGACTGAAATTCTCTAGACACTGAAATATGTATAATAAAATGTCTTCACTAGGGGCCACAGGAGAAAGATCACCGTGTGGATAATTTGGAGAATGTAAACAAACACAGTCCACAAGCAGATACCATGCCTCAGAATGACATGCCTAGATGGGTTCACACTGGCTGCATTTCAAATGGTTTCCCGTAAGGACCTCAGCTTCTAGCATCAAATACTGAGCCAATGATGTCAAGCTTTTCCTGATCCAACACTATGAGGTAAGAAAATTTTAAATCCCTTTATTTTCAGCACTGGGAAAGACAAATATGGAAAATGAAACTCTGAAAACCTGACCACAGCTGCTCTTATTTATAATTGTTTAACTCGGAACCGTAGGGGGGACGCTTACATACATTATAACTCATTTACTACCTATGTCAACAGGGAACATAGTGGATCTCCAAGCATATCTTTCAAAGATTTAGATATGTCTAAATTTAAAAGATTTGTTTATGCTTCACCTTTTAATAAAATGGTTTATAACATCTGTATAATACAACACAGTTAAATTTTCTAAAAACAAAAGAAAAAATGGGACAGAGAGAAAAACAAGGATCAAAAAAATGAGTTAAAGCCCGAAACAAATTCATGTTGATGCACAGCAAAGACCACCACAACACTGTAAAGCAATTATCCTACACACACAGACACACACACACAGCCAGAAACGAGAACTACATAAATACACATTGTAAAGTCCTATACATTTTCTAGATAGGGGTCATGGGTCTGCATGAGACCTTCCTAGAAAAGAGGAAAACATGACATGAGCAGTTACAAGGGTCGCAGCATCTATTAGATCTTTTAGAAAGTGTATAGAATAATGTGTTATTTATAGTGGACTCAATAAATATTTATGTAATGAATGAATGAAAAACTGGTGCAGCAGAATCATAATCAAAGTACTGAAACCCTATATACGTATCCTTTGTGAGTTTTCTAAAAGACAAGGCTATGTACCAATGTCCCAAGAATATCTGAGTGGATAAATACAAGAAAAATAAAAGAACTGGCTTTTCAATAAACACAGATGAACCCTCATGGTCAGGGAAAATTTGTTAAAAACAAATCTTAATAAACCAAAACAAATCATCCAGATACAGAGCATTGTGATGGTCTGACTTAATATAAGGATAGACTTTACAGGACTTAGAGTTGAGCTGGTAAAATATGGCACACGCACATCTATTTTTCCTGCAGGACCCATAGCAGACATTGATAATCAACTGCAGCAGTCTTTGGTATTTGTATGTGGCCCAAGATCCTCTATGATACTGTGATCTAGAAGCCAAATTCACTAGACTGGCTGTCTTGCAAGATGACCAAACCAATTCACTACTCAAGAGTCAGAGAAATGAACTATCTTTTAGAATTCCAATTCTGAACAAAAAAAAACTCTAAAACCACAGCTGCTCTTATTTATAATTGTTTAACTCGGAACCGTAGGGGGGACGCTTACATACATTATAACTCATTTACTACCTATGTCAACAGGGAACATAGTGGATCTCCAAGCATATCTTTCAAAGATTTAGATATGTCTAAATTTAAAAGATTTGTTTATGCTTCACCTTTTAATAAAATGGTTTATAACATCTGTATAATACAACACAGTTAAATTTTCTAAAAACAAAAGAAAAAATGGGACAGAGAGAAAAACAAGGATCAAAAAGATGAGTTAAAGCCCGAAACAAATTCATGTTGATGCACAGCAAAGACCACCACAACACTGTAAAGCAATTATCCTACACACACACACACACACACACACACACACACACACACACAGCCAGAAACGAGAACTACATAAATACACATTGTAAAGTCCTATACATTTTCTAGATATGGGTCATGGGTCTGCATGAGACCTTTCTAGAAAAGAGGAAAACATGACATGAGCAGTTACAAGGGTCGCAGCATCTATTAGATCTTTTAGAAAGTGTATAGAATAATGTGTTATTTATAGTGGACTCAATAAATATTTATGTAATGAATGAATGAAAAACTGGTGCAGCAGAATCATAATCAAAGTACTGAAACCCTATATACGTATCCTTTGTGAGTTTTCTAAAAGACAAGGCTATGTACCAATGTCCCAAGAATATCTGAGTGGATAAATACAAGAAAAATAAAAGAACTGGCTTTTCAATAAATACAGATGAACCCTCATGGTCAGGGAACATTTGTTAAAAACAAATCTTAATAAACCAAAACAAATCATCCAGATACAGAGCATTGTGATGGTCTGACTTAATATAAGGATAGACTTTACAGGACTTAGAGTTGAGCTGGTAAAATATGGCACACGCACATCTATTTTTCCTGCAGGACCCATAGCAGACATTGATAATCAACTGCAGCAGTCTTTGGTATTTGTATGTGGCCCAAGATCCTCTATGATACTGTGATCTAGAAGCCAAATTCACTAGACTGGCTGTCTTGCAAGATGACCAAACCAATTCACTACTCAAGAGTCAGAGAAATGAACTATCTTTTAGATAATTCTCCACAAATATTTCTCTTATGATGAACATTTTCTGAAGATATGAATGATTTCAAGTATAGATTATAATGCTGAGGTTCAGGGAAGATAAGTAATTTCTCTAAGGTCACATGACTGGTAACTAACAAAACCAAAATTCCAATTTTGGATTCTCGACTATAATTTTTTTTAAACTTTTTTTAAAATTTTTTTTGGGGGGAGTGGATTGGGGAGAGAGGGGGGCAGGCGGGCCACTTCTATTGGTCTTCCATTTATCTATTTTCATCCATCCCTGTTCTTTGGCCCATGTGGGCCTCCCATCACAGTGGCCTCTGTTGTCGCAGAGCACAAGCTCTGGGCTCATGTGCTCCAGAGCTCCGGCTCGGTAATCGGACACATCGGTTCAGCTGCTCCGTGGCACATGGGATCTTCCCAGTCCAGGGATCGAACTGGCGCCCCCTGCACTGCAAGGCGGTGTCCTTACCCACTGGACCACCAGGAAAGCCCCATCGACTATAATTTATAGCAGGATGCCTACGAACCATGGCAAGATACTTGAGGTGAAAAGTGAAAATGAAGTCACTCAGTCACGTCCGACTCTTTTTGTTTTTTGGCCACTTCTATTGGTCTTTCATTTGTTTGTCTTTGTTCTTTGGCCTGTATGGGCCTCCCATTGTGGTGGTCTCTCTGGTTGCAGAGCACTGGCTCTGGGCACATGTGCTCCAGAGCTTTGGCTCGGTAGTTGGAAATATCGGTCCCGTCGCTCCTTGGCACATGGGATCTTCCCAGGCCAGTGATCAAACTGGTGCCCCCTGAACTGCAAGGCTGTCCTTACCCACTGGACCACCAGGGAAGCCTCATGTCCAACTCTTTATGACCCATGATCAAGCCATGGAATTCTCCAGGCATAGTATTGTATACTATATATATAGTACATACATTATACTATATATATATATACACACATTATACATACACAATAAATACACAATATATATACAATATATACCATGTATTATATATATACCATGTATTATATATATATACATACATACATACATACAGTATAGAATATTATATATACAGTATAGTATTCTATACTGGAGTGGGTAGCTATTCCCTTTTCCAGGGAATTTTCCCAACCCAAGGATCGATTACAGGTCTTCCACATTGCAGGTGGATACTTTACCATCTGGGCCTCCAGGAAAACACAAGAATCCTGGAGTGGGTAGCTGATCCTTTCTCCAGGGGATCTTCCCCACCCAGGAATTGAACCAAGGTCGTCTGCATTGCAGGTGGATTCTTTACCAGCTGAGCTATAAGGGAATCCCATGACAAGATACACTAGGCAGTATTTAATGTAGCAACAGTGATAATGAGGTTAGACATTCTTACTAAGATCATTGCCTCCTGAGCCAGACTTACATGTAAGAGTGAATGGATGGCTTCATTGGTAATGTGACTTGGAAATACATGTAGGAAGTAACTGGGAACCACTTGTCAATACTTGTGCTCCATGCCTCTCCAATATGAGAAAGCAGAATCTCTGGTCATTTGTAAGATGCTAATAGTGGTTCACATTTCCAAAAGCCTAATGGAAATGACTTTACCTGCAATAAAACCACACAAGGTCCTGCAAACCTCAACTATGTCATTATACAAATAAAGTATATCTTGATCTTTACTTATTTTAAAAATTTACTAAGGTCTTTAGGCAGAAAATGAAGAAACAAGTTATTGCTGAACATAGGCAGTCTTTTGAGTTGATGGAAACTTACAAAACACAAGGCCCATATGAAAAAAAATAATAATGGATCCCTTTGCATTAAAAAGTTGGAAATCATTGGTATAATCCTTCGCTTGTTGTTTAAACACTCTTGGGAGGAGTAACACATGAAGTTGTTGACTATGCTTAAATTAAACCAAATCAACTGAGCAAAAGGCATTATGCTGGATGTTATGGTGCTACGGGTAACAGGCATAGTCTTAGTCTCGGGTGAATGGGTTTAATCAGATCATTTCCTCAAAACAGCTGAGAACAGCAAGAGAATGCTATCATTGAGGCAAAAGGTCATAGAGGTATGGAGGAGAAGCGAGATAGAAGAGAAATCCACTTAGAGAAGGGGAAAAAAAACTAGTGAGTGCCAAACATTTGCTATATTTAATACAATATATATTAATATTTGTTGCTGTTCAGTCACTAAGTTATGTCTGACTCTTGTGACCCCAGGGACTGTAGCACGTCAGGCCTCCCTGTCCTACTCTAGCTCCCAGAGTCTGCTCAGACTCATGTCCATTGAATCGGTGATGCCATCCAGTCAACACATGTTCTGTCCATCCCCTTCTCCTGCCTTCAATCTTTCCCAGCATCAGCGTCTTTTCCAATGAGTCAGCTCTCTGTATCAGGTGGCCAAAGTACTGGAGCTCCAGATTCAGCATCAGTCCTTCCAATGCATATTCAGTGTTGAATGTCCCTGTCCAAGGGACTCTGAAGAGTCTTCTCCAGCACCACAGTTTGAAAGCATCAATTCTCTGGTGCTCAGCCTTCTTTGACTAGACTTTGTCAGGAAAGTGATGTCTCTGCTTTTTAATATGCTAATAGTGGTTCACATTTCCAAAAGCCTAATGGAAATGACTTTACCTGCAATAAAACCACACAAGGTCCTGCAAACCTCAACTATGTCATTATACAAATAAAGTATATCTTGATCTTTACTTATTTTAAAAATTTACTAAGGTCTTTAGGCAGAAAATGAAGAAACAAGTTATTGCTGAACATAGGCAGTCTTTTGAGTTGATGGAAACTTACAAAACACAAGGCCCATATGAAAAAAAATAATAATGGATCCCTTTGCATTAAAAAGTTGGAAATCATTGGTATAATCCTTCGCTTGTTGTTTAAACACTCTTGGGAGGAGTAACACATGAAGTTGCTGACTATGCTTAAATTAAACCAAATCAACTGAGCAAAAGGCATTATGCTGGATGTTATGGTGCTACGGGTAACAGGCATAGTCTTAGTCTCGGGTGAATGGGTTTAATCAGATCATTTCCTCAAAACAGCTGAGAACAGCAAGAGAATGCTATCATTGAGGCAAAAGGTCATAGAGGTATGGAGGAGAAGCGAGATAGAAGAGAAATCCACTTAGAGAAGGGAAAGAAAACTAGTGAGTGCCAAACATTTGCTATATTTAATACAATATATATTAATATTTGTTGCTGTTCAGTCACTAAGTTATGTCTGACTCTTGTGACCCCAGGGACTGTAGCACGTCAGGCCTCCCTGTCCTACTCTAGCTCCCAGAGTCTGCTCAGACTCATGTCCATTGAATCGGTGATGCCATCCAGTCAACACATGTTCTGTCCATCCCCTTCTCCTGCCTTCAATCTTTCCCAGCATCAGCGTCTTTTCCAATGAGTCAGCTCTCTGTATCAGGTGGCCAAAGTACTGGAGCTCCAGATTCAGCATCAGTCCTTCCAATGCATATTCAGTGTTGAATGTCCCTGTCCAAGGGACTCTGAAGAGTCTTCTCCAGCACCACAGTTTGAAAGCATCAATTCTCTGGTGCTCAGCCTTCTTTGACTAGACTTTGTCAGGAAAGTGATGTCTCTGCTTTTTTAAAATGCTGTTTACATTCCAACTCAGAGATTGAACCTGCATCTCATGCATCTCCTGCATTGACAGGTGGGTTGTTTACTACTAATACCACCTGGGAAGTCCCATATATTAATAGAGTCTCACTTAATTTTTTAAAAATTTTTGGCCATTTTTATTGGTCTTTCATTTATTTATTTTTATCCATCTTTGTTCTTTGGCATGTGTGGGCCTCCCATTGCAGTGGCCTCTCCTGTAGCAGAGCACTGGCTCTGGGTGCATGCACCCCAGAGTGCTGGCTCTTTATTGGACATACTGGTCCAGCTGATCCATGGCATGTGGAATTCTCCCATGCCAGGGATCAAACTGGCACCCCCTGCAGTGCAAAGTGGAGCCTTTACCTACTGGACCACCAGGGAAGCCCTAATTATTTTTTAAATTGCAGTATAATTGACATTAACGTTATACTCATTTCAGAAGTACAACATAATGATTTGCTATTTGTTTATATTGCAAAATTATTTCCATGAGTCCAGTGAACATTACTTCTTACAGCATAACTTGAAAACTGACTAACTTTATGTCTATTTAAAACTAGTCTCAGAAAGATTCAACCATTTGCTCAAGATGACATTACTAAGATTGGGGTTGCCAGAGTTGAATCAATGAGTGATCCCTCTATTCTATGATCTACACACTGTTCCTCTTAGGGGTTAGAAAGGCACTGGAGAGGTAGGAAAAATGAGGAAGAATGCATTTCTTTCAGCCACACCTTGTTGCCAAAAGCAGTATCAACCTACTATTGTGAGTGCTAAGATTTAAGCCCCAGGCAAAAAAAGGCACGTAAATTCTGTATCATGGTGGCCAACACATGTTCTGTCCATCCCCTTCTCCTGCCTTCAATCTTTCCCAGCATCAGCGTCTTTTCCAATGAGTCAGCTCTCTGTATCAGGTGGCCAAAGTACTGGAGCTCCAGATTCAGCATCAGTCCTTCCAATGCATATTCAGTGTTGAATGTCCCTGTCCAAGGGACTCTGAAGAGTCTTCTCCAGCACCACAGTTTGAAAGCATCAATTCTCTGGTGCTCAGCCTTCTTTGACTAGACTTTGTCAGGAAAGTGATGTCTCTGCTTTTTAATATGCTGTTTACATTCCAACTCAGAGATTGAACCTGCATCTCATGCATCTCCTGCATTGACAGGTGGGTTGTTTACTACTAATACCACCTGGGAAGTCCCATATATTAATAGAGTCTCACTTAATTTTTTAAAAATTTTTGGCCATTTTTATTGGTCTTTCATTTATTTATTTTTATCCATCTTTGTTCTTTGGCATGTGTGGGCCTCCCATTGCAGTGGCCTCTCCTGTAGCAGAGCACTGGCTCTGGGTGCATGCACCCCAGAGTGCTGGCTCTTTATTGGACATACTGGTCCAGCTGATCCATGGCATGTGGAATTCTCCCATGCCAGGGATCAAACTGGCACCCCCTGCAGTGCAAAGTGGAGCCTTTACCTACTGGACCACCAGGGAAGCCCTAATTATTTTTTAAATTGCAGTATAATTGACATTAACGTTATACTCATTTCAGAAGTACAACATAATGATTTGCTATTTGTTTATATTGCAAAATTATTTCCATGAGTCCAGTGAACATTACTTCTTACAGCATAACTTGAAAACTGACTAACTTTATGTCTATTTAAAACTAGTCTCAGAAAGATTCAACCATTTGCTCAAGATGACATTACTAAGATTGGGGTTGCCAGAGTTGAATCAATGAGTGATCCCTCTATTCTATGATCTACACACTGTTCCTCTTAGGGGTTAGAAAGGCACTGGAGAGGTAGGAAAAATGAGGAAGAATGCATTTCTTTCAGCCACACCTTGTTGCCAAAAGCAGTATCAACCTACTATTGTGAGTGCTAAGATTTAAGCCCCAGGCAAAAAAGTAAAATGCTTGCATTTAGTTTTATTAACTTTGAAAGTATATATATACATGTTACAAATTTTGGCCTATTTTATTGTTTTTTTAATTCATTCATTTTCATTCATCTTTATTCTTTAGCCTGTATAGGCCTCCCATTATAGTGACCTCTCTCTTTGCAGAGTACCAGCTCTGGAGCATCCAGAGCGCTGGTTCCTAATTGGACACACCTGTACAGCAGCTCCGCTGCATGTGGGATCTTCCCAGGCCAGGTATTGAACCAGTGCCCCTTGCACTGCAAGGTGGACTCTTTACCCACTGGACCATCAGGGAAGTCCCAAAAGTATATTTTTTAATGAGCAGCATTTCTTTTTTGCTGGAGCAACTGAATTGAGTTTAAAAAATTAGTTCCGGGCTTCCCTGGTGGTCCAGTGGGTAAAAAGTTCACCTTGCAGTGCAAGGGGCACCGAATCAGTCGCTGGCCCGTGAAGATCCCATGCGCCGTGGAGTGGCTGGGTGGGTGTGTCCAATTGTGAGCCAGCACTCTGGAGCTCATACGCCCAGAGCCAGTGTTCTGCAATGAGATTGGCCACTGAGATGGGCCCACACAGCGGAGAATAGAGATGGATGAAGATAATAACTAAGAAAAAGCTCGTGGTATGAAGTTAAAAAAAAGAAAAGTTCCTTTTTGTTCAGTAGCCATACACACATGCCACAGGAAAATACTAGTAAATATAGACTAAACGGATGAGGTATAACTTTCCTACACTCAAACACACCACAATCTGGAAAAAGTTTATGTGAAGGCATTAACTATCCGCCAGGCAAAATTTTTCCAAGGGAATCTCCCCATATCTGACACTCTTTGCTGGGGTTTACTAATAACTGGTAGAATTTCTCAGTTGCCTTCTGAACTCACAAGAGTCCTTACAGTGGCTGACAAGGTCCTGTGTCAACACTGGATTGGCCAATAGGCACTTGAAAAGATGGGTATCATTGCTAATTAGTAAAGAAATGCAAATCAAAACTATAATGAGGTACCACCTCACAGTAGCCAGAATGGCCATCATCAGAAAAGTCTACAAACAAACGCTGGAGAGGATGTGGAGAAAAGGGAACCCTTCTATGCAATTGGTAGAAATTTAAATGGGTACAGTCACTATGGAGAACAGTATTGGGGAGGGTTCTTCAAAAATTAAAGAACAGAGTTATTAAATGATTCAGCAGTCCCAGACAAAACTATAATTAAAGAAGATATACATAACCCTATGTTCATAGCAGTACTATTTACAATTGTCAAGACAAGGGGACAACCTACATGCCCACTGACAGATGAATGGATAAAAATGTGGTACATATATACAAGGAAATGTTACTCAGTCATAAAAAGAGAAAGCGATAATGCCATTTGGAGAAATCTGGATGGAACTAGAGATTATCATACTAAGCAAAGTAAGTCAGAAGAAGCCAAATACCATATGATATCACTTACATGTGGAATCTAAAATAGGACCAGTTGAACCTATCTATGAAACAGAAAACTACTCAGTGACATAGAAAACAGACTTGTGGTTACTAGCGGGAAGGGGGAGGAGGGGAGGGAAGGACTGGGGGTCTGGGGTTAGTAGGTGCAGACAAGTGCACACAGGACGAATAGAGAACAAGGCATGCTGTATAGCACAGGGAAATGCACCCAATATCCTGTGATAAATACAATAGGAAAGAATACCAAAAAAAGAATATACAGGTATATAGTGTATAGCTGAGTCACTTTGCTATATAAGAGAAATTAACACAACATTGTAAATCAACTATACTTCAAATTTAAAAAAAAAGAAAAGATCCTCTATCATCTGAGTTCTGCTTCCCTCTTGGTTCTGTGGTAAAGAATCTGCCTGCCAGTGCAGGAAGATCCCCTGGAGGAGGGAATGGCAACCCACACCAGTATTCTTGCCTGGAGAATTCCATGGACACAGGAGCGTGGTGGGTTACAGTCCAACAGATTGCAAAAAGCCGGACATGACTGAAGTGACTAAACAACAATAAGCATCTGAGTTGCCTCTCTAACCTCACCTCTCTCTGGCTCATTCTCCTTGCTGTTCTTCACACATTCCAAGCACTTCTTCATCTTAGGACAGCACTGGTTGTTTGTTTTCTCTGACTGGAACATTTTTCCTTAGATACCTCTAGAGCAGCTGTCTTGCTATCTTTAAGTTTTAACTTGAAACTCTCACTTTCTCAATAATGCTTGCCCTCGTCAGACTATTTAAACGTGTGTCTCTTCCCTGACCCAGACTCTCTTACTGTGTCCCTTTTTTAATATTAATTCTATGGTACTTATAATTATGGTACATTATCATTGGCACAATTTACTTATTTACATTTATTGCTTATTCTCTATTTCCTACCAGAACGTAACACTGCAAGGTCATAGTGTATAATGATATAATAATCAGCTAATAGAAATTTATTGAATGAATGAACTCAGTATATAGGCAAGGCCATAGGTGGTGGCCATAGATTGTGGTTTCAAAGAACTTTCCTCCTTGTCTTAATCTGGAACATAATAGCTTCCATCACTTAAATTCTCTGCAACTAGATTTCAAAGACCAAAAAGAGCTTTCCGTCAAAAAGCAAAAGGTCTCAATGGATGCATCATCTTACAGTACTGCAAACTGAGAGTTTAATTTCCACTTGTCACTCTGCCTGTTCTGTCTTTAGTTCCCATCCATTACTCCAGAATGGCCTTGAGCTGTGAATGCTTATTATTTTTGAGCGAGTCTTCGTCTGACCCTTTTTCACTGGGCACAGTGCTCTGGGCTTCACGCCCTTGCTCTGACACCAATTCTGGACCTGGAAGCTCACTTTGTACTTGATCTCCTGAATGTCTGACTCTTGGCTCTTTCTGAGGGATGTGAGCTTGCATAGCCCCTGGCCTGACTCTTGCCATTTCTTTGTATGAGCTCTAGCCCTTTGACTGGTCATCTGACTGGACCAGAGCCACTGTCCTTCTCCACTTCCAACCTACCCATCTCCACCCCACATCAAAGGGTCAGGACTTCAACCTCCTCAGCAGTTAAAGTCTGAAGGAGGACGTGGTTTCCCTGGAATGAGATTTGGACAAATGCTCTTGTAAAGGGTTGCAGTTCTCCTGTGCTCCTTAATAGCTTGCTGTGACTCAGACGGTAAAGAATTCACCTGCAATGCAGGAGACCTAGGTTCAATGCCTGGGTTGGGAAGATCCCCTAGAGAAGGGCATGGCAACTCACTCCAGTATTCTTGCCTGGAAAATCCCATGGACAGAGGATCCTGACGGGTCACAGTCCATGGGGTTTCAAAGTGTAGGACATGACTGAGCAGCTAACACTAATTACAAACTAGCCCCAACTAGAGATGTTGGGGGATTGCCACTAGTTCTGTGGTATTTATATTATAAAGCAAAAGGAGGGATGCCCACGTGAGAGGTATGAGACAGCTGATAGGAAGGACAGTGACTTAATTAGACTGCAAACATTTTTAAGAGTTTTTGCTGTATTGCCTTTCTTGAGATTAAGAATCTAATTCATCTACTGGCTGGATAAACACACTGAAGGGGAAAAAAAAGAATGACTAAGTCTTATTTCTAGTATTTATTAAATTTCCCAGGTGCTACCAGTATGATGTTACTTTGCTCCTTGCTTATTTATTTTAAGGTCTGGGCCAAATTCTTGTGTAAATTTATGGCTAAAAGAACCTGGTTTTTTTTTTTTTTTTTTTTTGCCTATTGGCTTTTTAAAAAATAGTTCTGCATTGTTTTTTTTTTATTTAACAGAATTTGGAACTGGAAAGGAACCTAGGGTTTATATTCATCCAAGTTTCTCTCTCTTTATTTCTGTTTTTACTTCTTAGTTTTTAATTGAAATATAATTGATTTACAATGTTGCATGAGTTTTAGGTGTATAGTAAAGTAATTCACTTATACATACATATTAATATATATATTCTTTTTCAGATTTTTTTCCCTTATAGGTTATTAGGAATATTGAGTATAGCTTGTTGTACTATACAGTGGCATATTGTTTTTAGTTAAATGGATTTGTCTACTAGTTTTTAGCAAAAATCCCAAGAATTAACCTAGTACAGACCTATGTGTATACAGACACTAGAATTCATTCTCTGCATATAGTCAGTGGAATTTTCTTGAGCAGGCTGTCTTCTCCCTTCTCGGCTTCCAAAATTAGGGTGTCTGGAGAATGCGAAACAAAATTATACAAAGACCTGACCTCTGACCTTGCTTCTGTCTCAAAGACTGTGAAAGCACCCAAGAGGGAAAGTGTTGAATTTGGCCTCACTTCACATGGCATTAAGTGTAATTCTTTGTGAACTGTGGTGACATCATGGTATACTTTGACATCACTGCTCAGACTCCCTTCTGCTGCTGGGCACACAGTACAGAGTTTCTGTTCCAACAGAACAGTCCTTTGTTGAGAAGAAAGGACAGCAGCTGGTCTTCTGCCCTGGCACAAATGTGGATCTTACTGGAACCCAAAAGAACAAAGTAGCCATTCAACTATGATGATGAGAACTCACACATATATTATAAAGCAAAGGAGGGATGCCACCGTGAGAGGTATGAGACAGCTGATAGGAAGGACAGTGACTTAATTAGACTGCAAACATTTTTAAGAGTTTTTGCTGTATTGCCTTTCTTGAGATTAAGAATCTAATTCATCTACTGGCTGGATAAACACACTGAAGGGGAAAAAAAAGAATGACTAAGTCTTATTTCTAGTATTTATTAAATTTCCCAGGTGCTACCAGTATGATGTTACTTTGCTCCTTGCTTATTTATTTTAAGGTCTGGGCCAAATTCTTGTGTAAATTTATGGCTAAAAGAACCTGGTTTTTTTTTTTTTTTTTTTTTTTTGGCATATTGGCTTTTTAAAAAATAGTTCTGCATGTCTTTTATTTCATTTAACAGAATTTGGAACTGGAAGAGAACCTAGGGATTATACTAATCCAAGTCTCTCTCTCTTTATTTCTGTTTTTACTTCTTAGTTTTTAATTGAAATATAATTGATTTACAATGTTGCATGAGTTTTAGGTGTATAGTAAAGTAATTCACTTATACATACATATTAATATATATATTCTTTTTCAGATTTTTTTCCCTTATAGGTTATTAGGAATATTGAGTATAGCTTGTTGTACTATACAGTGGCATATTGTTTTTAGTTAAATGGATTTGTCTACTAGTTTTTAGCAAAAATCCCAAGAATTAACCTAGTACAGACCTATGTGTATACAGACACTAGAATTCATTCTCTGCATATAGTCAGTGGAATTTTCTTGAGCAGGCTGTCTTCTCCCTTCTCGGCTTCCAAAATTAGGGTGTCTGGAGAATGCGAAACAAAATTATACAAAGACCTGACCTCTGACCTTGCTTCTGTCTCAAAGACTGTGAAAGCACCCAAGAGGGAAAGTGTTGAATTTGGCCTCACTTCACATGGCATTAAGTGTAATTCTTTGTGAACTGTGGTGACATCATGGTATACTTTGACATCACTGCTCAGACTCCCTTCTGCTGCTGGGCACACAGTACAGAGTTTCTGTTCCAACAGAACAGTCCTTTGTTGAGAAGAAAGGACAGCAGCTGGTCTTCTGCCCTGGCACAAATGTGGATCTTACTGGAATGTGCCTGTTCAGAAAGTGACCACAAAGTAGCCATTCAACTATGATGATGAGAACTCACACATATAGCTGTGGAAACGTTAATAAAAATCTACGCCTACAGAGTTCAAAATTCCACCTATGCCTCATAACTCAGCAAAATTCTCTACATACGATGAAGCTCTCATTTATATGCTTGGATATATTATTTGAAGCTGTATTCCAGAAAGAGTGGTATGCTGGCTGTTCGTGTGTGTCAAGGCTGGAGGTAAAAAAAAAAAAAAAAAAAGAAAAAGGGAATGATAAGGAGGGAAGTATCTGTCTTCCCAAAGGACTCTTCTCCATTATAATTGTTCAAGTGTCTCAGGTCCTCAGTCAAGAGGGTCTGTGCATTTCTTGGCAGTCAAGTCAATTCCTGGTTACCTTCCCAAACATAGTCCTTTATACTGATTTTAAGATTTTGGGCACTGCTATTAGGTTTCTCTTTCAAAGATGTGTATACATATAGCTGATTTATATTGTTGTACAATGGAAACTAACACAGTACTGTAAAGCAATTATGCTCCAATTAAAAAGAAAAGATATCCTCAAATGATATATTTACTTCATTTTTCTTTTCCTGTACTCTCTACTGCCACTTCTATCTCAGATAAAGCCTCAGAACATTGACCAAAACAGAGTTTATGCAAAAATACCATTTGTAAAATAATTCCACACTTCTGTCCCATGTGACTTCTACATAAGGCAGAAAAGTTTCAGATCAGCTTTGGAAGTTATTATTCTCACAGGAGTAAGTCTTAGTTCCAAACCTTTGGGTGGCATGGCAAATTACTTTAGTTGCAAAAAATGTATATAATTTTAAAAATTCTGTCAGAACAAACAGAGCTGTGACAAAATACTCAGTTCTAGCATGAGTCTTTCTGTTGGTCAAAGTATCATATCTTTTTTCCCCCTCTGTAAAGGCCAACCAGACCCTACAGTCCCGTCTCAGCCCTTTACCCACACTTTCACTTTCTTTTTTTTTTTTAAACATTTATTTTATTTATTTATCTTTTGGGGGGGTTGGGGGGAGGGAGGGGGATGGGCGGGCCACTTTTATTGATCTTTCATTTCTCCATTTTCATCCGTCTTTGTTCTTCAGCTTACGTGAGCCTCCCATCACCGCGGCGTCTGTCGTCGAAGAGCGTCGGATCTGGGCGCATGCGCTCCAGAGTTCCGGCTCAATAACTGGACACATCAGTCCAGCTGCTCCACGGCACGTGGGACCCTCCCAGGCCAGGGATCGAACCAGCGTCCCTTGCACTGCAAGGCGGTGTCCCTACCCACTGGACCACCAGGGAAGCCCCCACGCTTTCACTTTCTGAGTCATTTCTTACTCTGGAACATCATAACTCAAACCAACTATCTATATGTCGTATAGCCCTAACCATGAACAAGACAGCATGACCTCGTAGGGCAAACAAACAACTCCACCTGGATGTGATGATCTATTATCAACTGTTTTTAGACATCACAGGTTTTCAGTGTGTGATTCAGTTCTCTCCGAAGGATCATCAAATCTACTCTGTATTTTTGTAAGGATGTTTGAAGTGATACCTTGTGTAAAAAGATGCCAAACACATAACTATGCTGATAATACACCCTGGAATCTTTTTTAAATTCTATTTTCAAATCTATTTTATAGTCCTCATAATTGTCAGACCACATGTCCTAGTCACTTTGGTGGGGGGTGTGGTATGAGGCTATTGCACAAATAGGAGGTATTTCCTCCTACGTGTGAACATGTGTCTGAGGCTATAAAGGGCCACTTAGTGACTTGAACACCTCTAGTCTTGTTCAACAGCTCCAGTAGAGGGATGAGTTTGTAGAAGCTCAGCTCTATTTCGTTGCCTCTGGATTTGACAACAGCACATGTGAATTAAGGTTATTACCCTAATACTGTGCAAAACCAGTCTCTCCTTGATGAAGCAGAACAGATGGAGCTTCCTTGGAGGATGGTTTTTAACTTCTCTCTAGCCTGCTGAAGTAGACAGTGAAGTAGCCGCAAGCTTGCTTTGTGTTCTGTAAAATGATCTCTGGAGTTTTCAAAAACACCCTCTCTGGCACCACTTGTGGGGTAGCAGATCATCTTCTCTGCAGTACACTAATGAGAGGGGAATGCTTAGAATTCTTCAAGTATCCTTCCTGAGATTCCCGCTAATGGCCCTTCTTTCATTTCTCCATTTTCATCCGTCTTTGTTCTTCAGCTTACGTGAGCCTCCCATCACCGCGGCGTCTGTCGTCGAAGAGCGTCGGATCTGGGCGCATGCGCTCCAGAGTTCCGGCTCAATAACTGGACACATCAGTCCAGCTGCTCCACGGCACGTGGGACCCTCCCAGGCCAGGGATCGAACCAGCGTCCCTTGCACTGCAAGGCGGTGTCCCTACCCACTGGACCACCAGGGAAGCCCCCACGCTTTCACTTTCTGAGTCATTTCTTACTCTGGAACATCATAACTCAAACCAACTATCTATATGTCGTATAGCCCTAACCATGAACAAGACAGCATGACCTCGTAGGGCAAACAAACAACTCCACCTGGATGTGATGATCTATTATCAACTGTTTTTAGACATCACAGGTTTTCAGTGTGTGATTCAGTTCTCTCCGAAGGATCATCAAATCTACTCTGTATTTTTGTAAGGATGTTTGAAGTGATACCTTGTGTAAAAAGATGCCAAACACATAACTATGCTGATAATACACCCTGGAATCTTTTTTAAATTCTATTTTCAAATCTATTTTATAGTCCTCATAATTGTCAGACCACATGTCCTAGTCACTTTGGTGGGGGGTGTGGTATGAGGCTATTGCACAAATAGGAGGTATTTCCTCCTACGTGTGAACATGTGTCTGAGGCTATAAAGGGCCACTTAGTGACTTGAACACCTCTAGTCTTGTTCAACAGCTCCAGTAGAGGGATGAGTTTGTAGAAGCTCAGCTCTATTTCGTTGCCTCTGGATTTGACAACAGCACATGTGAATTAAGGTTATTACCCTAATACTGTGCAAAACCAGTCTCTCCTTGATGAAGCAGAACAGATGGAGCTTCCTTGGAGGATGGTTTTTAACTTCTCTCTAGCCTGCTGAAGTAGACAGTGAAGTAGCCGCAAGCTTGCTTTGTGTTCTGTAAAATGATCTCTGGAGTTTTCAAAAACACCCTCTCTGGCACCACTTGTGGGGTAGCAGATCATCTTCTCTGCAGTACACTAATGAGAGGGGAATGCTTAGAATTCTTCAAGTATCCTTCCTGAGATCTCTACCCTAGACTACTATTCTGGAGTTAAGCCAGAGCCACTTTCAAATCTGTGTAAGCGTGTGTGCATGTGCTCAGTCGTGCCTGAATCTTGGTGACCCCATGAACTGTATAGCCTGCCAGGTTCCTCTGTCCTTGGGATTTCCCAGGCAAGAATACTGGAGGGGGTAGCCCTTTCCTACTCCAGGGAATCTTCCCATCCCCGGGATCAAACCTGAGTCTCCTACATTGGCTGGTGGACTTGTTACCACTGAGTCACCTGGAAAGCCCTGTATTAGCAACAATCATTAAATGAAAACGTCAATACAAAATAGAGATTTTCCTGTTCGTTCTTCTAAAACTGAATTCTATGGAAAGATACATTTTCAGGGGCTGAAGAGTTCAGAGCCCTGTTTTTCCCATGGGCACCTGCACTCATATGGATGTGTTGATATGACTGCTGAATTTAATGACTGAATGTGACTGTTCATCAGCAAATCCATCTTGGTATAGGGGATACTTACAATCTATTTGTTTTGAAGGGGAAGAAACCTGGAATCTTAAAGTGCAAGCCAAAAAAAAAAAAGAGTTAATTTTTTTTTTTTTTTACCTCTTCTTCTATTTTTTGGCCCCTTCTATTGATCTTTCATCTATTTATCTTTGTTCTTTGACCTGTGTGGGCCTCCCATCATAGTGGCCTTTTTCGTTGCAGAGCACTGGCTCTGGGCACACGCGCTCCAGAGCTCTGGCTCGGTAATTGGACACATTGGTCCAGCCGCTCTGCAGCACGAGGGATCTTCCCAGGCCAGGGATCGAACAGGCACCCCTTGCACTGCAAGGCGGCGTCCTTACCCAATGGACCACCAGAGAAGCCCG